>OU015747.1:8927033-8937371 GCA_907169655.1 Acomys percivali | reverse complement strand
CTCTCTCTCTCTCTCTCTCTCTCTCTCTCTCTCTCTCTCTCTCTCTCACGCAGGCACACACACACACACACACACACACACACACACACACACACACACAAAGAAATACTGTTTTTCCTTTTTTAAAGACCCAAACAAGCACATCTACCAATGACTTGAATACAAGTTTCCCATGGTTACAGAGATAGTTCAGCAGTTAAGAACGCTTTCTGCTCTTGCAAAGGATGCAGTTTCAATTCCTAGTACACATACACAGCAAATCATAACCATCTTTAAGTCACTTTCAGGGTACTAGAGGCCCTTTTCAGTGTGTAGTAAAATGTGGTGCACATAAATACGTGCATACTATATACTCCGACACATAAAATAAAGTTGTTTTTCTTTTAATTTCTACAAGAAAACAACTTGCTCCAGAAACTCTATAAATAGTAAATAAAACATTCCGGAAATGTAAATTAACACAATGACATCTGTGGCCATTGCCTTTGAGAGAAATCAGTTTAGCCTGTACCAGCTTCTATACTATGTTCCCTATGTACAATGAAGATTTCAGGTTCAAGGAACCTAGGAAGTTCTAACAGAAATCCTCAGAACTATAACGTATTTTTTATTGTAAGAGGAGTTCAAATTGCCCTTCCAAACAGAAGAGAAGGACTAAGCCCTTGAGGAAAAATCTATGTATTCTATAGAGATTTTAGAAAATAGTATAAAATCCACATAAATATAGACCAGCCTTTCTCCTCACTTTGAGAGTAAGCCCTACTTAACTATTTATTTAGTTACCTCTCCTTTTTTCATTTTTATTATAATTTATTCAAATTACATCCAAATTGTGATCATCTAACTTGTATCTTCCCATTCCCCGTCCCCTCTCTCTTTTGCTCTATTCCCGTCCCTTAGTTTACCTTTTAATAAACTCTGTTTATCTTGATACTGCAATGGTGTGTCTCGTCTCATCTATATATATTTCATGGAGATCAAAAGGACTGGGGAAAGGATTGTCCAGAATAAGACACGTAGGGAACTAAGCAACCATAAACAAACAAAACTTCTTAAGGATTTGGGCAAAATACAATTTGAAACAAAATGTCTTCAAAACATAGAAAACCTGTCTGAAACAGTAGAAAAGAAATCTAATTCCATCTTGGAATGAATGTTAAACCAGAAAACATTATGCCCATGATTGGCAATGCACAAAGTGTAGTAAAAATAAACAAATAATGGTTCCTTATATGGGCAAGTAAAAACATAAAATACAAGCTCTGAAAATAAACAATAGCAAATCCTCATACAAGAGGACTTGGCAGCAGTTCTTGTTGCATTTCATCTGAAAATCACTTGTATCTTAGATGACCATCTGTGTTAACTAATTGGTTTCTTCTAAAGACAAAATAAACTCTTCATAGCTCTATGACAAGAGGTGATTTTGGAGTTGGATACCTATAAAAGTTAGCCTCCTGCCTTCCTACAGAAAGAGAGATAGGGAAGCTAGGTTTCTTGACAATCAGATTTCAAGATGGTCCCCAGGCAATTGTGAAGCCCTTACTAGTTTTTTAAGCCATCTGGGGGCTTGTAGTCTTTCTGAACTTTTAAAGTCATCTGAATGAGTTATGAAGACAGAGAAAGAACTTCTAATTACATGATTTCCAAATGTAAATGCTTGAAAAATAATAAGGGAGAGAAAATTGCTACTAATTTCAACAGATAGCATAAAATTTTTAAAAATATTTTCCTCATAAGATTTCTGTTCAGACTGACAATATTTATACATTTGCTTCACTTCATTTCTCAAAACAAAGTGTGTGGCCATTCCTAAATGGAAGAACATGGAGAGATACTCTATTTTATTAGCAATAAGAGATGGAAATTTACTTGCCAAGTGTCTGGAAGGTTAATGCCTGGAGACAATGATTCAGTGGACCAGGAAAGAAAGCATCCTCAGTCTCTGCCTCAAAGACAGTATTCTCTCTGCACTCTATTATTCTTTGACCATATTCATAAATCAGCACTCAGAAAACATGGACCAGGAGGCCACATTTGCCCAGAGCTTATTCTGAAATAACAACCTTAGTTGCAGCATTTATAAATGGATTGAGAAGAACATGAAAATTATGAAGAATATTGTTTGGTATGACATGTATCAAATGGCTAAATACAAATATATAGTTAGTGGTTTTAGTAAGGTTTATTTTGAGTTATAAGTTTCAGAAAAAAAGATTCCACAGAGTATAATGGGTCAGGCAGTAGTGCTTGTTTAGACACAGCAGAGCTAGATTGAACATCGAGTAACAAGAAGACTGATCCCTTCAGAGTTACTTCTTTGTGAGGCAGAGTTAGGGAAACAGAACCACTAAAAAGTAATGCTATGTAATGGTTAAGGCAAAAAGAACCTCATTATTATGCCAACCGAAGTGGCCCATAGAGAAATGTGCCCTTTATCCCTCTAATCCTGGTCTCTGAAGGTCAGATAAACAGCTTTGCTCTGTGAGTGAAAGTTCAGCCTGAGTGACTCCATTTTGTTTTCACCCTGGCCTGCTGAGACTCTGTGAGAGTTACTAATCTGAAACAATGTTCTCTTGTAATTTTTATTTAACAGAAATACAGGAACCACATGCTACTCAAACTCCACATTCATAAATAAAGTTTTATTGGGATTCAACTTACTTATGTAATTTTATGATTGCCATTCATACTACAAAGCACAGTTGAGTAATTTCAACAGAGAAAATGTTCCAGGGAGTTATGGATACTCTTTAATCACTCACAGGAAGATGTTGCCTTCCATTGGTGTGTCATACAATAGGCACCTCAGGTTCCTATATAAATTTATGTTTACTGCTTCTGCCTTCTCATTTCACACCACTATTGATTTGACCTCCTTTCCCTCAGTATCAAAATTAGCTTTCAGCTTCCAGCTTTGTCTGTAGTTGCTTAACAAATACATTTGGATACAGAATATTCATCAAATACTGGAGTTTGACATCTTAAACTCTAGAGTTCATTTCTGTAAAAATGTGAAGGCATGGCTATTCTGTTATTATTATTTAGGCTAAATTCCTATCAAATGCCCACAAATTGCATCTACATCTACTCTTATGCTAAATTACTATGCTTATGTGCTTTGAAAAAAAAAAAACAGTAACGTTCACCTGATATTTTATTTTCTGTTAAGAAGAAACTCATGGAAAGAAGCATCAACCATGGCAAAGAAATGAGCAATTAGAACAGAAGTCATATTACATTGTAGATTAAAATGACATACATTGGATGTAGCAGAGTGGTAAATAACACTTGATACTTTTGTGAAAGACCTGTATTTGGTCCTAGCACACCCATGGCTGTTCACAACCATTCATAACTCAAGTTCTGGTGGCTGTGATACACTACTCAACTACTCTGTACCAGGCATAAAATGCTGTACATACACACATGCAGTCATGTAAAAACTTTTTTAATCCTATTCTATGTCAGGTTCAGAAACAAGGTACAATCTGTTGTTATAGAGACCATACAGACAAAAATTCCAGAACTCTGAAATGCCACAAAAATATACCCACTCTCACCCTTGCCTCTATAGCAGCATTCAAGTAAGAAAGAGGTAAATTATCACATTTAGGCCAATGAGATTCATGAGAATAGGGATTGTGGATTCTTTTCCCCAAGTTCAGATATTCCACTAAGGCCAGGTGATGTCTAACAGGGTCGTCCTTGCCTGAAGGCCCAGAGAGGGCAAGAACCCCTGGATGGCCATTGTGTGGAGCAGTAAAAGTAAACCCTGGATTAAGTTCAAGACTTCAGATGTTAGGGGTGGGAGAGCTGTGCCGTATCTACTAACACAGCTATATACCAGGAATGCAAACAGCCTGAGAGAGTGGTGTCCTGCCAGACAGTGAAGCTGGAAGTTACAGAGCCATCTGAGCCCTTTGACACTGGAGAGGGCTCTACAAGATTTAGAATTCATTTGTTGAATTTTGGTCTTGCTTTCATCCAGTGTTTTCTCACTATGCTCTGATTTCTTCCTTTGGGAATGATCATTTATATTCTGTGCCATTGTATGTTGGAAGTGTTTTATAGTTTTTTCTTGTCTGAATACAGGGTTTTACAATTATTATCTTGAATCTTAAAAAAGACTTTGGATTGGACCAATGAAAGTCAATGGGACTTTGGGAGTTGGAGTAAATACATTTTTCATTACAATATGCCCATAAGCCTATGGAAGGCAGGAAATATAATGAGGCTGTCTGAGTGAAAATGTCTCCATATATTTGAATATTTGTTCACCAATTGGGGGAAATATTTGGGAGTGATTAGGAGGTGTGGTCTTGTTGGAAGAAGACTCTGGCAGGAGACATAAGTTTTCAAATGACTCATACCATTCCCAATGGTGTATCTCAATGCCCACAGGTGGAACTACACATCAGCTCTCAGAATTTCTTATAATTATATCTTTGGTCTGCCATCATGGACCCTTTGAAGTCATAAGTCTCAGCAAGGGGGAGTGATCAAATATGGGGCACACAAGTTCGTGTGAAAGTCAGTCACTGCTCTCCACTCAACTGTGGAGAATGTCATGTCCACTGGCTAGATCTGGGTAGGAGTTCCATGTTTACTACACGTATTGTCCTTGGTTGATGCCATAGATCGAGCAGACCCCTGGGCCCAGATCAGCCCATCATAATGTTCTTATAAGTTTCTAGGATCCTCTGGGTCCTTCTATTTGCCCATTCTCCCACGCTTCTTTCACCTAGAAGGATAACAGGCTATCAAGAAGAGAATTGATACCCTATGATCATATAGAAGAGGAGGAGGTCCCCCTCACTCACAGACAAGGGGAGGCAAGTAGAGTGAAAGTCGGAGGGAGGGAGGAATGGGAGGATACAAGGGATGGGGAAACAATTGAGTTGTAATATGAATAAATTAATAAAAAACTTTAAAAAAAATAAATAAAGTCATAGCTTCACCTAACATTTTTCTATAAGTTGTCTTGATCATGGTGTTTTATAACTTTAAATGAAAAGAAGCTAATACAGAAAGTAGTGAAAATTTTATATTATAATTAGAAATAAATTACTGAAAAATAAATAAAAATAAAGGGATGAAGAGGTGGCTTAGTGGATAAGAACAGTATTTTCGCAATCATGAAGAAGTGAGTTTTTTTTTTTTCTCCAGTACTCACATACAAAGCCTAACAAAACTTTGCTTTCCTGTAATCCCAATATTGCAGAATAGAGACAAGTAGAATCTGAGAGCTCACAGATCAGCAAAAATGGTAAGCTTCTGGTTCAATGAGAGAACCCGCCTTAAACAATATTGTTTGGGTTGTTTGAATGAGAATGATTTTATTCTTTGAGAAGGGTTAAGATTTCTGGCTTTGTCAAAGGAAGTGTATCACTGGTGATAGGTTTTAAAGTTTTCCAGCTCCCATTTGCCTGCCTGCTTCTATACCCGTCATGATGGTCAAGAACTCACCATATAAGGCTGTAAGCCACATAGACTCATTCTTCTCTACGCTCTTCCGGTCATGGTCTCTTACTACAACACTTAAAAGGTAACTAAAATAAATATGATGAACAACAGAGGGACACACACGTCGTAGTTAATGTCCTATTGCTGGTCATAGACACCATGGCCTTGGCAACACTTATAGACGAAAAACAGTTAAGTGGTGATGGCTTCCAGCTTATGTTTAGTCCATTATCATCCTGTCTGGAAGCATGGTGGTGTGCAGGCAGGCATGGTGCTGGAGAAGGAGATGAGAGCTGTGCATGTGGATCATCAGGAAACAGAAGAAGAGCATGACTCACTTGGCCTGGTTAGAGCTTCTGAAACCTCAAAGCCCATCCCCAAAGACACACTTGGTCATTTTGTATAGTCTCTAACCCATGTAAAATGTCCAAGGTAACAGCAGTGGTGAAATAGTTTCCAAAACATAACGGCTAATCAAAAAGCATATGTCATTGCATGTAATAATTACCACACTGGCAATAAATTAACTTCCTTCTATGAGCAGCAATGCTTTCAGATTAGGCCTGTAACTTCAGGAAAGAACTGACATGATCATGGTCTTTATGTTGATAATTTTAACATATGTTTCATAGTTATAACCTACTAAATTACAAACTGTAAAATCATCCTTTAAAACCAATTTTGAAAATCCTTAAGCTACTTTCTCTAATCATGAAAATTGACTCGCACAATCCCCATTGCAATAAACATCTTTTTATTACTTTTAAAATGTAACTGATTTAGTTTAAAACTTACACTAATAAGTGAGACATGGATCTCTAGGTAAGTTGAATGCTGTATCCCTGGGATTCAAATGGCTAGGCAGGCAGCATATGGTGCTTCCTTACATTCTAAAATTGCCTACAGCAAAAGTGAAAGTGAGGCTTCTGAGGCAGAATGAAAATCACTGTCAATAAAAACAGAATGCAGATGATATGGTTTAAGTAGAAAATCCATCCTTTTGTCTGATGAAATCAATAAACAAGATGACTATGCTGTGCTAAAAAGCAGTAATTTATTCACGTATTAGATCTAAGATGAAATTTATTGCTAACTAGATTAAAAGGTAAATTTGAATCCATAAATATATTAGAGAGAAAAAATCCAAGATTAACATAAAACACATTCCTGATGTACTAATTTTCTTAGACTGTTTGTGGCTCAGGTGTAAGTAAAACTATTGTACTCATATTTGTTATAGGATCTGATTGCATAAAAATATGATGAGATTTGTTTTGGTTTCTACCTTTCTAAGAAATATACTAAGAATTTGCTTAGGCCTCTGTGCATTCATTTATTTAGAGAAGAAAAAAATGGCTTATGACTTTTTCTATATTAAGCAAAAATAATTATAACATCCTTTCAATATTGTCAGCATTTTCTGCATTTATTCAGGTAATGTCCAAAATGTGTTACTTTTAGGCATTGCCACTTGGGTACAGAACATCATTTGCAGGTACTTTATCTTATTGATGATGGAATTTAAAAATAGACTGAGAAATGAATAGGAGAGACATTTGTTGTAACTGGACAAGCAGAAATATTCTGTGTGCCCAGGTAGAGTTTTAAGGGGAAAGACAAAGAAGAGGGGGAGATAGAAAAATCATACTTTCAACTTTTAATAGAGTATAATGAAAAATAAATATATACCTTGGAAGAAAAGAGGAGAATGCCATAGAAAGCATCCAAGTTTCAGGACATTTTTCCTTGTATCTATTATTGAGAATGTATAAAATTATCCTTCTCTAAGTGTAGTTCAACCTTCTGCTCCAAAAGAGCACTTTACTCTAATGGACTGGTCAAGGAAAAGTATTTAATTTTAGTATCATGTGCTTTCTTCCTTTTAGCTAGTTAAGAGTGGCATTAGGTTCTCTAAAACAGGTAGTGATAGTAACTACAGTGCGCAAACTACCTACCATAAGGTTTTTGTTTGTTTGGTTGGTAGGTTTTATTATATTTTAATTATTTGGAAGCCCCTGACTTTGGACCAAGTTTAATCTTATAATTAGTTAGTATTGGCCTATGGTCCTTCTCACTTTCTTATTGAGAAGTTACAGAGGGCTTTTATTAAAAATTCTTATATGTGTGCTATATGTAACTGTTCTCCCTTCTCTCCGGACCTTCCAATGTCCCCCCCCCTCCCTTTTCAATTCATGGTCTCCTTGTTTATTATAATGATATGGTAATGTACACATAAATAATACAACCTGTTGAGTTCATTTAGTATTACTCTAATGTATACATTTTTTAAAATTTTTATCAATTTATTCTTGTTACATCTCAATGGTTATCCCATCCCTTGTATCCTCCCATTCTTCCCTCCCTCCCATTTTCCCCTTATTCCCCTCCCCTATGACTGTTCCTGAGGGGGACTTCCTCCCCCTGTACATGCTCATAGGGTATCAAGTCTCTTCTTGGTAACCTGCTGTCCTTCTTCTGAGTGCCATTTTTAAGGTTTATCACTTGGTATTGGGTAACCAGTTAGGGACCCATGCCTAGGAAGAATGATTTCTTTCTTTGTTTCTCAGAGCTGGCTTACCATTAATCCTCCCATAGAAAGTCAATATTGAAAATGATTTACAAACATCTTGAAGATTTTCTATCATCATATTTGAAATCTGTCTCCTTTTAAAAAATATTTCTATTCATAACTGCCAGGATTATCAGTGACCACTGTTCACATCAGTTTTCTCAGCTGAAGCTGACATGTTGATGTTTATATGCCTCAAATGGTGTCTGAGAGGTAGCCAGCAAGAGCAATCCTATTTATTCACTTCCTTACTGCCTTGCTTTCCCATTGCTTTTAATCTTACATTATAAACTCAACAGTGAGAAATTAAATAACAATAGAAAGAATACATTTTTAAAATTAAGGCTTATTCCAAATTCCACATGGATACATGTCTTATCATATTCTTCTGGTGTGCAAAACCATAGGAACTAATACAAAAGAATTTCTCAATAGAAGCATTGATTTTTGTAACAATCATTTACATATGTAGACATATTATTTATTTACACTAAACTGAAATTGCTGATCTTGTGTTCTTACGTTTTGTAATTCAAAAAAAATCAAAGAATTTTGAAATCAAAAATGCAAAAACTAATTTTTGTTACTAGTGAATCATTTAAATTTACTCATGGATATAAACATTGAGCAAATTAGAAAGGAGAAAATTAATAAAAGAATTCCACTTTCTTTACGTAAATTATATTCTGATGGCAATAATCATTTAAAAAGTATGTAAATAAAGAACTAAAAATGAAAATCCATACAGATTATAATACTTCTTTATGAAGGCAGCTGAATAATGATGTGATAGAGAACACACTTTGGGGAGATGTAGGCCTGGCAGGGTGATATGCTTGGGAAAACTTGCAGAGGAGAGACCAGCAGGCTAAATAGTGCAGGAAGCACAACAAGGCGCAAGCTGTGCATCAGAAATGTGAAACTACCATCTAAGAAAAGGATCTTAGTAGAGCCTAGGAACTGTGGACACCAGGCACCTGAAGCCTGCTGAGACAGAGGAACGCTGAAGCATGGCAAATCTGCAGGAAGAGTCATCACTGAGCCCTGGTGTACGTGTGTTAGAAAAGCCCAGAATCTCTTTCTGGAAGAGTCGGCCTTAACGAAAGTGTCACTCCTCTGTCAGATTGCCTCTTTTGGCTCAAATCAGAAATTCATATTTGCCTACCAAGTATTTAAAGGTAAAAGTGTCACAACATGTAAACACTATAGTCTACAAGCTTGCTCTACTAGAAGCATTCAATTCCTGAACATTTTCAGCAGAGCCATCTAGAGTAGACAGGGGGACACATTGTGACTTTAAGCATTAAAGTAAAGGCAAGTAAGGCAGTAAGCCATATTTTACCCTCTCTCTCAAGTCCTCTACATTTAAAACCCAGTATCCACTCACTTTTGGAATGTTCACAAGATACTGGTGACGAAACGCCATTCTCAGTCTAAACGCCTATTTACTTTCCAAATAGGTGGACAAGACACTGTTCTGGATCCATTTATGCCAGTTAACGAGTTAACCGTTACCTCCTTGTACTGAGTTCCTCCAACTTTTAGACTTACTGTGATTTACATGCTTAAATTATCTTGTTATGCAAATTACTTCTGCTCACACATTTCATTTACCAACACCTTACAACTGTCTCATCGGTTTTTACTTCATCTTTAGTGCATTGTAATGATGATGATGATGATGGTGATGGTGATAATGATGATGATAGTAATAGTAATAATAATACAGTATACTATTATTATTATTATTATTATTATTATTATTATTTTATTTGTTGCAGTTGTGTGACCATTAAACCTACTTTGTCAAGAAGTAAAATATTTTAATCTGCACCTCAAAGTTGCAATTTTTTCCTAAAGGACATGTTACTAGGCCATCATTAGGTTTATGGGTTTTGTTGTTGTTGTTTTGGGGGAGTTGTTTGTATGTTTGTTTGTTTTGAGACAGGGTTTCTCTGTGTAGACCTGGCCATCCTGGGCTCACTTTGTAGACGAGGCTAGCCTCAAACTCACAGCAATCTATCTGCCTCTGCCTCCAGAGTGCTGGGATTAAATATATACACCACCATACCCAACTGCAATCATTAGGTTTTATGCATATTTAGTGAAGGATTTTCAATAACAGACAAAGAACACTTTGATGTAAGCCCACACTTTGCAGATTTCTATGCCTAGGAGCTGCCCACCACCAGTGTGTGTGTGTGTGTGTGTGTTTGTGTGTGTGTTTGTGTATGTGTTTGTGTGTGTGTGTGAGACAGAGAGAGAGAGAGAGAGAGAGAGAGAGAGAGAGAGAGAGAGAGAGA
>OU015747.1:8867460-8912817 GCA_907169655.1 Acomys percivali | reverse complement strand
TTCTTCTTCTTCTTCTTCTTCTTCTTCTTCTTCTTCTTCTTCTTCTTTCATCATTATCATCATTTCATCATGTGCCAATACTATGTGTTTGGTCAGCCACGTGTCCCATCATTGCTGTGGATGTCAGAGGATAACTTTCTGTTGACAATGCTTTCTACCTCCCTGTGATCAAGTTATTTACATCAGGCTGTCTGCCTTGTGTGAAAATTGGCTGATGCATCTAACTGATACTCAATTTTTTCAGTCATAATTTATATAATTTTATGTATTCATTCTCTAAAATGTCACTTCTTTGGATGATGTTTTAAATAGTATCTCTATCTTTTTTATTTTTCAGAAGTGGCTCCTTTGTGTTTTGTTTTTCTTCCTTTATGTATCTCTTTCTTACGTTATATTTGTGTCTGCCATTTTCATATTCTCTCTTACTTCTTACCGTCTGCCTTTCTGTTTTTATTTTTCTCAATGTACTGTTTCTGGAGTTATATGGTTATAGGTGTCTTTAGGAAAGCATCCTTCTTTCCCAGGCCAATGCATATCACTTCAAGAGAAAAGGTGCTACATCCTATAGGCTTGTATTAGTTACTTGATATCACTATGATTCCACAGTAACCTGTATGTTTTTCATCTTCAATATTAATCATGTCTTCAAAAATTCTTTTGCTATATGAAACAAGATAGTCACAGTTTTCAGTCATTAGGACATTGTGAACTTTAGGGGATAATTTTTTTTCTACAATATATAATGAAAGAGAGAAAAGTATAGCAGTATCATAGTTAAAAATTCATCATACTGGGGCTGGAGAGATGGCTCAGTGGTTAAGAGCACTGGCTGCTCTTTCAGAGGTCCTGAGTTCAATTCCCAGCAACCACATGGTGGGTCATGCCCTCTTCTGGTGTGCAGGCATACATGCAGGCAGAACACTGTATATATAATAAATAAATTTAAAAAAAAATTCATCATACTTCTTGTTACTTCAAATTCTGATGGACTTGAGAATTATATAGCCTAAGATAAATTGACCATGTCCCCTGGAGGGGGAGACCTGGTGGCACTCAGAGGAAGGACAGCAGGTTACCAAGAAGAGACTTGATACCCTATGAACATATACAGGGGGAGGTAATCCCTCTCAGGAACAGTCATAGGGGAGGGGAATAAGGGGAAAATGGGAGGGAGGGAAGAATGGGAGGGTACAAGGGATGGGATAACCATTGAGATGTAACAAGAATAAATTAATTAAAAAAATAAATAATAAAAACAGAAACAGGAAAAACACACCAAAAAATAAAAATAAAAAATAATCAAGAAAAAAAAGAAAAAAGAAAGAAAATACAAATCATATTTTACTGTGTATAAATATTTCATATGAAATACTATGAAAATATAAATCCCCTGAGAAGCTGCAGTCAAGGCTGATTAATCTCAATTATTATGAACAGGCTAGAACTTTGCAGGTCTAGATCCAAATTACAGTGTACTTTGGGATACTTTTAGGCCTCATAATAGTCGTTCATTGCCCGTCTCTGTGTCTGACCTAACATTATCATGACTATTATGTGCATCCCTTCGGATATTTTAATTTTGTTAACTATTACCTTTTTACCAAACAACAGGTATCTGAAGTTTACATCAGAGTTTTCTCAGCTTTCCTAAAAGCCATCTATCTTTCATACCTACTAAAGTATTTGAAAAGTGTGATGATTTATGAGGTGCTTGGTTTGCTTACAATAAAAACATCAAGAGGTTGTTAGTACATTGTATAACATGGTCTTGTAGTAAAGTGTTGCTGAGCTTGGTCATTATATTTGGTTCCAGAATGAATTGTATCTCTTTTAAGATGAAAGTAATATGTTTGCATTGACAACCTCACTATAGTTGTGTTAGGGAAATGTAGTCCTTGTCTCAGGGATATTGGCGAAAAAAAAAAAAAAAAAACTGATATACAGCCTATTATTGCATACAGGCCAAACAAGAATGGGGAGGGAAGATGAAAACAGAATTTGTGAGGTTGTTAAAGAGGATAAGAAATTATATTGTTCCATAAGTGGAGTGGTTCATATGTTCAGTATTTGCATCTCATCTAAAGACAATATATCTTACTTTGATCTATTTCCTCTAGCAAAGTAACATTTCTTGTTACTTTGCAATACTTTTTATCTAGATTGTATTGCAGACAAGTTTCTTTCCCCAATGACAGGCATCAATAAAATAGACATGTAGGGAAGAAACTGTTGTTTTAAAATTGAGGAAACTGTCATGAAATATTTTTTTCATATGCATCAGTCTTCAATAGATGGTTTAAGAATATTCTGAGTGACAGGAGACATCCTATCAGTATGAAATATCACAAAAATGTGATAAGATCTTTGGGCTATAGCTGACTATTGCATTCCAATTGAGTGTATAGTGAACTAGATGAATATTCATATATATGCATGCAGATGTATTTATATATAATATCACATAAATAATATTGATTTTTGACAATTGAGTTAAAATTCAAAGATTATATTAATTATAGAATGTGTGATGTTAATATAGGAAGTTCTAAAGCAATATTGTTTTGTGAATATAAAGCTATCCAAGTTAGATTAATACTGCTCTACTTTTTTACTTTCTAGAATGCTTCATAGCCAAATTTATTTCTCCATTTAATTATATAGGAATAAACACTACACAAGAAAACTGCTAGTCCTAATTGATAATCAATCACCTATGTTCCTTAATGTCATTTTTTACTAAAAACAAAACAAAACACGGACTAGTTCTCATTGATTAGTAAGGCCTTCTACTTATTTTCCTTACTAAGATTTCCACAATCTGAAGATCATGCTATGTTTGTATTTAAAAGATGATTTTTTTCAAATAAAAGATATTTTTTCAGAACAAACACTTGGTAATAATGTGAGACATATGCAGTGTTTCACATGTGTTCATTGACTGGCTAGATATATCAATGGCAATACATGTTCTGTCACCTCTGGACAAATGGAGATGAGTAGCTGGAACACAAGAAATTTTGAGAAGAAAGAAGTACGTCCTGAAGGCAGTAGCCAATGCTGCCAGATGCCAATGGATGATTATGAGATAAAGAGCATGTAGAATCTGGATTTAAATAAGAACGTTAGAGCTTTGTAGAGGGCACTATTCAATGTAAACAGCAAACTCATCCATTTCGCAGAAAATAGGATTTGAAAACTAGAACTGAGAAACCTTGTGAAGAGTGAGGTCACATGGGTCCAATAAGACAAACACCCACACAGTTTCTCTAATTTATAGATGCTAGCTTTGAATTACTTGTTCTGTATGCTTACATGTTGAATCCTAGAAGCCAAAAGTGGGCCAATGAGGGTAGATATCTTAAGAGAAAATAATAATAAAATGCTGTTAAAGTTGAAAGTATAGTGGAAAGACCATAGGGATAGAAAGGTTCAAGCAAAGAAAGAGATGGCAGATGGGGAAAGATTATGTTGGTAGAAGGATTAGATAAAATGAAGCATGAATGAAGAGGCTATATGAAAAATAAAACATCATATTTAAACCCAAGAAAATATTCCATTAGAGCAATACTAGAAGACCTGTGCCATAGAAAGAAAAGTGGAGACCTCAGAGTTAAAGATTTAGTCAGCATAAAGGATAGTGAGAGACAAATGTGTATTAGCCAAAATTAAGGATACATTTAAAAGCCTTTTGGAACTTGTGTACTTGAAATATATAAAAAAGGACCTGTAGACAAGTTTGTTGCATAAGTATACAATAACTGCTCCCAGAAGACTTGAGATAATAAATGAAAATCTCAGTGTTAGGTATGGTATACTTCCCTAAGTCAAAGAAAAGGCACCCAAAACAACATTGCCCTTGTTTCCCCACCATTACCAGGTGGTAATCATTATTTCTAAAGACATCATTCATTTTAGATTCAAGATATAGAGAAATCAGCATTCTTTTAGCAGAGGATAGAGTTTAATTGAAAAACTAATAACTGGACAACTTGTTATGTACCAATAGCTTTAAGTCTGAGTACTCAGGTGTAGATGACTCAGCTTTGTCAGCCTCCTACCACATAAGGCTCAGGCAACTCTGCAGAAGAAGGAATAGGAAGATTGTAGGAGCTGGAGAATGGGGAAGAGGTTTGTAAAATGCTGACTTCTTAACAGGTCATGGCTGTTCTTGCAGGCATTAGCTCACAAGAGCTGCACAAGGTCAGTCCAGTAAAAATTTCAGCATGGATAGTGGGAAGTATCCCTGACTGCCCACCTCTGTTGGAGGAGCTTAGCAGTTGATGGATTATCAAGAAAGAAGAGTAATTCTCTTTGGACAGGTGCCAACTGCTAATCTGCTCATGCCCCAATAGTTGGGAACACATATGCATATGGGCTTCACTGATTAGACTGAGGGTTATTAATCACTAAAACAGAAGTTGAAGTTGGGATGGGGAATAAGGTGAAAGTCAGTAGGGGAAAGTCGAAGGTGAAAATCATGAGCAGGTGTAATCAACATATATTGTATAAATTTGAGAAACATTCAAAAATACTGAAGTTATTTTCTAAGAGCACACAGTAAGAAGGCAGATGTGAAGCAGATGGATATGGAAAAAGTTATGTTGTGAGTGAGGGACAGTAAAGTAGAGTACATTGTAAACATATACAAGCCCCTCCAAGAATAAAAGAAGACTTTAGAGAAAGAAAATCACTTCCAAATATAAATAATTATCTTACACACACACACACACACACACACAAAATGAAATTAGAAACAGCTTATAGGAAGGAACATCAGTCTTTAGTTAATTCACAAAAAAAAGGAGAAAACAAACTACATAGGAGGAATTATATTAAAAATTACCCCATTACATTTATTTATGTGACAATTGATTGGAAGGTTCTTATATTTTAACTACTTAAAACGGGAAATTCTTTTATTTCTTCACATAGAGTTTAGGGTCATTCTTAATATCATCATTCATAAATTAAGTTGGTAACTTATTCATCTGAAGTATGTCTCATCCTACAAAAGAACGAGGTTAGAGGTAGAGCATATTTGTATATCACTTCTTTGTTTAAAAAGATCTTATGAGCATATTTATGGCCACTGAAATTGCTTATTTCATTTTAATTTAATTTATTGAAATTACATGGTGATCATAATCTCTTTACTCTTATCTTCCTGGTCTCACCCTCCTTTTCTCTTCCACCCTGTCCCCCTCTCCTTGACTTCTGATAGGTGGGGTCCTCCTCCCCCACAGTCTGACCACAGCTTATCAGGTCTCAGCTGGATATCCTGCATCCCTTTCCTTTGTGTTCCCACAGGGCGTCTCCTACAAGGGCTAGTGATCAAATCTCAGGCACCAGAGTTCATGTCAGAGGCAGTCCCCTGCTCTCTTCCCCCCTTCCTCACATGGAGAATGAGCTGTCCATCAGCTACGTCTGAGCAGGGGGTCTAGGTTCTCTGCTTGCCATGTCTTTGGTTGGTGCATCAGCTTGTGCAGGCCTCCCTTGGTCCAGATCCACAAGCCTTGATAGTCTTCTTGTGGAGATCCCATCCCCCAACTCTTCCATATAACTGGCAGTGCTTTGCCTGAAGTCTGACCCTGAGTCACAGTATCTGCTCTGATCCACCTCTGGGTAGTCTCTCAGAGGACATCTATGTTGGCCTAATGTCCACTTTTAAGTGTGTATATACCATGCGTGTTTTTCTGGGCCTAGCTTACCTAACTCATGATGATCTTTTCTAGTTCCATCCATTTGCCTGCAAATTTCAGGGTTTTCTTGGTTTTGATAGCTGAATAGTATTCCATTGTTTAAATTTACCGCAGTGTCTTTATCGATTCTTTGGTTGAGAAACATCTAGGTTGGTTCCAGATTCTGTCTATTACAAATAAAGCTGCTATGAACGTAGTTAAAGGAGAGTTATTTTTTACAACAGACTGAAAAATCTATTTAGGGATGAAAATAACTATGGAATCTACACTATTGGGTTGCAGGTTCAGTGCCAGGTCCTACACTACAGAGAGTCTAAGAATATATTCTAGATAGGCATATGTTTTAGTGAGAAACAGAGATTATAGATAGCTATATATATTTCTGATAGATTATAGATAGATGATAGATAGATAGATAGATAGATAGATAGATAGATAGATAGACAGATAGATAATAGATATTTATGGCCCAACTTCAAAATAACCATCAAATAAAATTATTGAGTGAAATAAGATTAAAGAAAAACCACAGTTCAAGAAAGACTATGTAGAGCTGTTTATGATTGATTGGAAATGGGAAAAAAAAGGAAAAAAATGTAAGACAGAGTCCAGTTAAGCCATCAGTGTAACTAGGATAAATTCTCCTCAGGCATTTAGGTGTCATTTATATAAGGCTCAATGGATTTATGACAATATATGTTGAATGGTTTCTTGGCTACTATCATTTTAAGGCAAATGTGCAGATATTAGTTAAGTGAGGTAGAAATAATGAGGTCAGGGCTGAAGAGTGATGTTGAACCCCATTTTTTTTTGTTTTTTTGTTTTTTTTGAGACAGGGTTTCTCTGTGTAGCCTTGGCTGTCCTGGACCCGCTTTTTGTAGACCAGGCTGGCCTCGAACTCACAGCGATCCACGTGCCTCTGCCTCCCGAGTGCTGGGATTATAGGCGTGCGCCACCACGCCCGGCCCTTGAACCCCATTTATATATGGACTGAGAGCAAATTAAACCAACCACAGAGAAAGTACAGAAAATGACTCAAGTGAGCTCTTTTACAATTTAGAGAACACAAAGTTAAAGGTTATATTTGTACTACAATCTCATGAAAGTAAAAAGGACAGAAAGGAAAAATTAGACGAAACAGTGTCACGCATGCAACAAAAAGAAAACTTAGGAAATAACTTATAAACTCCATCGAATAAATCAGAAAATCTGAGTAAAATCTACACTAAAGATTCTGTTTCAGATGATAAGCTATAAAGAAGTGAAAGCTATAAAATCTTACTTAGTAATTGGGGACTGGAAATAAGCAGTAGGAAGCCAGTGAATAAAATTATTTTATAATACCTGATAGAAGTGAATCACACATCAAGAGAAAGAGACACAGGAATCTAAGAGAAAGATGTAGAGAAATTATAAAGGGACAAACAAGAAACTAAAAATATCATCAATGTGATAGATACCTGGGAAGATTTGGCGCCCCTGGGAGGCAAACAAGAAAATGACCATTATTACAGAACTTCTCTGTTGAGTCAGGTACAACCAATCTCTTCCACCTGCCTTTGATGATCTCTGCTATCCTAGTGCTTTCTCCTCACTTTTATTTTTGATTAGTCTCATTTTAGTGATTGATACTCACCTTCTGATGTCATAGGGTTATTGTCCCTTCCTGTGTTAAACTTTAATCTCATAGCAAATATATATATTTTTCTTTCTGGTGAATGATGCCAGAATCATGGTTCCTCTTCTTTCAGACATCATGGTATAGAAGCAGTGTAGAGGAGAAAGGGGACAGCAGTATTTCATGTACAGGTGATCAGGACGTGTTCTCTTCTGGATGTTGCCGTGGTTGTTACAGGAAGCAATGTTACGTGAAACACATCCTAAAGGCTCGTTCACATCCTCCTGTGAGACACTGCAGACAATCTGACAATAGGATTGCCTCAGATTGTTTCATGGTTCTTCTTGCTATAGGTAGGTATATATGTGCAATAATATAATATAAATTTATACATGAAAATATTTAAGAAAAATGGAAAAAAAGACATGGTAGACTCATCTTTAGAAATAAGTGAACCAAAGAAAGTGAAGCTGTAAATTGGTAGCCATGTTTCTTGATGGTCGGATTGTTTTCTGTGGTTAAGCATCCATGAATCTATTGTTAGGTTTTTTTTCCATAAATCCAAAAATGAAATGGCGTAGAATTTTCCCAGCTGTGACACAAGTGAATTAGCAAAGGTCCTGCCTGTTCCACTATAAGGCATAGCTTCATTATAATATCACTCACTGTAGTTCGCCCTCTCCTGTAAGTTTTCTATAAGACCATGGAATGCAGATCTGGTTTGGATTTTCGTCATCGCTGCCATCATGGTTGTTGTTGTTGTTGTCATTTCAAGGCAAAGACTAACCTTTCTCCCATGAGTATCTCATCCACGTCATGCCCTCTGAAGTTCCATAGATTTGGAATCTCTGTGCCAAGCCAATTCAACATAGACTTCTCTGGTGTCTTTTCAGAGGATATTTTTTTTTTAATGACTTAAACTATCTCTGAGTTTGCTCGTTTCTCTCAGCTAAATCAGCCATTAAAGAAACAGCTATCAGGGACAAACTAATAACCAGGAACATGTTTTAAGACATGTGAGACTTCTTAAGCTGTTTTTGTTTGTGGAGAGAGGGAGAGAGAGAGAGAGAGAGAGAGAGAGAGAGAGAGAGAGAGAGAGAGACAGAGACAGAGACAGAGACAGAGACACAGAGACACAGAGACAGTGAGACAGAAAGAGAGAATATATCAGTGGGTAGGGAGATGAGGATCTGGAAAGGACACTAATATAATCAATATATATGAAAAATGTTTTAAACTAAAATATATATAATTTATAAGCAGCTCTTTTCTGGAGTTTTTCCCCCCTCAGGGCTGGAAGCAATAGACTTAGAAACTGTGGATGAGGAGATCATGACAGTTCAATATCACTGAAAATTCACTGCCCACATCACGATTTAGCTCTTTAATACCTTTATTAAATTCTATGAGAATTTCACACCTTTTATTTTGGCCGTGTTCGTCTCCTTCTCCATTGCCTTCCAGATCCACGACCCATTGCATAGCCACTGAGCTTTGTGTCCTCACTCATCTAATTTTTATTAGTCAACCCACTGAAATTGTTTTGCCTTGATACTATCGGATACTGTTGGAGCTCTCCTTTTGTGTGTGGTAGATAGTATTCTCTTGTGATCAGCCACCACCTCTGGCTCTTAAAGTCCTTACGTTCCCTTGTCTGCAATGAATCTGGAGTCATTGAAGAAAGAAGTGTAACCACTCCATGGTCATTTCATCTCTGTGCCTTGAACAGCTCTGTCTTTCTATGTTACTCACCATCTACTGCAGAAATATGCTCTATGTCTTGCACTTACAGAGTGAAATGACTAAGTCCTTAAGTGGCCTCCGAAGCCTAACTAGAAAATTCTGGAAGAAGTAACTCCTAATAGGTCAGGCACTGAGGCTTGAATTAACATCAGAGCCTTAGTACAAGGGCTGTACCTCTTCACACAACTCTCATGCCCTCTCATAACTGTTATGAACAAGATGCCGTCTGGAGTTGATAGAGAATGGGACAACAGGGACTTCTCCTCCGTGCTGTTGGTTTTTGAGGCAATGATGGGGTCCAAAGGCAGATTTCGCTGTGTAGTTTGCATGAGACATGGGTTTCTGAGATGAAAACTGTGAACTATTCAATGGTTGCAAGCATATTTAATTTACCAAACAGGACTGGCAAAGTGACTGATAGCCAACTGTAGAGTAAGTTGGTAATATGTGTAAATGAAATCACAGATTTCAACCTGAGCCAACCTTTTTTTTTTTTCAGAATTTCCAATAGTATAGCTGAGAGATTCAGTGGTCAACAAACTGAGAAGAGACTTGATACCCTATGAGCATATACAGAGGGAGGTAATCCCTCTGAGGAACAGTCATAGGGGAGGGGAATAAGGGGAAAATGGGAGGGAGGGGAGAATGGGAGGATACAAGGGATGGGATAACCATAGAAATGTAACAAGAATAAATTAATTAAAAAAATAAAAATTAAAAAAAAAAAATTAAAAAATAAAAAAAAAAAAAACAAGCTGTCTGGAGAAATAATAGTTTCCCAGAGTCTCATCTTTTCAAGTCACATGTTCACTTATCCCATAAGAAATATATCTTCTAATGTACTTACAAGTCAAGAGTTTTTCAACTGTGGCATACAGGAATTTCAGGTCAAATAATTACATCACTTCCAAGCAATTCTCCGGTGATCTTTTTTAATTTTATGTATTTATGTATTTATTTATTTATTTACTGTTTGTACATGTATAATCCCACTTTCACTATACATCAGTCCATTGTTATCAGTAACCTCATTAACAGTGAAATATCTTTGTCTCTTTGGTAATAGTTATCAAATAGCTCGATTTGCATTTGTGATTGATGTACCATTCTCTGATGTACATGTGCTGAACAATGTTGAACATCTTTTCATATACCTACTAGTGATTTGAACTTATATTTTAAAAACACAACTAGTTATGTTATATACCCGTTTTAATCTAGAAATTGTGTTTATGTTGCGGTCCTAATATATTTTATATGTTAGACTATCATTTTCAAATAGTTCATATATTTTATTAAACAGATTATCTTTTTATATTGTTTTTATTTACTGTTTATTTTGATGGAACATAACTTATCATATTCTTTGTTTCATCTCTAGTCAAGATATTATACTTTCTGCTTGGTTCAATCTACTTGTAACAGTTTCTTTTGAATTTTTAAATTGTATATTCATTTTAGCTTAAGTCCTTTTCAATATTTCTGTATATTTATTAAATTCTATCTTCAAATCTCCAAGTGCCTTCACTGTTTTCATAATTCTTATGTTTGTGTTATCTTGGGTATCACTCAGGAATTTGTACTCTTTCTGTTATTTCTTTTTTATTTAATTAATTTATTCAGATTACATCTCAACTGTTATCCCATCCCTTGTTTCCTCCCATTCCTCTTTCCCTCCTACTTTTACTCTATTCCCCTCTCCTATTTCTGCAACAGAGGGGAACCTGCTCCCCCCTCTATATGATCATAAGCTATCAAGTCTCATCTTGGTAGCCTGCTATCCTTCTTCTGAGTGGCACGAGGCCTCCCCATTGAGGGGACATGGTCAAATATGGGGCACCAGAGTTCATGTGAGAGTCATTCCCTACTCTCAACTCAACTGTAGAGAATGTCCTATCCATTGGCTAGATCTGAGTAGGGGTTCGATGTTTACTGCACAAATTGTCCTTGGTTGGTGCAGTAGTTTGAACAGAAATCCTGGGACCAGATCTGCCCATCATAATGTTCTTGTAGGTTTATAGGACCTTCTGGATCCTTCTATTTCCCCATTCTCCCATACTTCTCTCACCTACAGTCCCAATAGAATGTCCTCTCATATATCCCAATTTCCTAGAAAGTGAGGTCTTTCATGGGACAGGCCCCTTGGGCTAGTGTCCAATTATAAGTTAGTATATACCATTAAAGTCTTTCTGCTTCTGAGTTAACTCAGTCATTATAATCATTTCTAATTCCATCCATTTGTCCACAAATTTTGGGATTTCCGTGTTTTTAATAGCTGACTAGTATTGCCTAGTGTAAATGTACCACAGTTTCTTTAAATTCTTTTTAAATTAATTGAGCTATTCCTTTGAATATTCTTTTAAACCTGTGTGTTCTTTGATAAATTATATGATTGTTCTTCAATTTATTCCCCAGGTTCACCTAGGTAATTCTCATTGGAAGATGCTTCTATAAGAATAATCAATGAGGGTGGGTTGCTAACTTGATCTTTTGTGTTGTTTGTATTTCTTTTTTTTTTTTTCACATCTTTAAAGACATATTTTTTTTTAATTCTTTGTACTGAGCTTCAATACAAGATAACTTCTAAATTGCTTTATACTCTCCAGGATAAAAGATGATTAAATTGAATTTGTTTAATAGAAACTGTTTAACAGTTGGTTAAACTAGAGACCTGGGCCTAGTTTTCAATTCTATCACAAAGTTTGCTTTTTGGATGATTATTCACTTGTTCTATGTCTTTTTTTTTAAATTTTATTAATTTATTCTTGTTACATCTCTATGGTTATCCCATCCCTTGTATCCTCCCATTCTCCCCTCCCTCCCATTTTCCCCATAGTCCCCTCCCCTATGACTGTTCCTCAGAGGGATTACCTCCCCCTGTATATGCTCATAGGGTATCAAGTCTCCTCTCGGTGACCTGCTATCCTTCCTCTGAGTGCCACTAGGTCTCCCCCTCCAGGGGACATAGTCAAATGTGAGGCACCAGAGTACATGAGAAAGTCATATCGCACTCTACACTCAAGTGTGGAGACTGTCCTGTTCATTGGCTAGATCTGGGTAGGGGTTTAAATTTTACCGCCTGTATTGTCCTTGGTTAGTGCCTTAGTTTGAGCGGGACCCCTTGGCCCAAATCTGCCTATCATAATGTTCTACTTGTAGGTTTCTAGGACCCACTGGATCCTTCTACTTTGCTATTCTCACATGGTTCTTTCATCTAGAGTCCCAATAGGATGTCATCCCCTCTGTCCCAGTTTCCTGGTAAGTGAAGGCTTTCGTGGGACATGCCCCTTGGGCTAGTATGCAGATATAAGTGAGTATATACCATTTGAGTCTTTCTGCTTCTGGGTTAACTCACTCATTATGGTCATTTCTATATACCCATCAGAATGGCTAAGATCAACAACTCAAGCAACACCACTTGTGGGTGTGGGGAGAGGATGTGGGGAGAGAGGAACACTCCTTCATTGCTAGTGGGAATGCAAATTAGTACAACCACTTTGGAAATCTTCTGGTGCTATCTCAGAAAACTGGGAATAGGGCTTCCTCAAGACCCAGCTATTCCACTCCTTGGAATATACTCAGAAGATGCACCAGCACACAACAAGAAAATTTTTTCTGCTTCTGGGTTAACTCACTCATTATGATCATCTCTAGCTCAATCCATTTGTCCACAAATTTCGGGAATTCTTTGTTTTTAATAGCTGAGTAGTATTCCATAGTGTATATGTACGACAGTTTCTTTATCCATTCTTCAAGACTCAAATGGTATATACTCACTATGTCCCCTGGAGGGGGAGACCTAGTGGCACTCAGAGGAAGGTCAGCAGATTACCAAGAAGAGACTTGATACCCTATGAGCATATACAGGGGGAGGTAATCCCTCTGAGGAACAGTCATAGGAGAGGGGAATAAGGGGAAAATGGGAGGGAGGGGAGAATTGGAGGATACAAGGGATGGGATAACCATAGAGATGTAACAAGAATAAATTAATAAAAATAAATAAAAACAAAAAACAAAAAAAACCAAGAAATTCTCAAAATTTGTGGATAAGTTTGTATTTCTTAAAATGAAATATGAGCATGTGGTCTTTTTGTTATGTCTATATGGACAGAGCACTTTGGGATAGAAAAGAATATGAGGTGTCAGGTAGGACTTAGAGCTTAGATATGGCTTAGTTGGAAAGAAATCAGCTGAACACAGGAGCCTGGGCTGATATGGAAGGTCCTGGTCTAAAGTTAAAGTTGAGGGTAGATATGGTTCCTAGGCAGATGCAAACTAGGGAGAACCAGGCCGACTTACCTTCCTAAATCCTGAAGGAGGATGTGAAGTACCTGGCTTAGTAGAAAGGTGCATTAAGTATGTTTTTTATTCTCAATATTCTTTGCATTGAATTATAACAGATAGTATTATTTTACTAAGTACTCTACTAATATTAGACATATTTGAATCATTTTGGAAAATTACTACTATTTATTAAATGTAATTTAGTTTTCCTCTCTATAACTATAAAATTATAAGTATATTTTTAAGTTTAGCAATTTTATTGCTCCAAAATTTAATAACTGAATAATATGAAATTAAATACTCAAGTATAAGTAACTATTTCTTCAGTGTGTAAACTTTCAGATATAAAATTTTGTTTCTTATGTGAAAATAATCATCTGAAACACATAGCATTCTTCTTTCATATATATTATATATAAATCTCTAAAGTTTTATACACATCCTAAAGCTGTTTGCATAAATTTACAGTACAGGAAATTAGTAAATTGAGTTATAATTATAAATACTTTTATTTAAGTAAATGATACTTGTAAGTCATTTCAGTAATTAAATTAAGGCATATATTTTTGAACAATTGTGCTTTCAATCTCTGTGTGAACATATAGATAAAAATATAAGTGATATTATAGTATGTCACATATTCAAAAAATCCTCTTCCCTTGAAAAAAATTATAGAATGAAGTTGATAACTTTACTACAATATATCATGACTTCCTCTCTCCCTTTTCTGTCTTTTGTTGTCTTTCTACCAACATAAAAAATTCTTTAAAAATGATGAGAAAAATGGCACAGGAAATGAAGAAGGTATGATTTATCAGAGTGGGTAATTATTTAAGGAAACCTCATACATTGTAAAGTTACTTTATCATTGACTAGGTGTGGAATTTGGCTTGTACTAAAAAAAGAAGAGGCTCCAAATGTTTGATGAATGGATGCAATCAAGAAAAGACAAATCACCACTAAAGTCTGACTTGTTCAATTAGGAGCTCCAAAGAACCTTTTATGTCTATGGAGCAGTGGGTTTTCATTCACTTTGGCCAAATTCTCATTTAATTCATGCTTTTATGAAACTTAACTACAAAAAGTAAACAAGAATACAAATTAGTCATCATGTAGTAAAGGTTTCACACACACACACACACACACACACACTTTGTTCAGTTCAATAAATACATATCATTCTTCAGGTTTTTTTAATTTCCATTTTAAGTATAAGCAAATAGAAAAACAGAAAATCATTAAATGAAAGGAAACTATGTGTCATTACCTAGTTATTATGATCTTCATATTTTCTTTTAGAAAATATGATTATTTTGGTATTAGGAACTTATCAAGTTAATGTCTGCCAAAGCAGTTTATTATACATCCACACAAAATAGAACAATTAAATAAAAAGTGGTCATAAATCTGAAAGAGAGAAAGTGGATGCATAGGAGAGCTTGGAAGAAGAAAAGAGAATGGGATGTAAATCAATATCATATCCCATCATTATCACCTTAAAACATCTATCTAGACATAAGAACACCTCAACCCCTAAATAACTGAGCTTAATTGTAAAACTAAACTATCTGGTCTTCAACCTCATCAAAGACTTGAGAAGGAATAAAAATAATTACTTGAGTATACATGGAGTGCAGGTTAGCAGCTTCCCAAATGAGAAGCTGACAGAAACGGTTTGCTGCCAGAACAGTCACACAATATTCTCTGTTGGAGCATCCTCTTCAGCCTTATGTCCCAATATATCTGACAGAATTATAGACTCATCAAGATAGGAAAGATCTTTTCTTCAAGGCTGCCAAATACAAATAGCCTAAACACTCTTAACGTAACATATTTATAAGTCCTGATTGTTTTGTGGTTCTTCTTGCTGTAGGTAGTTTATTGTGTATATGTGTGTAATAATATAAATGTATATGTAAAATATTTAACAAAAAATTAAAATTTAAATAAAGAAAAGAGACCCAGAAGTTATATGATTATACTGTAATTAAAAAATAAAAGTAAATGTGATAATTTTTAAAGTTTGAGACATCTAGTCTTACAAGTTTTTCATATGTAATCCTCTTTTATTATTTTTTCTTAATTCCCCTTTTTATAGAGGTCTACTGATTTCACTGTGTCTTGTTTAGTAGAGGAACTGTCATAAGTAGGCAATATATAAATATCACCCCCTTTGAATCTTCTTCATAAAACAAAATATTCATTTTTCCATTGCAGTCCAGACATCTTTATTTTTTGTATTAAATCCTCTTAATGTTAAGTCTTACATTAAAAAAAGGTCTTCTATTCTTCTTTTCTTATCTATTAACCATAAGAGTAGAAGGAATACTTGAGCAAAAAAATTAAATAATATGCCCATAAAAATCTGTCTTGTCACATTTTCTGTACTTTAAAAAAGATCTTTACTATGTAAAGCAAATTTATATCTTCCTTAAATTCTATTTCAATTAATTATGTATTCAATTAATATCAGAAATGTATATGTTAGACTTTACCATAAGTCAATGAATTTTGCAAGGACTAAGCTGAGATAAGCCCCAGTCTCCAAAGGCAAGTATACTATTTGGAAATATAACTTAACACAATTTTATGTTAAATATGAACACTGTCAAAAAGTGTTCACCTACTATTACAAAGCACTGGTGACAGGAAGAGTAGTTGCATAGATCTCGGGAATAGTGTCATAGAAAAATAAACTCTTAGGTTAAAATTTAGATTACAGGTGAAACAACTCATACATGTAAAATGTGAGTATTATACAATACTATTTAAATGAAAAGATAGGAAAATAGATATCACCAATAGGCATGTGACATGTGTGTGTTAAAGATAATGTAAGTCTTATTTAGAACTCTCATTCTCTAATATAATTTTCTAAAAGGCAAGCATCAGCATTGTCTTTAACGTACTGATTTTAGAACAGATTTCAATAATAGTCATTAAAAATTCAGCATTTCACCATATAAACATCAGTCTCTGATTTGTTTCTTTTATAATTAGTTTTTATTCTGTCATTCGAAGATCACATATATCTTTCCTGTTGTGTAAATATGTGAAGGAATTTATGTAAATCATTTGAACTGGAAATGCTAAGATCAAGCATTGATCTCTATTTTGAGCTTCTTTGCTTGGTCTTCCCATGGCAAAAAAAATATGAAAGGTCAAGAGGGCACGTAGCCAGGTCTTGTGACCCAAACAACTCACTGAAAACGTCACCTGACATTTCTGCTGCATTAGGATTTAAGTTTGAGAGACCAGTTCCGGGGAACACATTCAGATTTATGTTGGGAAAGCCAGAATTACCAATTAGAAAAGGTACAGCTCTAGAAAAATGCACATTAACAAGAGTTTTGTGTTTGTTGGTTGGTTTATTTTATTACTTGCTTTGCCTCACTGAAGAATTGAATCTCCCTAAACAATTATATAGTCAAAAAGATGTAGTGTGTTGAAGATACAACTCATAAAATGTGTTTGCCTGCCGTACCCAAGGTCAAAATCCCTATCACCACCACAAAAAGAAAAAAAGGAAGGAAGGGATGGAGGGAGGGAGGCAGGGAGGGAGGGAGGGAGGGAGGGGGGCGGGAAGGAAGGAAGGAAGGAAGGAAGGAAGGAAGGAAGAAAGGAAGGAAGGAAGGAAGGAAGGAAGGAAGGAAGGAAGGAAGGGGCAGTGATGACTTTCCTATGCTTATTGTTGTAAGCAGAGATTCGCAGTCATTCTGTAGAGAATACGCGTCACCACAAGGCTGAGGCAATGTCCCTGTGCTTTTCCGAATGTAAATGATCATTCTACATATTTTATCTGTTAGCTATTTTCTAGGAAATACTGTACAATAGATTACTGGCTTGAATTATTTATAATAACATCATAGTATACCCTGATTGAAATGCATACTTTATAGGCAACATATTAAAATAAGGAAAGTAAAAGCTACCTCTAGGGATATTGTGTTCCTGTATAAATACTGCTTCAACTTTTCTGCAGTGACACTACTTCCTTCAGGATATTGTCTTTGGCATTTATTCTGCCTCACCTGTCACATACCGATCTGTCCTTGGTAAACTCATCAGGATTAAATTAATTGGGGGTAGAAAATTTAAATGCCTCATGAGATCAGATAAGTCATGAAAAATAAATGAGGAAAGTCTGATACTAGAAAAACAATAGGTTTTGGTTTGTGTTGAGAAGTGTAGAAAATAGAGAAATAAAAACGTACCCTGGTCAAGATGAGGTCCTATTTTTCATCTTCCATTAGTTGATGCACCAAGGACTTCAGTTTTGTTTTGTTTTGTTTTGTTTTTAAGATTCGCTGCCTTTTAGGTTTTAAAATACGAACACAGTCATCTCTGGTGCAAAAACCTACTTGTTATTTAGATATATGAAATGGTATCACGTTTGTTCTATTTTACTTCATCCTTTTTGAGGCTTAACCTGCTCTTTGAAGTAACCCGGCATTGCTTCAAATTCATGGCAATACTTTGCTCATATTTTGCTAAAAAAAAAAAAACAATTCCTGAAGCCATATTTATTATATTAACTTTGCAAAATTTACTTCTTTCACCTATAATATTATGTATACTCTTCATACTTACTTCTTTCAACATAGGAAAATTGAAGCATATAGAATCGAATGCTTTCTGTCAACATTATATGAGAATTGAACCTGAAACTCTAGAAACAATAGAGCACTTTTCCCTTCAACGTCACCTCAGATACAGCATTCTGTTTCCCATTTATTGACAACATATCTATCTATTTATTATCTGTCTAATAGAACTGTGGGTAGGTATACCTCCTTTTTCCTATATTTTATTACTGTACTACAAATATAAATTACTATAAAATATTATTTTTCAAGAACTTAAAGAGTTAGCACAACACCAGAGTGCTGTCCTAGCTCTGAGCAGGCCCTGAATTTGAAGCTCAATATCACTTCTACCACCCATAAAAATATTTTCTCAATTCCTTAATTTTACATTTTTTACTTCCCATTTTGACTGTTTTTCTTAACGTTGTCCTCAATTTATCTGCCGGGTCTTCGCTATGTCATTCAACCTTGTAAAATTTAACCTTCATAATTACATTACAATAATCATTTTTCATTTTCTTTATGTTAATATACATAAACCATAACTTATTACTCTTAACTAAAGAATTTAAAGATAGTAATGCCAATAAAACATACTTCTGTTGTTTAAAACAAGTTTTAGGTTTAAGAAAACATTTCTACTTAGTTCAATTTTTTTTCTTTAACATAATTATATTAAAGTCATTTAATAATTTCCTATTAAATCAAAACAACAACGACTACTTCTAATTTGGTGAGTTAAAGCTTTTCTCTTGGTTCCATAGTTCACATTTACCATCATTCCTTGATAATGACAAGCATTTTCATCCGTAGCCTCTGGAAATGATTTGTTCATCAACGGGCTATATATCTCTTTTATCTACGAACTCCTTAAAGGGTTTAAATCCTCCTTTTGAAGTAAAGGGTGTAATCTAAGCTATACTTTTCCTTACATGTCCAACGTCCTAACTGTAATACCTGCAGTATTTTCACTTGTTGATTCCACCCTTCTAATTTACTTTACTTGCTTTATATTCTTTATTTAATTAACTTAATGTTGAGATAGTCTTGCTCTGTAACTGAAGATTGCCTCTAACTTGCCTTGGCTATCCTTAGTGGGAGTATTATAGGTGTATGAGAATATCAGTAATAGTAAGTATTTCTTTTCTTTAATGTGAGTAGTTTTGGGGCTTTGAGTCTCAAACACCCTTTTAGGTAGATATCATAAGAATTTGTACTAGAACCAATATCTGATATGATTTAAGGCCCAACTCATGAGATGAAATGACTCTCGTTGGGGGACCAAAACACTCAGACTAGATAGAGCCAAGACCTAAGGGGAAAACGAAATACTAGTGTTCTGCTAAAGAAACCCAGCAGTAAAATGACTCCTAATGACGTTCTGCTATACTCGTAGATCAGGGCCTTGTTCAACCATCATCAGAGAAGCTCCCTCCTGCAGCCGATGAGAACAAATACAGAGACCCACAGAGAGATAATACTCAGAGAATGAGGGACCTAGGAACAGTCAGCCTTAAATGGGGTGTCTCCACCACATTCCTCCCCTCAGGGATCAGAAACTCTGCAGAAGATGAAGTAGAAAGAGTGAAAGAGCCAGATGAAATGGGGGACACCAAGAAAACAAGGCCTTCGACACACAGCATGCCAATCAGGCATACAAACTCACAGAGACTGTGGGAGCATTCGCAGGGCCTGCATGGATCTGCACCAGATGGGTTCCTAGATCTGACAGTAAAAATAGACACATACCTAGGACCTATCTCTAAATAGGTCTGATAATTAGATTTCTACAAGGGAGTCTCTGGAGAAACAAACTACTCTTATGGGCAGGGCTCATGCTCAGCACTGCATGGCCAACACAAAATAAGGTCTCATAATGTTGACTTGGAGCATTCTTTCTTTTTTCCTTTTTTTTTTTTTTTTTTTTTAAACTTTACAGGTCCTTTTCATATAGTTTATGGTGTTCAGTTCTGTGTTTTTATGACTCCTGTGTGTGTAAGGATGTGGGTCACTATGGATATATGTGCTTGTTTTAAATTATTTTCTTTTAATTTATTCACTTTACATTCTGTTTGTAACTGCCTCCCTCATCTCCTCTCAGTCCCATCCTCCCTCCCTCTACCCCCTATGCCCTTCCCCTAGTCCTCAGAGAGAGGGAGCCCTCCCCCACCAACTGACACAGCCTTTCAGTCTCATCAGGACTGCCTGCATCCTCTTCCTCTGTGGCCTGGTAAGGCACACTACCATGGGGAAGTGATCAGAGAGCAGGCAACAGAATCCATAGCAGAGACAGTCCCTGGTCCCCTATTAGGGGGGCCCATTAGGAGACTGACATGTCTGACAACTACATCTGAGCAGGGGACCCATGGTCCTTTGTTGGTGCATCAGTCTCTGCTGGACACTCCGGGGAAGAGGTGCCCTTCTGTCACAGGTCTAGGGAAGGGGAATAGGGTGATAGAATGAGGGAGGGGGAACAGGAAGATACAAGTGAGGGGATAACAACTGGGATGTAATCTGAATAATACAATTTAATTAAAAAACAAAAATCAAAATCAAAACAAAAGAGACATCCTTGTGCTCTGCACAAAGTTTGGATGTGAGATTCAGTTCCTGCAACCACATATATAAAGTTACCTTAAATGCTAGATTTTCCTTAGAAGTAGTTACAAAATTTTTTAAACCTCGAGAATGATGGATGTGCTTTTCAAAAACAAATGTGAGAGCAAAGTAGATAGACTTCACTAGTGATAGAATCCTCTAGAGATCACAGCTGAGACACTATTCTTAGCTTAGGGCTGGTGGAAGGTAGAGGCTGCCGAGATTAAAGATACTGTAGATTTACCTAACTACCTAAAAGTCTTCATAATTTTAGAACAAAAATAATATTGACAGAGAGGATGGTCATTTTTTCCCAAAGGACTTACACTTATATAGTACTACTTTGGCTTTCAATCAGAAATATTCCATCACTCCAAACACAATATTCTATTCACCCAAGGTCAGTATAAAAAAAAATCTTTAATACTGATATCACTTCTTCAGAGACTGTCAGTTTCAAACCAAGGAAGCACTCCATTTTAATGAGGGTCAAACTCTAGATACATGAAGCTGTATCTACTCAAACTACAAGAATAACATGGTGTGGAAACTTCTTTTGGTTCAAATCCTTTGCCGTATGTTCTGAAATGTGTGGCAGTCTGGTAGCCATAAGACCAAGCTCAAGTTTAACAGTATTTCTTCTTTCTCCCTGCTCTCCTTCCAGTTTCCTGTCACACAATACAGCCATTCAGGCTGCCATTAACCTCTTTTCCTATACTCACCTCAGGTAGAGTATAGGAAAACTCAAATTCTTCAAGGGAGGTAAACACACATAGAGAGGCAGCCTCCTCGTGTAAAGAGCATTAAACCAGAGACTATACCAAATGCTAGCCATTATCACTGACGGCAAATTTGAGCTTGCGTGTCTGGAAAGAAACTATAGCTACATGAGAAAGTTGCCCGAGACCTCAAGGGTGTCCTTCCTAGGAAAAGATAGCTGGAAATCTGTTGCTGGAGTATCCACAGATGGCTGGGCTTCATCTAGGAGAGACAGTACCCACACCAGAAGAGCCTGGCTTTTCTTTCTTTTTTTTTTTTTTATTAATTTATTCGTATTACATCTCAATTGTTAGCCCATCCCTTGTATCCTCCCTTTCTTTCCTCCCTCCCGCTTCCCCCTCTACCCCCTTCCCCTATGTCTGTGACTGAGGGGGACCCATGTCCCTTGGATGGGGAGGCCTGGTGGCACTCAGAGGAAAGATAATGAGCCTGGCTTTTCATAGCAAAGCTTCTGTGAAGGGAAACTGAAGCTAGGACAGGCCGAGGAGGCAGCTAGAGTGAGCACCCTCGAATCTCACTTTGTAGTCTTAACTTCTCCAGGCAAGAATGTATCAGCATGGACATGTTTTCTCTCCAGCCTCACCTGATAACATTATCATGAGATGTGGTACTGATAAAAAGCTTTTACAATTTACAAGGCCATTAGTCACCATTGGTCAACTTTCCCAAGCACATCAATCACGTTTATGCTCCTTATAAAAATGCAGAAAGTATTTTATTTTACCATTTGCTACTAACTTGGAAGAACATCTTACCATATCCTAAATGATTGTGATGATCTGTATTTGATTGAAGGAATCTGTATTTGATTGATGTGAACCACATGTTTTAGGAAAACGTTTGCTTTATAAGTTTAGATAACTAGCAAATGAAACTCTGTGCACATATGTCTTTTTATCCCTTCCTAAAGCACACATATGCAAGGAGGCTATGTGGAGACAGGAAAGATGTAACTACACATAATGGAATAGTCACCACAATGTGTGATTTTGATCTGTAGCTCACTGTTATAAAGAGAGATTTCAATTAAAAATAATAATCATAGCAAAATTCTTGATAGTTATTCATCTAAGATTTTCTAGGGTGGCTGCTGTTGTATGAATTAACTCGTGGGTTCATGGCTTGAATCACAATTCTGTTTTCAGATTTTCAAAACTGGAAAGAGTTAGTAACTCTAATGCCACCACATTCACTTGAACATATTTTTTAAAATACATTGTTTTATTATTTTAAACAGAGAGAATGACTGTTTTCTGAAATTATGTGTTTGAATCAGATAATACTGCTTAGGAGCACGAATACAGAGATATTAACAACATATTACTGAAAACCACACAATGTGCACTTTACTACACAAAATATATTTATTTTAATCTATGTACAAATAATATTTCTTATTTGACTTGTTTTTAAATTACCTGATTAGAAATATGCAACGCACAGGGATATACACACACATACACACACTTACAAATACACATACACTATTTTAACAGACTTTTAACATATCAGTTCTTTCTTCAGACATTAAAGCTACCTCATTTATTATTTTAAAACAAACTTTTCTTGCACTATATGACTCATTTAATCTAATTTTTAGAGTACTTTGTAGATCCCCAGAGAATAATATATTCCCCTTTTTAGTCATACAGAAATGGCAGCTGAAAATGAAGAGTGATAACACAGTCCATCACAGGCTTGTGGAATTACCTGAGATGTCTTTACCTGACCATGTGACAAATGCCACCTACTTTCCCCCCCCCTCTCTGAAAGGATTCTTTCCTTGATATAAATGATATAACAGTAACAATCTAAGGACACACCATCACAAGAGGTCAGCTATATTAATATTGGACACATTTTTCTTAAGATATAAAATTTTGTGCTTTAAAAAAAAATCACTGTATTTTTTCATGTGCTTTAATCTGTCAGCTTTCAAGGACAGATAACTTTCTGAAAATGGGTCTACACAATTTATTAAACACAAGCTGTGGCCAAAGCAGTGAGTAAAAGCTATTTAAATCTTATAAATTTTTAACTTATATTCAAGTAGAAAATTGAATATATAGTATAGAAAATGCATTCAGGTGCTGAACATATTTCACTTTCTTTCAAGCATAAGCATATTTAAACATGGGATACAAATGCTTAAACCAGTGTCAAAGAAACATTTTTAAACCACTTTCCCTCCCTTATCAGGGAGAAGCTTCAAGTACATTAAAGGATTTGGGATTTTATAGCACCAACTTTCATTCTCTTTCGCTAATGTACATTGCAGATCATAAAGCTGAAAGAACTAGAAGCTAAATAGATTTGTACTTTTGAGCCAAATATACCCAGTACTTAGGGAACTCTTAGAATTTCAAGTTCTTATTTGACACATATTCAATCTATCATCTATACATGCTTCTACTAAAATATGATTTTACACAAAAACAGTATTCCAAAAGCCTTGTCTATGGATTAGGCAATAAAATTGAGTGAAATCCTTACAATTGTAAAATTATCTGTGAAAATTATGTAGGAGAGATGGTACATTATTTCCCTTTCTAACCTAAGCTTAGTCTTTTATCTCATAGCAGAATCATAAATACTCATTCTGAGGCAAGGGGCTATATTCTAAAAATATGTGCCTCCCATCAATTCATATACTAAAATCCTGGCCCCAAAGTCAATGGTAGGATAAAGGCCTCTTGGAAAAAATCATTCCCTCTGGTGGAACTAAAAACCTTAGGAAAGATGCTGGAGAGGATTCAGCCTTCTATGCACTGCGAGAGGCCCATATGAACTGCAAAATAACACTTTATGAGACATTGAAGTGAGAAAAGTGAGAAGCAAAACTTTTTTTTTCTTTTTTATTTATTTTTAATTAATTTATTCTTGTTACATCTCTATGGTTATCCCATCCCTTGTATCCTCCCATTCTCCCCTCCCTCCCATCTTCCCCTTATTCCCCTCCCCTATGACTGTTTCTCAGAGGGATTACCTCCCCTTGTATATGCTCATAGGGTATCAAGTCTCTTCTCAGTGACCTGCTGTTCTTCCTCTGAGTGCCACTAGGTCTCCCCCGCCAGTGGACATAGTCAAATGTGAGGCACCAGAGTACTTGAGAAAGTCATATCCCTCTCTCCACTCAAGTGTGGAGACTGTCCTGTCCATGGGCTAGATCAGGGTAGGGGTTTAAATTTTACTGCCTGTATTGTCCTTGGCTGGTGCCTTAGTTTGAGCGGGACCCCTTGACCCAAGGAGAAGCGAAACTTAACTGCTTCCAAGACATCTAGATTATGGTATTTAAGACACAGGGTCATCAGAGAAGTCACTAGGAACAGCAAAATATCAGCACACTATCTTTTTCATGATAGATTTTTTATAAACTACTAGGTTCGAGCAGAGGCTGTGAAAGTGAATGAATTCTAACCATTGTCTACTACATCAAGATAATGAAGTGTTATCCTGCTTCATTCACCAAGTGCCAAACAAACCCTGTAACAAACCCCGTGTTGAAGTGTACGAGCAGCTTGAGGTTAGTGTGAACATACAGGCTCCGTTCCAGTAGATAGGACATGCAGTCAGCTGTTACACTAGTTACCATTCTCAGCTGTAATTAACCTCTTTGGTATTATTAATCTGGCTAGCAGGATTTCCACCTCTTGACAGCATTTTTAGTGACTTAAAAATCAACCTAAATGATTTCCTCATTTGCCAGGATGTGGATGACATAATGACTCTTTTCAAAAACTTATTAAGATATCATTAGTGGCCTCTAGACATTTAATTGCCTGGTGGGAAATAATAGAGAAAGTAATGAGTGACAAGGTTGTATTTTTTAAAGATGTATACCAATGGATCATGGTGAGGTGATGGTAAGAGAAAGTAATTACATAGTTATACTTTATATAGATGAGTGTACTAGTAGACCAATGGGCAATTGCTTACACCTTAGTAAAATTCCAATATCAGGGCCTTCAGAGCTTAGAAGCTAGCATGTTTAAGTTCACCTCGTTCCAGACCAGTTGGTAATTTTTAATTGTGTTTTCTATTGAAAAGCATATGGAATTTAGTTTTTGTCTTTGTTTTGATTTAAGTTGTCACATTAAAATTCTTAAATTAAAAAAGAAAGCTATCAGGCAACCAGATTTGTGCCTCTCTGTTCTGTCTTAGCAACTATCTATGGTGTCCGTGAAAATGTTCCTTATTTGGAAGTCAAGAAATTGTATCATACAGTGTCTAACATCATTCAGTACAACACTGTCATAAACTACAGCTTGCTATCTATTAATAGATAACTTTCTTTGTATGTTTCGCACGGTAGAAAATTAGAGAATCCATTGTATAACATGTTCTTTCTTTCACTATATTAAGTTGTCACAGCACATACTCACTGCCTGGGATGCTTAAATTTTTATTTCTTAAAATGTGTAAACAATCACTCCTAAGAACAGCAAGATTAAATATGAGGGAAGAAGATGGGAGCCTACCATAGATGCCCTCTGAAAGATTCCACCCAGCAGGGGATCAAAGCAGAAGCTAAGTCACAGCCAGACTTTGGGCCGAGTGCAGCGAGTCCTATAGAAGAGTGAGGGGACACAAGCATCCAGAGTAGAAAGTAACTCCGCAAGGAGACCAACAGAGCCAACAAATCTCACACTGAGGGACCAGCAGAGACTGATGCACCAGAAAAGGACCATGGCTGGAGAGGACAGAGGCCCCCCCACTCAGGGCTGAAAGGAAGGAAGCTCAGCCTACATTTGGGTCCCCTATTAAGGGGACATGGTGCTGTCCCTGCCATGAACTCTGTGCCTGTACTTTGATCACTTACCCTTACCACGGTGAGTTACCATGCCACAGAGGAAGATACTTGGTAGGCTAGGGTCAGTTGTTAGGAGAGAAAGGCTCCCCCTTCTCTGAGGATTAGGGAAAAAGAAGGTGAGAGGGTAGGACCAGGAAGAGACAAAGGAGGGGCCTATGATTGGGATGAAAAGTGAATAAATGTTTAAAACTAAATTTAAATTTAATAATAATAATAATAATAATAATAATAATAATAATAATAATAATAATAATAATGCAACTAGAAATCAAATAAACCAGCCAAACAAAAATAATTCATGAGATTGAGGAAAGATATATGTGAGGTGAGTTAAATATCATACCATAGATAATATTATATGGATGATATAGAATATTCATCATTAATAAATATTTATAGATAATGAAAGTGAATAAAGAAAAACTCAAGATTCATCAAGTAACATGAATTGGCATGTTCATGATGCTTCGAATATCTCACGGATGGATATTCATAGTATATGCTTCATCTTTTACTAAACGCTCTCAGTTGCCCGCACCACATCTCCCAGTTACTCCCCATATCACTTCCCATCCAGATACATTCTTTTTCTGTCTTTCATTAGAAAACAAACAGGATTCTAAGTGACGATAATAAGAATATTTTCTTTTATTGAAAAATAGATTTTCCTGTCTTATAAATAAATAAATATAAGCTATAGAAGTCTATGTGCATTCACATAAGGTTGAGAAGCATAATCAATTTATCTACTTACATAAGTATAAATTAAAATTTTCATTGTTCTACAGTCTGTATTCAATAGGGTATTAAACACAAAAATAAACTAAAACTGTATTAATTCTCTTAAGTCACTATTACATATGTAGAGATCAATATAGGCCAGGATTTAAATAAATATGTCATCATTCTTGTAGTTTTTTTTTTTTAATAGAGACCATACTTTTGTTTTTCTGAGTGAGGATTTCTGGAGTGAGAAATTACTGAGGACTGTAAACTCTTGTGCTCATGTTGAGGATGGTAACGGCTTTGCTTTTAAAACTGCTCAGGTCTTCCAAGTTTAAGCTTCGTTGTTCTTGGTTTCTCTGCATCTACTGATTTATAAAATGCTTGAATTGCAATTGGCAGAATTCTTAATCTATTTAACATTTCAAGTTGATACTACCAACTCAGTATATTTACAAATCAAAATGAGTAAGCGATATCCATTTCCTCAATAGTACCTACACATAATATATGATTTGGTGTGTGATCCATACTTGAAATAAACATTATGTTTCATTTTCAAACTTTGAGTAAGTTTTAGTAACATATAGATAATCAATAAATATCTTTTACTTTAGATATTTATTCTTTATATTTTATATTAAATTTTGATGCATATAATTATAAATATCTTCACACTATAACATCTCTTTAAATTTTTTATAATTTAATCGTTTTTTGCAGTGTTAAGAATCTAACCCAGTTCCTCTTACACTGCTGTTAATCACCCAACCACTCAACTCTATCTCCAACCCAGTGCAGCCTTTTAAATATGTACTTCAACACAGCAATTTCAAAGCAAAACAAACACAGCGATTTATTTCTTTCAGTTGATACAGAATATGCATAGGCAGGTTGTCCAAAAATATTTTTCACACACTAAAGAAAATGGTTTATATTTTTTAAGGAAGCATATGGAATTTTTTGCTATTTAAGTTTCAACATACACATTGACCATGCACTAATTAGAGACGGTGTGCCAGGATGCTGTGTCTAAATTGCCGCTGTTTAGAATGTTTCTCCTACATTTCAAAATGTGATCACACACTGAGTTAAAAGCTTTTTCACAAGCATCTTTACTTCCAGTCAACAGTTCAGTAAAATAATTTAGCTATCTTGTCAATGTGGCTATTAAATCATGCTTCCTCTGACTGCTGATCTACCCCACGGAAACACTGAAATGCTCTAGCTGCAAAGATGTTTAAATACTGTCCTCATGGTCGTTTTCAAATAAGAAACAAAGTCCAAGCATAAATGGTAGTTCTTCTATCATTTTATGTGCTTATTTATAGCATCGTCAATGGATTTTTGGTTGTCCATTTAGAACACAGAAAATTTAAAATAAAACACTAAATATAGAGCAACAAATTATACTGCATAGAATCTGGATAAATATTAAAATTAATATTACCTCTCCAAATGTTCCCTATTAATGTTTATGCTATGCAGGACACCTTGCACATGTTAATTATTTAAATTTATATCTGTCAGAGATGTGTTGAATGAAACTTGGGGAAATTCATAAGATTGCTTTCTTGCTGTACACAGTTTATTGCATATATGTACAATAATATGAATGTGTATGTAAAACATATTTATAAAAATTATAAAAAAATAAACCATTTCTTACTTGCACTATTTCTTCTGAAGCCAAAAGTTTGTCAAGGTGAAAAGAAGAAAAGCAGAATTAAGTCCAGATGAGTTCTGTCATCTGTGTGATTTGTATTTTTTTGTCTAGAATAATGTTTTTCTTGGTTTTGTGTAAACAAACAAACAAACAAAAAAACTAAAGGAAACCGATTCATAAAAAGAAACATTGTATGTAGTTTCTTGATATGCCTTATATCAACATAACTTTTAATTTATTTCTGATATTTAAAAGAATGACAAAAATAAGCCACCTGACACTTATAAAGTTTTTTCACATATTATCATTGATCAACTACCTACTACACATTTAGGGAACTTTATATATTAAATCTCAGTCTTTTCTTAAGAAGATGTTTACCTTGTCCAGCCTCACAGAACACACTTTCTCGTACATTATTGTTTCCCACTGACTAAAGGCTATAAAACATAAAAAGTTCTCAGGAGATTAAATAATCTTTCTGAAAAACAGAAATATTACAACCCAGACAATCATTTTTTCACTTATTAAAAATATACTACATACTATATAAAACCAGTTGAGAACACCAAGAATTTTTTTCTGAAAGTACTTATTATATTTACATGGTAAGCAGCCACTAATGAGGGTGAAAGAATGTTATATTGAATACAAATTAAAGCAGATAGCCTGATCTTGTATTTATAAATATTTCTTTTTATTAATTATAATATCCTGTAAGAGGTTTGGTCACTATGTGCAAACGAGAAAGAAGAAAAACACTGAACTTGAGTTGATAAAATATGAAAATAATAATTCTTAAAGATTTATTTTTTATTATGTATACAGTGTTCTGTCTGCATGTGTACATGCATGCCAGAAGAAAGCATTAGATCCCATTATAGATGGTTGTAAGCCACCATGTGGTTATTGGGAATTGAACTCAGGATCTCTGGAAGAACCGGCAGGGCAGCACTTTTAACCACCGAGCCATCTATCCAGCCAGAAAATGATGATTCTTAATATAAAGCAATAAAATTAAGTTAGACTTTTGATAAGGTGATCAAATATTTTTGACAAGATTAGTATAGAACTGGGGTGCCTCAATAGCTTCCTCTGTCTGCTTTCATATCTTTACAAGTAAATTGTCTGAGATGACACGAGGATATGCTTTTATAATGCAATGCCATTTAATTAGACTCCTTTTAATTTATAGTCCTGTGCTTAACCATTTTGTTTTATAATATATTTGTGCAACATGCACTTAGAGGCTTAAACTGAAAAATATGTTTATTGGAAAGAGTGGTCTAAAGATTTATTAGTCTTAACTATTGGGTAACTAGCTAAATAACGATCTTGTTTGACTCATATTGAGGCTATGTTAGTCTAGCATTTATTAATCAAATGATTGGAATTGCTGGATTTTGATTACTGGTTAGAGGAATGAGCTGCAAGTCATGACTTGAAAATTATCCAATCCTGTTTCCAGGAAGCCTAAATTCAATAAATTAAGTTTGTAGCAACTGACTTTAGCACAAGAGTAAAACTTTTTTGTAAAGGGCAAAAGTGCCTTCTGAACATGGACAAACATTGGTTAGACCAGGGAAGTTAAACGCATAGCTTACTTTTTGATGGTATGAGGTGATTTGCTGCTCTTCTTGGAATGCCAGGAAAGACATGGTTTTACAACTTTGTGATCTTTTACTGTCTGATGAGACAGGTTCTGCCCATATCCTCCAGAATCTACTTATCCCAGACAATATATTTTTCTCTTAAACAATATTCTTTCTCCTTAAAACATTGAGCATTAATTACTGTTAGGCCATACAACCCACTCTTATGAGTGAAATTATTTGTGCTTTCACCAGCTTCAGTGAATTCTATGTTATCTTAGGACCAAGCCAATCTTGACCACCACAGACATTATACTTACATCAGTCATTCTCCCTAGATTTTTATTTTGATCACTATTTCTAAGTCAACAAGAAACCATCTTATGTATGAAGCCATATGTACTTTGGAAAGAACTTCAACATAAATGTATGTTAAGCTTTCTTGTACTGAAGTGGATGAATTAATTGTTATTTGAATTCTTTTTTTTTTTCACCAAAATTGTACTGTGCTTAAATATGTCTAAAGAGTCTGTTTCCTCATCTGCTGTAAAGGCTGGAGGGAAGTTTCTTATCCTATGGTTGAGGTGGGAAATAGGTGGGACACCTGGAAGGCAGAAGTGATTCTGGTATAGAGCCAGGCACTCAGAATTCAGCTGGCAAGACAGGAGGAGGACAGGATGCATGGTTCCTGAGTGCAGCTAGCTAACTAGCCACGTGGAAGAACACGTATTAGTATAATGGGTTATTTAAGTTATGCTAATCAGAGAACAGCCTAGCTATATGGCCAAGGAATTTGTGTAACATTTAATGAGTCTCATGAGTCATTCTTCTGGTAGCCAAAAGACAGGGAGGAAAAAAAAAATCACTTGAAACGTAATGTCGTCCTACAATATAATGGTACCACACATCGACATCAAATCGAAACTAAACTGAGAAATGTCTCAGGTAGAGACACAAAGCCCCCTGGACCAAAGGCAGTTTCTTAAGGTAGAGCAGGCAACTGGAGCCTGATGCATTTGCTAGCGTGAAAAAAACAAACAAACAAACAAACAAACTTGTCTCTCTCTTTAAAATAAAATTATTTATTAATTATAACTTATTCACATTACATCCTGATTATTATCCTCTTGTTCTTATAACCCAGTTCCCATCCTTCCTCCCTCTTTTGCCCTATTCTCCTCTCTAGACCTCTGACAGGGGTGAGGGGCTTCTCCTCCACCATCTGATCACAGTCTATCAGACAGAAAATAGGAGAGAGAAGCAATGAAGGGGATGCAAGCTTGGTCTCTTTAAAAGAGAGCAAAATTAGATCAGAGCCTCAGGTACTGCTGAAGGTAAAAATGGAGGAAAGGAACTGCAGCATTTAGTAACCATGCTAGATCATCTAACTTAACTGGAAGATTCCAAAGCTACACAGCAATTTCTCTGAGGTTTTCCCCCCCAAGGCACTGGCTCAGCAGGACTCCGTGATCTAGAAAACCTTCAATGGAATCCAATCTGGAATTTAAAATTACACCAAAAGAGGTACTTCCAGATAAGGGAAATCCACAAAGGCTTGATAAATTTGAATGGAAGTTTACAGAAATACAATATATTGAAATAAAAATTCAGATTGTACTTACCAATACTACCCTAGAAAATTGCCATACAGAAAAATCATATGTTTCATGTTGTAGATTTTGAAAAATTAAGATATATGCATGTGTTTATGCAATACACTAGTGATGCATATTTAGAGTTCCAAGGGGATTCTGCCTTGGATTCTGAAAAAGATGATTCAGAGATTACATGTGTATTTTTGCAAATATGGGTTTGTGGTGCTTCAACATGTGTATCCGTTGGAATACATCTTTTTGCACAATATGGCGTGGAACCTGATAGAGATGTAGCTTACAGTTCTGCGGAGAAATCTGACAGAAATTTACAAGAGATGCCCATAGAACAGAAGGGGATAAAGAAGGACTACCCTAGAGATGGGTTAAACACTGCTTTGTGGACTTTGAATTTTTAAAAGTCAATGAGACAAGGAGAATGCGGGATTTTAGAAAGGACTGTTGCATTCCATCAGCAAATAAAGGTCCTAATTCCAAAATGGACGAAAGGAGGTATGTTGTGGTGGGGAGGAGATTTTAAGTACATTCACATAGGGGAAGAAAATCTGTATCTTCTATCCAAACTGATAAGAATCAGATTTTACAGGGGAAGACGCCCCTGAAGATCTTGGCCACCCACAAAAAGAAACAAATCAAGACCCAAGCTGGTAATAGATATGCTTATGCCTCTAGGGGAACAAGTCTAAGACTGGCTGAGAAATAAATGTCTACGCATAGCTAATAAATACTGCTGAATAAGAAATCCTCAGGACTAATCATGTAATTCCTTTAAATGGCATAAGTAAAAATGAGTATTACAGTTTGGTATACAATTCAGACTAACCTAAATAAAGGCAGATATCTCTCATTTAGGTTTTATTTGAAAATATCTACCCTTTTCAAAAATGTATCTGTATTACAAGCAAGAGGTAAGCAAGCTATGAAGACTCTTGTAAATTATCATTGCAATCTGTGCTAGCTGTAAGTTTCTTTAATCTTTTAAGAATTTATAATTCATAGTAAGTAAAATCTCACTATAAATTTAAGGTAAATTGAAATCTATAACACTCTTAATAAAAACCTTACAGGAGAAAATCTAGGCAGAAAGCTGGAGCTATAGCTCAGGGGTTAAGATTACTCACTATCCTTGTAAAAGAACACAGTTAGGATTACAGCATCTGTATTGGAGCTTACAACCATCTCTCACAGCAGTTCAGACAATATTAAGTCTTCTCCCGGCTGCTGCAGAAACTGGATGCGTGAGGTGCACATAAACGTGTGCAGTCACACACACACACACACACACACACACACACACACACACACACACACACTTTTAAGATGAAAAAAATAAGCCCTCCAAATGTCAAGGCCATTTTGACTTTAGAAAGGATCTGTTGAAATGGGAACACCTAGTGTATTATTTCTCAAAACAGATGAAAACTTGAGTTAACAAATACAAAAGGGTTTAGCAATCATAACTCTATAACAAGTGACCAAATGAGTTTCTAGACTATGTAATCCTATTTCACTGGAAATATATGTGCTGGAAGAGGAACCCGACTATAACTCACAAAGTAAATATCTGGTTTTGATGGGATCCTACAAGGGAAAATGAACATAAACCCTTCATAGTCTTAAAATTTTCACTTCCTTAGTGATGAGTAATGATTCTAGGGTATTGAAATCTATGCAGTGTGTAGAAAAAGCTACAAAGGGCAAGGACACACAGCAGCAAAGCCAATAAAAATGCTAATTGTTGCTAAAGTTAATTATTAAGTCATTAAAAATAATCATTTCTCCTGATTTTGAAATCTGAATTATGATCCCAGCTTTGTGAGAATCAGTCACATTAGCATGTTATTGATGGTTTGAACTTCCAATTATAAAAGGCTCAGAAGACAGCTAATGGCTCACATCATATGAATTTGTACAGCAAATTAAATATAATACTTAATGAAGCATAGAGGATATTAGTGCTATTACCTATAAACACTTGCAGAGATTAAAAAAAGAGAGAGAGGATTAATATGTGTTGCTCCAAATCCTTGGTGACATCTAGCAAGGTCGACTGTAACAGATGAGGAAATATTAGAGTGTTGTGAACAGATGGCAACAGTCTTTCATTTTAGTCAGAAACAATCCTTACACAGGAATATGATTCTATTTAGATTTGGACATTTGTTAAAAAGAAAGTAGATATCCAAATATTGCTATAAATAATTTCATCGTTCATCCTGTAAAATAGGCACGATGTTTTTAAATAAATACATTTTGAGTATTTTATGATTTTGGATAATGGCAGAAGACAAAATGAGTAATACATGTTCAAATGTGGATACTTAGTTCAGAAAAACCTCAACTTTAATCTTATTCTACACTGAACATTGATTAATAAAAACTGAGCTCAACTTATTAGATCATTTTTATGTAATGATATTGGTAACTTTTATAACATAAACAAAAGAACACTGAAAGAAAAAGACTATAAAGTATAATTTATTTAATCAATAAATTACTAAACATTTCACTCTTTATTGGAAATTATAATAGCTGAAAATATTCTAGAACAGTATATATACTTGTTATAAATATATACATTATATATTCATTATTATGTTTAGCATTCAATGCACTCTTAACCTTTAATGATATCCTCCCTGAACCCAGGATTAGACTATATCATGGCCATGTAAACATAGATAATTTTATTAGTAATTTTTATTTTTTACATATATATGCATATTATTATACATATATAAAATAAACTACATAGAGCAAGAAGAACCATGAAACAATCAGGAATTATATTAATGTTACATTCATAGTATTTTGGTTTTTTTTTTTTTAATTTATTCTTGTTACATCTCAATGGTTATCCCATCCCTTGTATCCTCCCATTATTCCCTCCCTCCCATTTTCCCCTTATTCCCCTCCCCTATGACTGTTCCTATGGGGGATTACCTCCCCCTGTATATGCTCATAGGGTATCAAGTCTCTTCTTGGTAACTTGCTGTCCTTCCTCTGAGTGCCACCAGGTCTCCCCCTCCAGGGGACATGGTCAAATGTGAGGCACCATAGTACGTGAGAAAGTCATATTCCACTCTCCACTCAAGTGTGGAGACTGTCCTGTCCATTGGCTAGATCTGGGTAGGGGTTTAAAGTTTACCGCCTGTATTGTCCTTGGCTAGTGCCTTAGTTTGAGCGGGACCCCTTGGCCCAAATCTGCCCATCATAATGTTCTTCTTGTAGGTTTCTAGGACCCTCTGGATCCTTCTACTTTGCTATTCTCCCGTGGTTCTCTCTCTAGAGTCCCAAAGGGATGTCCCTCTGTCCCAGTTTGTATTTGGCAACCTTAAAGAAAACATTTTCTATCTTGATGAGTCTAAAAATCTGAATGTAAATCAATATCTATCACATCTCATCTCTATCAAATTAAAACATCTATCTAAACCTAAAAACATCTTAACCCCTAAAAAAAACTAAGCTTAATTGTGAAACTAACCTATTTGGTCTTCAACACCATAAGAGACTAGAGAAAGGATAAGATTGATTACCTGAGTAGACAGGGAATGCAGGTTAGCAGCTTCCAAATTGAAAAAATGACAGAGACAGTTTGCTGTCTGAACAGTCACCATAACTCTCTATCACGTTGGAGCATCATCTTCAGCCTTCTGGCCCAGTAGATCTGACAGACATATTTGTGAGGCAGGAACTATTGAGGACTTGCTTACCCTGTCTTGTAAAAGAACTCTTCTTTAGAACTTCTCGCCTCCCATCTTTCAAAAGAGGAAATGATACTTAAAAGGAAGCAGGTCAACACTAAGAAGGAATGTGATTCTGCCTACTAGCGCTCTTATTATTGTGACTTATTTCATTTTGCTGCTACTTTGACAAAAAACCATTTCTTTTCTATGCATTTATCTAGATCCCTATAAACAGAAGTGCATATTATTGGCATAAATTGAAGGCACAGACTTTAAGTTTCATTATTTTCAAGTAAAAGGGAGAGGGATGTAACTGTTCAGGGATGCGTGCTCAGGTTTATTATTCTTATATTTGGTAATAAAAACAATGAATAACTGCGGCTATATAGAGCACTTAAAAATCAGATGGAAACAGAGAAGACATACTCAAGAGAGATGCAAACTCTTCCTGTTTCATTTTTTTAATTTGCTATTTGCCAGAGCATAGCAAGTAATAATTTCAAGGTTGATAAAACCATGTTATTTCAACCTACTTCAAAAGTAATTTGAATATCTCCTTTGAGTTTAGCTCCTATTTAACAAATAGAAACTCTCATGATTTGGTATTTGACAAAATAAGCCTAAGTGAAGATATAGTTTTATCCATCCTTCAGGTAAGCCTGTGATGAATGGATGTCTTTGTCTTATTAATAAGGTCACAACTCTCGTAGAATACAGAAGAAGCCATACCTCCTCATGGTCCAAGTAAATGGCCAGATAACTAAATAGAATGTCCTTCAGAAACCTCTGAATAACCATTTTAGTTTTCCTTTTCCTATTTTACACCACCTTTTCCTAGTCTTAAACTTATTTAATGCTCTCTTTTTATCCTGAACTTTTGTCTGTATCTTCTGTCCTGTGTGTGGGCATGTGGGCGTGTGTGTGTGTGTGTGTGTGTGTGTGTGTGTGTGTGTGTGTGCATGTGTGTGTGTGCGTGTGTGTATTTGCTAAAAAGAAAAATGATATAGCAAAGACTACTGGAGAACATTTGAGAAAAAACATTCATTTTTAAATTTTAATCTACCATAATTAATAGATGGTTCATAAAAGGTGTGATCAAGAAAAGAATATACATACAACTGTGGTTCTGCTAAATGCACAGAGTATTTAATAGAGTCCTAATGACTCGTCATTAGTTCTATTGAAGCTCCTATTTTCTGGAGAATACCACCTGGACAATGTGTAGAGAATAAAGAATGCAGAGTGCTTAGTCCTGAATGGGATATTTTGGTCACTTTGCTACATGCCAAGGCTTAGGGGTCACTACAGCAAAGGTAGTGGAGATACTGTAAGGAGAGGAAAAGTGGAAGAATATAAAGAAATAGTACCTTTCTCTCAAGCCAAACCAAATCTCAGCATGGAGAAGCGGGGCAGACATAAAATCCTACTTTTAATTGAGGAGGTAATGGTAATTGATAGATATTGTGAGAGAGAAATAGTTTTCTTTAATAGCATCCGCCCTAATAAGTCTACTGTGCTCCAGAGAAAGGTCACACATCCAGTAATATTTGGACAAAAGAAATAAGACTTGCTGTATTAATCAAAATAAAAATAGTGGGCACAAAATTAAGTAGGTAGAGATGATGTATGTGGGAGGATGTAAAGGAACTGATAACAGCCAAAGGAATCTTGATTATGGTTAACTACGCTACTGGCAACTCCCTTAATGGTTTCATAATTAATTACAAACTTAGAGTGATGAAAATAACATGAGATTGGTGATTCCAGGTATGAAGACAAGTGAAATAGAATAGAGAGCCCATAAAAGATTTACAAATGTAAAGCTCACTGATATTTTTCAAAGGAAGCAAGAATAAGGACAGCCAAATATAATTCAGGAAAAAAGATAGTTGAAAGGAGAATAAAATATGATTCCTATCAAGCAGCAACTATAAAATAATAATTAAAAATTGACTCCAACATATAACCCTACTAAAACCAAATAAGAAGAATAATTAGGACATAAGCCTGAACAAAGACATTTGTGGATATGATATCCATAACAGGTGCTCTAACCAAAAGTGGGCAAAGAGGCTTACTCTAAACCAATCATATAAACGAACAACATAAAGGAACTAGTCAGTAGATTCAAATGATTATCTGCAAGCTGTTAATATTCAGAATTTATGAGACTCAGAGATGGCAAAAATATTTCAGTAGATAAGAATACTCCAAAACAAAACCTTACAATCTAAGTGCAAACCATGGTACCCACATGATGAAAGGGAGAACAGAGTCTCAAAAGTTATCCTCTGACTTTCACACACACACGTCATGTCCCATAAGTATCTAACACATTACACACGTGTCTTTATGAAGGAAAATACACACACACACATCTATTGCTGAGATGAAACATCACAACCACAAAAGGCAAGTTTAGAGGTAAAGGCTTCATTTGACTTACAGCTCTGTATCACTTTGATGGAAGGAAGTCAGGACAGGCAATCAAGAATGGGCAGAGCACTGTGAGCAAGGGCTGGTGGAGAGGCCATGGAGAGGTGCAGCTAACTGGCTTGCTCCTTATGGTTTGCTCAGCCTGCTTTCTTACAGAAGCCAGGACCAACAGCCTACAGATGCCACCACCCACAATGGTCTGGGCCTTTCCAGATCAATCACTAATTAAGAAAATGCCCTACAGCTGGATCTTAGGGAAGCATTTTTTTCATTTGTCTTTCCCACCTTTCAGATGACTATGGTCTCTGCAAGTTTACATAAGATTAGCCAAGACAGTATGAAAGCAGGAGGGAGGGAGGAATGGGAGGATACAAGGGATGGGATAACAATTGAGTTGTAATCTGAATAAATTAATTAAAAAATGTAACAGAAAACAAAACAAAATAACAACAACAAAAAAGACTTAAATAGACTGTTACAGTCTAAATTAAAGCATCCATTTCCTTCAAAAAAATAATGCCTTGGACCGTCTCAGTAGGGTATAGGCCCTTGGGAAGGAGAAGTGTCGGTGGGCAAAGATCAGCAAGTGACAGAGACAAACCCAGAGGTACTGTTTGAATCTGAGTATATTTTGCAGACAAGCAAGCTAGGTTTTTATACACATTTTTTAAATCGGGGCGGGGAGGGGGGTTGTGCTTACATTTTTTCCATACAATTCAAAATACAGGGTGCAGAGTAATAAAGTTGTCATCAATCTTGAATCATCATTCTTAGGTCATTAGGTTGGTATCAGTGCATGTGCCCTCTTTATCAAAGGTCAGTGTTCTCTCATTATGCCAAACATCTGTGAGTCAAGACATTTTTTTTTTCTTAGCTCTTTTTGTCACTATCTAGAGCTTTCTTAAACACTTTATTTGTAACTCATAATATAAACTATTAACTGGTGATTAACTCTTAGCCATGTTTGTTTTCACAAGTGGAGTGGAACCTGGATGGCCCTTGGCTGCAGTCCCAAGTTAGAGGTCTCCTAGCAACACAGTTACATTTCAAAAGTTCTGATAAGAAAGTAGGTCAGATACTTTAAAATTTTTTCACTTATGTTAAGTTTTTAATTTTCAGCACATAGCTATATTTATAGTTTCATTTTTAAAATGTTTTCAATTACCTCATCTCTTTTTTTGCTGTTTAATATATTTTATTAATTTATTCATATTATACCTCAATTGTTATCCCATTCCTTGTATCCTCCCATTCCTCCCTCCCTCCCTCCCATTTTCCCTTTACTCCCTTCCCCTATGACTGTGACTGAGGGGGTATGTGTAGTCTTAAGAAAATACCAGTGATTCAATAGAGAGTTCAAAAGATATAAAAGGTATAATGTTTTTTAAATATCTTACTAAATATTTATAGGAAGATAAGATTGGTACATAAATAATCTGCATGTTTCAGGTTTACTTTTCTGTGATTTTCAAGATAAGAATAAATCCATGATAAAATTAGTTACTGTGTTATGTAAAAAAAAAAAAGAAAAAAAAAAGTTCCTCCTGGCAGGAACATCAGACCCATTCCAGGAGGCTATCCCTTGGGTAGGGGGTCATCGTCGTCCTAGGTTGTACAGTATCACTTGTCACACACCTCCACTGGAGGGGTTGTGACATAATAAGTAAGTAATTTAAATATCTTTTAAAGTCAAAATATTAAAATTCTTCAAAATAATGAAAATACATCTTCCCCATGATCTAGCCATACCATTCCTAGGCTCAAAAGAGTCTGTGGCTCAGCTGTTAAAGGCTAGGCTCACAACCATAAATATAAGAGTCTGTCTTCTAAAGAGATACTTGCTCGAGCCGGGCGTGGTGGCGCACGCCTATAATCCCAGCACTCGGGAGGCAGAGGCAGGTGGATCGCTGTGAGTTCGAGGCCAGCCTGGTCTACAAAGCGGGTCCAGGACAGCCAAGGCTACACAGAGAAACCCTGTCTCGAAAAAACAAAAACAAAAACAAACAAACAAACAAACAAACAAAAGAGATACTTGCTCAATCAGGCTCATTGCTGCCGTATTCCAAAAAGCTAGGAAATGGAAAGAGCCCAGATGTCTCTGCACTGATGAGCAGATAATGAAAATGTGATAAATGTACACAATTGTATATTGTTACATCATTAAAATTAAATTATGGAATCAGCAGATCAGTGGATGGGATTGGAAACAACCATCCTTAATGATGCTACCTAGAACACAAAAAATGAGTATCACATGACTTTTTTTATCATATGTGCTGTCCTAGTTAGGATTGCTATTGCTATTATATGTACTGTTGGCAGAGGCCATGGTGGTGGGTAGTAGCCTTTGATTTTTTAAAATGTTTTATTTATTATAATGTAATCACATTACATGACAATTGTCTCTGTCTCTTGTATCCTGTTGGGGATGCTTACCTCTCTAGTTCCTGTTTTCTTCTCTAATTTCGGTTACGAGGATTTCCTCAGTTTGTGCTTTTATTATTGTTTCCATTTTTATCCTCAGATCTTGAAAGGTTTTGTTGATTTCCTTCACATGATTGCTTGCATTTTCCTGAATTTCATGCAGTGATTTATTCATTTCATCTGTATAGGCTTCTGACATGGCTTCTCTAAGGATCTCAGTCTGTTTGACTCTATTTTCTTGTATTTTTTATGGATTTTAAAAAATTCCCTCCATTATTATCTTCATAAGGAAAGACTTGAGGTCATTTCCTTGTGTTTCAATTGTGTCAGAGTGCCTAGGGTTAATATGCATTGGTATATCTAGTTTCTGGAAGTGCTATATTATTTTGGCTTTTGGTTTCTGTATTTTAGCCATTTGCCTGTGTAGAACTTGGACATTGCTGTGGATTGACCGGGTAACCTGAGTCAGATCTACTGGTGTTCCAGACCAAGGGGTTTCCTCTGGCCTAGAAGACCCAGACACTGGTGTTTTGTGGCCCACCGTTCAGTCTGATAAAAGAGCACAGCAAGCAACTGGCTAGACTTTGGAGACTGCACACATGCCTGCAGAGACCCAGGAAATTTTCTGTGGATTATCCAGATGACCAGAGTCTGGATCCACCTGTGTTCCACACTGTGTGGTTCCCTCTCAACTGGGAAATAGCAACACTGGGGTTTTGTAGTTCTCAGTTTTGTCTTTCCCTGCTGCCCTGATGATCAGAGAAACAGTGTGAGATCGGCACTCCCATCTTGGACCATCCTCTGATATCCTTGTTTTTAATGGCTAACTACTAATTTACTTTTTAAAAGTACCACAGTTTCTTTATCAATTCTTCAGCTGAGTGGCATGTAGGTGGTTTCCAGCTCCTGGCTATTACAAATAAAGCAGGTATCAATATTGTTGAGCAAATATCCTCATTTTATGATGAAACATCTTTTGAGTGTATTTCTAGCAGTGGTATAACTGGATCTTGAGGAAGAACTATCCCTAGTTTACTGATAAAGTGCCAGATTGATTTCCAAATTGGTTGCACACGTTTTTACTCCTTGCTAGCATGTGTTGTCACTTGAATTTTTGGTCTTAGCCATTCTGACAGTTGTAAGATGGAATCTCAGAGTCGTTTTGATTTGCATTCTCTGATGACTAAGGACTTTAATCATTTCTTTAAATGTTTTTCAGCCATTTGATATTCCTCTGCTGAAGAATTCCTTGTTTAGCTCTGTGCCCCATTTTTCAGTTGGGTTATTTTGTCTGTCTGTGTTGAATTTTTTAAAATATTTACACATGTTTGATACTAGCCCTTTGTTAGATGTACGACTGGTGAAGATCTTTTCCTAATCTGTCGACAGCTGTTTTGCCCTATTTGACAGTTTCATTTGCCTTACAGGATCTTTTCAGTTTCAAGAGGTCCCATATATTAATTTTTAATCTTAGGCCCTTAGCTGTCACTGTTCTGTTCAGAAAATCATCTCTTGTGCCAATGAGTTCAAAGCCCTTCTTTACTTTTAGTGTACCTGGCTGTGTTGAGGTATTTGATTCACTTGGACATGAGTTTTGTTCAGGGTGATAAACATGGATATATTTGCCTTTCTCTGTAGGTAGACATCCAGTTAGAACAGTACCATTTGTTGAAGACGCTGTCTTTTTTTTTTTTTTTTTTTTTTTCATGTACAGTTTTGGCCCCTTTGCCAAAAAAAATGAAATGTCTGTAAGTTTGTGGGCTCATTAACAAGGAGGACCCAAAGGAGGATGGTTAAATCTCCATCAAGAGGGGAAATAGAATAGATTAGAAAGATGTAGTTGTTGAGGAGAGGAAATAAGGCAGAAGAGGGAGCAGAGAAAGAAATGAGGGTGGAAATCAAGAGAAAGCAAGGGCAAGAGGATAGAAACCCTGAAGAGAAAAGAACTTCAAGCTGGGCCATCTCTGTGACACCCTGGGGACCCACGTCAGGATAGGACTCTGAGAGAATATGAAGGGGACTCTAACTAAGATTCCTAGGAGCAGAAGTCATGGAGACGGAAGAAGGCACCCTCTAACTCAACAAGACCCCTTGTGAAGGGAGGAGAGTGCCAGCCCAACCCCAAAAGCTCCAATCCAGAACTTATCCTGCCTACAAGACTTGCAAGGATAAAGACGGAAAAGATATAGTACAGACTGAGCAATGTCCAACCAATGCCTGGCCCAACCCGAGACCCACCACATGGAAAAGAGCCAACCCCTGACACTATTAATGATACTCTACTAGCTTGCAGACAGGAGCCTAGCAGAGCTGTTTTCTAAGAGGCTCTAGCTAGTAGAGGTTTGAAACATGTTGAGATTCACAGCCAAACATTGGGCAAAGCATAAGATGCCTAGTACCAAAGTGGGGGAAGGATAAGATAATGTAGAAGTGAAGAGAGCTCCGTATGAAGACCAACAGAGAGAACTAAACAAGGCCCAGAGGGGCTTCTGGAGACTGAAGTACCAACCAAGGGCCATGCATGGACTGAAACTATGTCTGCTACATAGATGGAGCTGATGAGCAGCTCAAGCTTCATGTGGGTCCAGTAGTAAGGGGACAGGGCACTGACTCTGACACAGACTGTTGCCTGCTTTTTCATCACTTCCCCTGATAGGACTGCTGTGGGGTAAAAGGCCTGGCTCAGTCCTGATTTGAATTGATGGGCTGGGGTGGATGGAGGAGAGAGTGTGCAACTTGCAGAAGAAGAGGGAGGAGCTATGGCCAGGATGTAATGTGAATAAATAAATTAATTAATTAATAAAAAAGATTTGTGAAAATCAAAGAGAAGTAAATAAGGTGTGGGTTAAATTGTTTTGAGAAGGTTCAAATTAATGAGTACAAATGAAACAGGAGGAAACTTTTAGACTCAGAGATCTCATTGTGTAACAAAGTCTGTGCATAGGCAGTGTCCTGTGGGCAATGTGAGAATTTTCAGATGTTTACCTGTATACAGGATGCTATGTAAGGTATAATCCTATACATCTTCATCTATGTAAATTAGAGTTTACCTGAAATGCTATCATTTCCTTGTTATACAAACACTAAAATTTTCTTACTTTTACCTCTTCAAATTCATTGCTGCTGTTCCCTTTCATGCCACAGAGTAGCAGAGCCTGTTTCTGCTGTAACTGTCTGTACCACCGACAAGCTTGGATGTGTTCCTTCCCCTCTGCTTGTCAGCCTAAAAGACCACCCACCTATTCCTTCAACTCTATGAGATACATTTAATCAATTCAAAATTTGAAATGCAAGGTTAGAAATTATAGAAGAAACCTGATTAAAATGTATGGGCCCAAACTATAAAGACCCCATATGTTAGTTAATTCTATTGACAACAATTTTAGCTAATTATCTTTTTGTTTCTAGTATGCCACGATAATACAGTCATTAAGCCCTTCATGTCTTAATTATTTTTCTTCAGTTTTGAAACAAGAAAAATAATTTAGCGCACTCCTATTTTTCTTCTGATTTCCAAGAGTACTCTAATTTACAAAGTAAAAACTATGTGCATAAATTATAGCGATTTAACTTAAACTTCAGTTGTATATTGCAGAAATGCATTAATTACATTAATATTTTCTGACAATCCTACCTACATACCTTACTTTCCAGATTTCCTATCAAAATAGTCTCATTAAAACTGAAATGTTAATGAGAAAGTTTGCCATTCAATTTTCCCTCACATTGCTTTTCATTTAGGTTTAGAATTTTTTCCATTATAATTTTAAAGCAATTAATTCAGATGGGAAAAAAAGCAATTTTTTTTTGGTTTGTATAATTGCACAGATGTTAGTTTGCTACCCAGAAAGAAGAGAATAGCAGGAGTCTCATTTTTCCTTCAAAGAGGAAGTAGAACATGCCCACATTACATTATCTTTTGGTTGATAATTCCTCTGACTTCTTTTAAAACTGACATAGACCAAGCTTAGTAAAACATGTGGTATGGAAATTGTTTTTGGGGTTCTGATATTTGCATAAGTACGGTAGAAAACCAATTAGCAGGTGGAAAAATTGTAATGACTGTCATAAAATAAATTGCAGACACCTTACCTCTTTTTATTATTTTATATAAACCTAAAGAAGGAAAATGACACACAAAGAAATTAGGTCTATTCACTCAAAGAACTTTAATGTGAAGCAATTTTTACCAGTTGAGTTTTCAATATTGAGAGAATTTCAAGTATGTTTATAGCTGTGAAGCCATCAGAAAGATGACTGTAACCCTCATCTCTTGTGCAGATATTAGTAAATTAACCCAACTGTCACTCTAGCTTTTACTGATGTAGATTAATGTAGAGGATGCAATGTATAGCACCTAAATGTTTCTGTTAGAGATGGTCCATCAGCACTTGATTATAGTCAGGGATTTTTTTTTTCCTTTGGTTTTTTGAGACACGGTTTCTCTGTATAGCCTTGGCTGTCCTAGACTCTCTCTGTAGACCAGGTTGGCCCCAAACTCATAGCTATCCGCCTGCCTCTGCCTCCAGAATGCTGGGATTAAAGGTGTGTGCCACCACCATGCCCAACATGGATATAATTTTTAAAAATTATTGTGTTATTTTATTTACTCTATAGAATCCTAATCTATTACACCTTAAAAAAATCTATATCAGGTTTCCAATATTAAAATAACTCATCAATATAATTATTACTTTAAATAATATTCACTTGAATATGCTAGCTGAGTTGTAGAGCCTGCTAGAATTGGTTGTTAACAAACTCTCCCACTTTTTCCATCATTGAGTTCTGAGAGAACTATCTTCTTAGAATACCGTAATTTCATATTTTTAGTAATGTGGCTACTATGTGACCTTCTTCATCCTTGACTGTGAGGTACAAAGACAAACCAAGGTTTCCCGTGGAATGCAATGACTAGTATCTTCAAAAGGAATTCAGGATTACTGAGATAGGACTTTAGAGCCTAAGAATTCAACGTCACCCTGGATAAGCTTGAATTCTTATCTAAAGCTTATTCAAACCTTCTGAATTGGTAAAATTGAGCTGTAAATGTAAAAAAAAAAAAAAAAAAAAAAAAAAAAAAAAAAAAAAAAAAAAAA
>OU015747.1:8847995-8860821 GCA_907169655.1 Acomys percivali | reverse complement strand
CAGTCCTTTGTTCATTCTAGCTGGATGCCTGGCTTGGTGCCAAAACTATATTATTCCCAGGACACATAAAAATCAAATAAAATCAAACCCAGGCAGCACAGCACAGAACAGAACAGGAAAAGGAAGACAGATGTTTTGGATTTTGCCATGCCAAGCAGTATGGTGGGGAAAGAAGGCACAGACTTGCTCTCAGGCCCACAATAAGGCCTGGCCATAGACAAACAGAGCACTGCCTACCACCATGCTGCTCAGTAAGGAAGGAGGAAGACAGAGCACAGCACAGGCAGGACATAGACACTTGCTTGCTAGACCATGTCACTCAGGGCCCTTCAGCGTTATGACCAGCCTGCAGCAAGAAGAACCACAATGTGGTGGTCAGATGGGAGAGAAAAAGAAATAAAACAGCAAGGTACAGAGGTGTAGCCTATTGTGAGTGGCCAGCCCTGCCACCTGGAGCTATGGTGAAGGCCCAGCCACAACTGCTGCTGTGGGTCACATCTGTGGTCCATGGTTAGGCAGCAGCTGAGGTTGATGTTGATGCATATGGCTCCTATCACCACTAGATAACATGGCAGTGTCTCAGCGCAGGGCAGCTGCTGGGGACTACCTGGATGTCCAGGGACTAGGCAGAACTGGCTGCCACTCTCACTGGCTGTGGCACTCTGGAGAGCTGACTCCACCTTTCATGGCAGTTGGTAAAGCTTCCCACAGGATCATAAGGAAGGGAGAGCATCTGGCCTGAGCAGCACAGTAGAGTTGGCTCTGGTGGCAAGAAGAGCTGGCCCAGCCACTCTTCTGCCAAGTGGTGGCCTGGGGGTGGATGCCATCTATCCACCTTGTCCCTTACCACCTGAGGTAGTTGGGAGAGCTGACTCCTGGATCATGGAAGAGGATGAGCTGCCTGTCATCTGCTGCAGCATAGGGGAAAGCAGGCCCTGCCCCTGCCTGGGCAGCACCGAAATACTGGACCTGGTCGATGGTGTAGGTGAGCCAGCGCTAAGCAAACAAATGGTAGAGCTGGCTGTGAGGTGTCGTAGGTGTGGGGCTTATTCCCTTCTCCCCTTGCCCTGCACTACCTGAGGCATGTGGGAGAGCTGGCACTGGGATCAAGGAAGTGGGAGAGCCATCCCTGCCTCTCATGGGCTACTGCACTCAGGAAAGTTGGTCCTGCATCTTGCCAGAGCAGCACTGATGGTGAAGACAAAAAGTAAGCCAGCCCTAAGGGTGAGAGAGTAGGAGACTTGGCAAATCACCTTGTAGGCTTGTGAGAAGCCATGCCAAATTCTGCCATGTCAGAAATCCTGTGCTTAGGCTGTATGCTGTGACCTTCGAGTTGCTGACCTTTGCCTCATGAGGTCTTGTGTTCCAGGCTATCCTTGGACTATTTACCTTTGAAAGAAGTAGAGAAGTCCCAAATGAAACCACCCAGAGGATCAATGAAGTTCTTACAAGGAACTACTCAGAAAACTAGGAAGTTCTACAGGGAGCGATTTAGGCTATTGCATTCTTGCCCGGGGGCTAGGGTGAGTGAGATTAGAATAGATCCTATTGACCTTGCTCTATATATGTTCCTGCTAGTCGGCAATAAAGTGAATCTTGACCGGAAATTCCTGACTTAGTTCATTATTTCTCGCGTCTCTGTACCCTACTTTCAGTCCCCACTCCCTCTTTCTGGTGAACCCTGATTCGATTTTTCCAGCGGGCTGGGACCCGACACAGGCTGCAGCACTTGGGCCCTGTGCCTTTACTGAGCAGCACAGTGAAGGTGATTCTGGAGGTGTGGGTGTGGGTGAGCTACCCGTAGGACAAGAGAACAAGGGGGTGACCCTGCCTCCTGCTGACCGTGGCACTGAGTAGCATACCCTTAGCAGTGCTGGGGAGATGCCTGAGTGTACAGGCATGGGAGCTGGTGGGCTGACTGACTCAGCCTACCGTTGCAGGATATTTGATCATACTGTGCACCCAAGACTGTGTATGGGTAAAACCTGTGACTAGTTATAGTGTGGCTCAGCCTTAGCACATGCCTATAGTCCAAGAGCTTTCTGTAAAGAGTATTAAATAAAGGGCAAGAGATGGAGCAAGCAAACAGGAAGTAATATCAAGAAAAATAAAAAAAAATTAAAATTATTCATGTATATTGATAGAAATTTAAGGTTATTTTGTTTAATTATTGTATAATGTAATAAATTTAAGGTTAGTTTGCTTAACTATTATACATTGATAGAATTTTAAGGGTTTTGTTTGTTTTGATTTATTTATCTTGAAATTTTTTAAAGAGGAAATGGGACCTAGATGAGAGATGAATGAAAAATAACAGTCTGAGTTCTCAGCACCTGACTCTGTTGCCTACTCTTAGATCACTTCCTCCTGGTTGGGCAGCCATGCCAGGCCACAGAGGAAGAGAATGCAGGCAGTCCTGATGAGTCTTGATAGCCTAGGGTCAGTTGGTATGGGAGGGAGAGGTCTCCCCCTTTCTGAGGACTGGGTGGGGGCGAAGGGAGAGAAGGAGGGAGGGTCAGATTGGGAGGAGATCAGAGAGGGGTCTACAACTGGGATGTAAAGTGAATAAAATTTTTTAAAATTCAATCAACAAATAAAAAGAGTATAGGGAAACCACTTGACTCAGCGGAAATAGCGGTAGCCGATGCTGCTACAGCTGCTTGTGCAGAGTCCCTGGGAGCAGGCTAAAGGAGCACATGATTCCTAACACACTCTATCTATTGAAGAGGAGTGTGAAGCGAGAGTTGTTCACATGGTAGGAGACTTGATAAACAGGAGTGAGTGTCATAATCAAATGCCAGTTCCTTGTGATTCACATCCACCTTCCAGGTCCCACCTCTTTACACCTCACAGACTTCAAAATAGAACTATAGTCCAGGAGCAAAGGGGTCCCCTAGAACGAGCTGTACGGAGTACATAGACTCCTGCAGTCACAGACTCCCCGTTGTACGCTTTATTCACCTGTAAACCCTAACCTTTGCGTAGTCATTATCACCACATAGCATTCACCTCTCAACCGCTCAGTTCTTACTTCCTCTTTCTCCCTTTTCAACTCATCAAGCTTACCAATGGCATGGACTCTCCTCTATTTCTTTTTCTAGCTCTTTCTTTCGTAGCCCAATACACTAGTCTCAGTTTTTGTTTTCTGATTGATCCATGTTATTTCAATTATCTCCGACTAATTGGTTCAATTATGTAAATTTCTTCTTAATTCTTATTCTAGTAGGGGGCCCATTTTGTAAAGAATTAGTCAATTCCCACTTTCCCTTTCTTATTGAAACCTAGTGTTTTTTTTGTTTGTACACCAGTTAGACACATCACTGCCAACTTGGTGAGTTGAAGCAACACTAATCTCTTAGAGGGATCCTGCTTCCCTCAGGCTCAGTGGGATTCCAGGCCCCTGGGCAGGCTTGTTATTCACAGGTCTGCTGGAGAAGTCCAATATTTGCTTTGTCCTTAGGTTAGATTATTTGTCTTGCATTTCTTTGTCCTTAGCCCTCTTCCCATAGCATGTTTAATTGTTTCATTTTTCATGTTTTTCTCACTTTTATCTTTAAACCTCCCCTGCCTCTCATACAGACACTTTTTATTGTATCTGTGTCCCTTTCAGATGGTCCAAACAATCTTAGTATCTCAAAATCATTAGCTTACATACTCTTCCAAAGTCATTTGGCCAAAGATGTAACTTTTATGTATTCCTGACATTAGGAACTGGGTATCTTTGTTAAATATTCTGCACTCTACACTCTCTAGGCAGGACTCAGTGTGAATTTCAACAGGAAAATAAGCACATTTTCTTGCCTATTGACTTAAGGAAAATCAAACTAAGAAATTTTCAGAAAAGGGAAATTCACTTAGTAAGACTTTACATTTGAAATTTCGCTGGAGACCTCAGACAACTAACTTCCATTTTAGAAGAAAGCAATACATGAAATGTGTGGATGATGTATATTTATATGTAATAAAAATGATTGTGTTGTGTTTATGTTACTAGTATTCTTTGGTCTTCAAGTTCAGATAAAAGTATATTATCATTGTGCTGTGGCCAACTCTATTGATCATGCCAGAAGACTGACAGTTTTTTAATTACCATAAGTTACTTCACAACATTTCTATACCTGTGCCTCAAATCTTGCTCTGGGTTTTGAGTTAAACTTATGTAGTCAGGCCAAAGTGCAGAATTTAGGACCTGTCACAATCTTTTGTGTTCAATCTGTATATTCTTCTGCAAGAAGTCAATGTTTCACATTTCAAAAAAAATTTAATCGAGTTTTATAGTCTAATTCATAAAACTATATTTTATACCATTTCAAAAATAATTCCTTATCTTGTAATAATAAAACAATCATATCATAGCAACTCACTGAAAAATTTAGTCTCCATCCTATGAAGTTCTATATAATGGTAACCTAATTCCTACTGTTATTTTAATATTATTTGAATGATCACAAATGGAAATATCTACTAGTATCCTATAACATTTGATTCCTCAATTTTTCCTAGCAATGTTATGACAGTAGTAAGCAAAATATGACCTTTATTGGAGTATAAGAAATCATTTCCACTTGCTCAAAATCTCAGCTTTGCAGGCACAACATGTGAGTAAAAAATGATCCTGGCCATATCTTTAAAGATTAAGCGTGTTGAATCAACTAAAAATGAAAAATTTATACTTTGTAAAATGGGACAAATTAATCACTGCTTTGAATCCACCAAACATTTTCATTGCCAGAAAAGAAAAGAAAAAAAAAGTATATTTAAGGATAGTATGAGTAAAGACTTCACAGAATATAGCCGCAGTTTGGAATAGAAGATAATAGAAGTTAACCCCAAACATGGAAATATTGTATATTTATAATTATTAGAAGGGAATTCTTCTGAACTGAAACACACTAACTTAAAAAACAAGTATTTCCATTTATGTGTTATGAATGACAAATTTATAATGTTTTAAAAACTACAATCTACATAAGAATCTTATGAAAGGTTGCCTTAAATTGTGGGCAGAGTGACTGTTAACTCGAAGTTCTGAGCTATAAGAAAGCAGGCTGAGCATGCCATAGGGAACAAGTTTCACTTCCTGCCTCAAGGTTCTTGCTTTCACTTCCTGACTCAACTTCCCTGAAAGACGGAATTCAAGTTGTTAGATAATTCTTCCCTCCCTCAAACTCTCAGCAATAGAAACTCTAACTAAGACAAGAGGCATTACTGTAGTTGGTTGATGTTTTAAATAATAAAATAATTTGTTATTGGTGGGATTTTCATGCATTATTTTTGTCAAAACTTATTACCTGCTCCATTAAATAATTAATAGAATAATAAAACTCCTCAATGGGGAAGAAGAAATGCTGGCCAAATTATTCACTATTGTCCATCCAAATGTGTCTTTCTACCAGATGAGCCTACTGAGAGATAGAGTTGTGTGTAAAAACTTAATGTAAAACACACATAAGTACGATGGCAAACTTAACTTCAAATTCAAAGTCATTTTGCCAACGAATCCCAGCAAATTGTGTCCCAGTCAGCAGTATCAGAACAAATGCCCCTTGGGAATCACTTTGATACGGTGTTAAAACAGACTTAGCAGATGAGGCTACTGATGGATTGGAGAGATGAAAACTGACTCTGCAATCTCAGATTTTCTTTGTCTGTGTACATCTACACATCCTATATCAGAAAGCATTGAAATCTAGACCCAGAAAATATGGTAAAAGTTTAGAGTCCCCAATGGGAGCCCACACATGAAAGCATTCATTTTGGAAACCCTGTGGCTGTGTGCTGGCCCTCTTAGGTGTCTTTGAAGCTTTAAGAGATTACGATTAAGTAGGACTTACCATGAGGAAGTTTAGCTCTTGAGCCTCAGAATTCATGATGAAAATATACTTCTAGCTGCTGAACTTAGTTGGCAGTACAAAACAATGCATTTACTTTCAAAATTCCCATTTCTCTTAGGAGAAACATGATGTAAGTGTTCCACACCGGAGTATTGCAAAGACTCACAGTCTTTCCAAGTTGCATGCATGAAGACATTTTTAGAAAGAATTTTAACCCCTGGAAAAAAAATGGACTTTTGGTTAAATATACTTAATATTTTAGTGATAAACAAATTAAATATATTAAATTTATATATGATTTAGGAAACAAAACAAATAGGGTATGAGATCATTTCTAAGTTCACTTACATAGGCCTTACTATTTCAGGAAAAGTAATTCTCAGAAGCCACATTTTAATCATTGATGTACTCTGTAAGCATCCTCTAGAGATGTTTTGCTACTTGAATTGATCTAAAATGTCGGATAAAATATTTATTGCTGTGAAATTTATTTCATGATTTCCAAATTATTATAGGGGTAGATTTTTTGAAGTTGTCACCAGAACATAACTATTTTCCCAAATCCATAACAATATTTATTTTCAAATGCAGCAAAAGACTTCTATTTCTCCTGTCTTCAAAATTTCCCTCAGTTTTCACACCTTGTGGTAAACCTATTCTACAAAATTAATTGTGATTCTGGAAGAAGAGGGCATTATAAATAATTCTCTAAGTATCAAGGACTGAACATGTCATCATATGATTATTAATCATAGAACCATACCAAATATTATCAGGAATGTTAACATTGACCTTCGTTGCTTCATCCAGCATTCTAGCCATCACAGTCTGTGGAGATTTCTTCTCTACCTCAGAATGTGATATAGTAAGTTAATGTTGGCACAACTTACAGCACATTAATATGAAACAAAATCTTATGGCCCAAGACCCTGCTGTGTGAGCAAAGAAATTTAAAACATTTGACTGTCTTGTTTCAAACACTCTTTAGTCATGTTTTCATCAGTGCTTTTCCACCTCTGCCGTAAAATATTTAGTGGAACAGCCTATGGCATTCACACAGACATCATTTCAATGTATCCTAATAAAATGATGGGCTCTAGAATCGCCTGAGAACCATGTTTTTGAGTGGGTCTGTGAAGGCATTTTCAGAGATAATCGACAGTGGGTAATTTAGTGGGTTTCTTCTAGTGGGGTTTTCTAGAGAGCACCCTACAGATGAAAAGGACGATGAGCACTGCTTCCTGTCCGTCCTCCCTTCCTGCTGAAATAGCTGTTGCTGCTGTTTCTTTTGTTTCTGCCAGGCTAACTTCAACGGCCTGCCAACTTAAACCGAAGGACGGAGACCATCTAGAGCCTTCCAGCCCACACTGCATTAGGTCTACTAAAGCACCCCGCTTTGTGAACTGTGGGGTTGCAGGGTTTCTCAGCTTCTGTAAGAAGACCAATAGCCACTGTCAGACTACACAGTCCTATCAGTGGTAAAGCTATTCTAGTAATAAATACACATTCTGTCAGCTCCGCTCCCCTGATGAGACCAAGTGAAATTCTATTCTTATTTTGATAGACAAAAAAAAAAAAAATCATTGCTGAATATGTTTGAAATTTAGTGAGGGGGTAATCCTTGTGAACAGAAATTTGATAGCTTCAAGCTATTTGTGAGTCTGTTTCTACTCCCACAGACAGTATAAGGAACTTGTTCTTTCATTTCTAGTACTAACAAACTAGTAAATAGAATGAAACAAAGTGTTTCAGTGCAAAATTATGCTTTGGGAGGGATCCTTGTGATTTCACCTTGATTCTGCTTAGTTAGTATGTGTAAGTTACTCATGCAAATTTTGTTTTTTGCAATAAAGAGAAAATTTAATTTAATTTAACTATTATTTAAAGTAAACTTAAATGCCTTATTGATTCTGTTTTTTATGAGCTAAAGACTTAAGATGCCTTCTTTTTCATTCACTTATTTTCTCCGTGAAATTCTACTTTGCCTCCAAAGTGCTGAATTTTGTGCCATTATCTCTTAATATAACAACTTATCTTTATATAGTTTCTCATTGAAATGACTTTCTTTAGAATTTGAAATTTTGCATACAATAGGGGGAAGTCATGTACATTTGCTGAAAAAATTGTTGAGAACAGGATGAAGGGTTCTGCGTCAAGGCATATCTTGATAATTTCATGTTGTGTTTTCATTCCTTTTTAAATAAATGAAGTTATCCAATTAGGGTTAAGAGTCAAAGCTCACTCACTTTTACATGGGACCTGTGTCTATGCCATACACAAAAAGCTCAAGCTGAAGTTAGCAATCAGCATCGTAAGGCAGGTCTCTGAGTAAGTAGAGCGCCTGAATTCACACTTTTTTGTGTGTTTAGTTTGCTTATTTATTTATTTGTTTTGTTTTGTTTTGTTTTGAGACAGGGTTTTTCTTTGTAACCTTAGCTCTGTTGGAATCTCTTTCTAGACTAGGCTGGTCTCCAATTTACAGCGATTCACCTGCCTCTGCCTCCCTGAGTGCTGGGATTAAAGGTTTCTACCACTACTCCTGGCCACACCCCCTTCTTTAAAGAACTATTCTAACATTTCCCCATGAACTGAAGGTGACTTGTACCTCATTATTCACTACGCACTGCCAGTCACCATGCTCTCTCCTCCTTCTTTCTGCCCAGTGTACCTTGGCTTTTCTCTGGTCTTCAGAGGTGTTATGTGTTGTCATGTGAACTCTAAGTACCAAAAGCTGTTACACTTCAAATTGTTCTGCTTTCACTGAAGCCATGTCCTAAATTGGACATCAGAGCACAAAGTCAACCGGAAGACATCCAAATAAATAGAGCTAGCCCAGCCAAATGCTTGTTGGTGACTGTGTGTTAGTTTATAGCACTATAGGGACACACTAGACTATCTGAGTTTTTCTGAAGGTTCCCAGAAGTGTGTCAGCCATATTTAGCAGCATCCACAAAGTGTGAGTACCTTGATGTGTTAGTCTTTGATGATCCTTCCATTCTTCCATGACACCTGTTAGTGGAAACTTCCAGCTGCGCTGTGTCATCTCTGGCGCTACACTTATTTGCAAACATTTTAAATTTATCCACAACACAAAAGACTATGTTAACAATGTTACATAGCAACAATTGAAAATTTAATGATCATGATTAGCAATTTTAATTAAAGCTTTATTATAAGGCCCTCCAAATTTTTATGCAAGCATTCACTACAAAAATAATTAGAGTGAATTTGGTTAAGATTGCAGAAAAGTCATTAATCTTTCTTTCATTATCTTAGAATTTCCATTTCCAATGATATATAGAATTAATTCATCCTGATTGATCTACATTTCATCAGTTGATTTAAATTTTGAGAAAAAAATGATAGTTGCTGGTCACTTAGTTTATGTATTTTCTGAGAAAAAATCACCAATATAGGAATAAAATAATTCAGGAAGTCAGAGAGTTTATGAACTATCACAGATACAAACATAATGTGACACATTAAAATAACCATATGACTAAAATCCTATAGGCTTAGTGATCATCACTATATAAAGTGACACTATATATATAACAGTATATAAAGTGTTAACTATATAAACATTTCATGAGGGAATCATTTATGGTGAGAATAATGGGAACATTTTATTCAGAAAACTTAAAGCAGCAACAACAAAAAGAACTGCTTGTTTTCCTTGTAAAATGGAAGCAGATCTAGTATACATAGATCATGGATGACAGACTGGAACAGCAAGCACATAGATCCTTATATCTATGCTGTTATTATAGTCTAGTTATTATTTTTAAATGAATGATAACATTATTTGTTTACCTTACATCCAGATTACAGTTTCCCTCCCTCCTCTCTTCCCAGTCCCTTCTCACCTCACCTACCCCCATGCATCCGTTGCTCCTCCTCTTCTCCTCAGAAAAGGGGAAGCCATCCATGGATATCAACCAGCCTTGGCATGCCAATTTGTAGTAAGATTAGGATTGCTTTCTTCTACTAAGTCAAGGTATGGCAGCCTAGTTAGGGGAAATGAATACAAAGGCAGGCAATATAGTCATGGACAGCCCCTCACTATCTTTGCTTTAGACGTCCCAAATGAAGAGCCAGCTGTAATACTGCCACACATGTGCAGAGAGCCTGGGTCCATCACATGCCTGCTCTCTGGTTGGCAGTTCAGAGTCTATGAGGCCCAAAGCCTCACTCATCGTGTCAGACACGGGCTCCCTCTCCTGGCAAGAGTCTCAAACAGGGCCAATAATTAGTTGGCCCTTCCCTCAAATTCTGCTCCATCATTTATCTCTGGGTGAGACCAGGAAGATACAAGTGAGAGTGTAACACTAGGGATGTGATACGAATAAATTACATCAAATAAAATATAATTAAAATAAAAACAAGCCAACGAAAAGCAAGCAAACACAGAAGAAAACAAAGGAGATTGGAACATGGAGGAATATGCTCACTATAAAAATAAAAATGGTCTTAAGTAAAAATACAATGTATTACATATTCAGTAGATGAAAATTTAAAACTTCACATTCTCGACCACGGGAAGATGTTTTAGAGCTTTTTCTCTTGAGAAAATCTACACTCTACTTCTCCTATCAGCCATGAATTGCCAATAGCTTATGGATTTATGTCTTTCTCCTCCCTTGTGGCTTGATTTTGTGAATGAATTCCTCATAATATTTTTAAAGAATTTCAACCATGTTTAGAGAGGTACTAATAAATAGAAAACCTTCTATACATTTAAAATGGTTGTACATTAACAAACACTTTGGAAAACAGTATCAAAATTAAAGTGTGTTTGTGTGTGTATGCAAGTGTGTGTCTTACGGTTTCTATTGCTGTGATGAAACATTATAATTAAAAAGCAAGTTTGGGAAGAAAGAGATTATTTGGCTTATGCTTTCCTATTACTGCTTATCATCAAAAGAAATCAGGACAGAAACTCAAACAGGGCTGGGATAAGGAAGCAGGATCTGATGCAGAGGCCATGGAGGGGTGCTGCTCACTGGCTTGCTCCCCAAATCTCGCTCAGCCTGTTTTCTTATAGAACCCAGGACCACCAGCCCAGGGATGACACCACCCAAAATGGTTCCATACTGATCTAGGAGAGTGAAGGAAGATTGAGGGTATTATGACTAAAAAGTACAATGCTTCAGTTGAACAAGATGAATAATTTTAGAGACACACTTGCAGTATAGTCTTAGATTTATAGAAACAGTGTACACCTGAAAAAATTCTAAATTTTAGAAGATGGTGTACCTTATAGCTAGAGTCTTAATTTATTTCTCAATATGTGCAGTTATGTATGTAATTTGTAATTGTAAATATATATTTTAATAAAGATGGGGGTAGATGAATTCTCCAGGTATTTTTGGGTCCCTTTATCATGTAGACCCACACAGATGATCTAATCAAAATGATCTGCTTTCTAGTTGACAACGTCATCAGCTACTTCTCTGAGAATAATCTACAAAAACTACATGTACAGACATGGAACTAAATGTGGGGTCTCCCAAAAGTGTGCTAATTTAAAAAGCTTGCAAGTGTCCAATAATAATAAATTAATTCAAAATTAACATGCAGTGAATCTGGGTGTTTCTAATAGTACCCATTATGTATAGCGCCTGCACCCTCAGTTCTGAACAGCCAATGCACACTCTTTGCTCTACACCCAGCATCATGTCATGCAACACCACTGATTCTGTCTGACACATCAGCTTACATCAGAGACTCTCATATTATAACCTGTGGTGGTTTTAAGAACACACAGAGGATTTTGTTCTTATCGAAACATAATGTGTTGGTTCAGGAAGACAAAAGACCATTAATTTTGAATTAGAATCAATATTTAATATATAAGTATGAGATTAACATATCATGGATTGTGGTGTGTTAGAATATTTGATCTAAAAAAAATTTGACTTGCTGAATTGAGCATCATAGAATACCTACTAAATAAATCTTGACTTGGGATTAAAACAAAGTTTCTAATCATTTCTGAAATTATCCTAGCACACTATTGCCATGATATAAAACACATTTATATAAATCACCATTCTAAGTAGTAATCATCATAAAATGAAAATACCAATCAAATCTAAAAGAAGTTGAATACGCTCTCCTTCTAGAGCATCAAATACTCAACCAATATTTAACAATGTAAACACAATAAACAAGCACATTCCCTTTATTAGTGTATAAATCTGCCTTCATTGTTCATTTTCTTTAAGATTATTATTCCATTTTACAGATGGTTACTGAGTTTCAGTAAACAATTTTCCAAATTATTTATCCTTATCTTGTTTATTCTACAAAGTTTTATCAACACTATAACGAAGCTTAAGCTTAAGATTAGTTATATAACTTTAAGCTTTAATTTTTATTGTATTCTTTGAACAACATGCAAAAAGGAGTTTGATGTGATCAGTTTGTTCTCTTGGAAAAAAAACACTCCATTTTGAATATATATATTTAAGGGCATGAAATATCTTAAACAACTAGTAAATGAAAAAAATTACAAATGAAACATTTATGCCTGATGTGAAATTATCTTTCCGGGGCAATGTCATATCGATAATGAAAACAGAGGCTTCTTTTTGGTGGCGTTAGTTGAACCAAATTTGAGCTTTCTAGTTCTCTCCCTGAGTTTTTCATGTTTATGTAGTGTGCGGTTATTGGTCTGCCTGTGCGCTGATTGTTATGTATGTCAAAACTGTGTCCTGCATGGTGTGTGTGTGTATGTGTGTGTGTGTGTGTGTGTGTCTGTGCCTATGCATGTTCCCTTGTGTGAGTATATGTTTTTGTGAATATATGCGTGTATAGATGCCTCTGCCTGAACATTGTACCCTCATAATTATCTGTCTCTGTGTCTGTCTCTATCTCTCTGTCTCTCTGTCTATCTCTGACTATCTGCCTCTCTCTGTCTGTCTGTCTGTCTGTTTGTCTGTCTCTCTCTCTCTCTCTCTCTCTCTCTCTCTCTCTCTCTCTCTCTCTCT
>OU015747.1:8818083-8847985 GCA_907169655.1 Acomys percivali | reverse complement strand
TCTCTCTCTCTCTCTCTCTCTCTCTCTCTCTCTCTCTCTCTCTCTCTGTGTGTGTGTGTGTGTGTGTGTGTGTGTGTTTCCCTGACAAAGGGATTTTTCTCGTGCTCATTGAACAGCACAGCAGTAATGATATCTTTAACGGAGCTTTAGAAGAGAAGAAACTACTTTTCTGAGCCAAACAGACACATTTAAACCTCACACAGATATTATGACCTTATATCCAATCTTTAATTGATATTTATTTTATTTAATGTTGCCTTCACCCTGTTGGCTGCTTTAAGTAAATGATTAATACAACCCACACATGAACCAAGGTATAGAGCTTCAAAAAAGAAAAACTTACAATCAACGCTATGTATTTATCCAAAGATGAAAAAAACAGTTTATATGAGAAATCCAAGGCATAGTAAAGTTCATTAGGTTTTTCTTTTAGACCAGGTTAAACTGATCACAGAGTAAGATAAAAGGATAAGCAAACAATCCTATATGATCTCAAGGCTAATTATTAACTTTGTGGCAAATTCTTGACAAGGTTTAGTCTTTTTGAAGAAAATATATTTTTCAAAAAATACATTATCACATCATCCCTGTCTCTTAACATACAACATGTACCTTTACTTGTAAATGTACTATGTCCCTAAAGTGCACATCATTTGTCCTATACATTCTATTCAGAAATATTTGCCATATTTTGTTTTAAGTATTAAACAAAGAACTATTTCCATTTAAGGCAACCAACACAGTAGCTTAATAAATTTATTTTAACATATATTTACTTACATAGTTGTCAATAGAGAGGTTCTACATTTAGGTTCAACAGAATATTAAATTTAAATGTAAATCATGCACATGTTATATTGATTTGAAGACAGAAAATTCTTATTTTAAATATGCCAGAATACCCTCCCCCATAAATGGTAATCTTCATTATTATTGAAAGATCAAATTAACCAACATCTTTTGAAAGATACCAAGTGTAACAATTCCAGTTTCCTTCCTCCTGCAATCAGTTTTATTATTTCTCCAGGGACAGCAAGACCTACTGTTTGACAGGCTGTAGCAAGGTCTATACCACACTGATCATGACTCTCAGAGAGCTTGAGTGTCAGTGCTTCTGACTGAGTATGTGCTCTGGAGATGGCTGAATCTTTAAGAAAAACCCCTCCCTAAAAACAATCCTCAGTGTCCTTAAATGGAAAGTTCTCCAATTAGTCCTCAAATGTAGATGTCCTTCAACAAACTATTTTCCTTCCATTATACAAGAAAAATAAGTCACATCACTATTGAAAATATTCAGAAAATTGGAGATAAACAAATTTGGAAAATTTTATATCAAGACATGTTTTCATATTATACACAATGAATAGAAAACTTTGGGGGGGGACATGAGATATTAATATGTTCAACTTATTTCATGTAGATGATTTAGTATGCTTCATATTTAAGCAGTTTATTGTTGTTGTTAAATCATGGCCCTCATGTTCAATGGCTCAGGAGATTAGAATGCTTAGTGCTCTAGCAAAGGACCCAAATACTGTTCCTATCACCCCTCAGCCAGCTCCTCACTTCCTGTAACTCCATCTCAAGGGGCCACTGACACTTTCTACTTGCATTCAAAGGTACAGTCCTCACTAACACATAAGTAAAAATAATTAAACTATTGAACAAAATATTAAAAGAAACTATTGCAGATGGCCAAACTTAAATTGGACGTGCTTCTTAGAACTTTTAATAGAGTCAAATTCATGGAAACTCTGTGGATATACATTATTCGTAGCCCACAGACAATAAACACTTGATGAAAGTAAACTGTGTAAGAATTTATAGTAATAATATTAAAATGGACAGTTTGGTAGACATAATAGTTTATATTGCTTTTTCCCTTCACATTGTCTCCTTAAGGAAAGAAAATACAGAGAATCCTGTCATATATAAATGCCAATATAAGGAACTTATGGCATTAAGAGGGAAATATAGAGGCTGTCTCTTTTGGAATTAAGTTAAACTCTATCTGTCCTGATCTACAAACTTTATTGTCACTTTTACTTTATAAGTTCTATTTATACAGACGCCTTTGGGCATAAAGTGCTTTTTCTACAAGTCTAGTTGCTCTTATAAAACCCATTTCTGTTGGTTCATTGACAGCTCATCCACCAGCAAATCTCAGTAGTGACAAATATTAATGATTGCAGCACATATCTTGATTTCTCTCAGACTCTCAATATAATTGTGATTCAATACTGACTTTACAGTTATTAGCTCATCTTCTCTTTCACTATTTGCTTCCATCCATCAAGAATAAACTTATGTGTCAGGACTCCAATCACTTGAACTAAAAGAGGAAAACAATAACAGTTCACTCTTAACCTGCCATAATTTACATAAATTTATGGTATAATATGTTTCTAATTATCACATCCACAATAAACAACAATTTTACCCCTTGCGAATAATTCCTGGAAATTAATTATTTCTCATTCCATAATAACAAAGATTTGTTGCATTTTTTCTGGTGTGCTTCAAATGTATGGTCTGGAAAGCAATCTCAATTAAAACAACAGATTATAAATATCACAAAGAAATAATACCCATTTATCATACCAAGCTAATCTTGTGTTTTGAAATATTGTAAAGCTTAAGCTGACAGAATACTCCATACTGTATATTGTGACTCATGTCACTTAAGGAGAATACAAATGCCACCAGTATATTATTCCCTCTTTTTGCTATCTAATCTACTGTCTAGTATTTCAGAACAAAAAGTTATGTAGCCCAAATAATCTAAGTGATAATTTAATCTTCAGGAATATATTTTTTCATCATTTTAAACTGAAAAATAAGTTTTAAAACATTATGAGAATTATGATTAAAATATACAATTGTATCAATAGATTCCTGTATATATATATATATATATATATATATATTTACAATATACATAAATATGTACGCTACTAGTATATAGTTAATGATAAGCTGCATACATACTGTATTAAATGACTACAGTGAAAATAATGATCAGATTTGTTTGTATTAGACCATAAATAATTGAGGCAAGAAAAGCAATTATACGGCAAGTATTTCTCATTTTATAAGTGATCATGTGGATGTGTGCAGCAGAATAATAACTCCACTTTCCCATAAAAGGTGGATTGTGGGTGCTGATACATTTAAGTGGTTAATTATCCAGTTTCAAATAGGAAGATGACTATAGATTTTCCAAGTGGAATTACATAATAGTATGGGTCCTTAGCAGCACAGGGAGCCAGAATATGCAGTGGAAGAGTGAATCCATGAAAGGAGGGGATCTGCTCCACTGCCTTTGAAGATGTCATTCAGAAGGCAGAAGAGGAAGGGAAGCAGACTCTCCTCACAATCTTCAGAGGACTACAATGCTACAGGAGCTTGTTTGTGTTTAGGAAGATTTGAAACGCTGGCAGAACTAATACTCCACTTTTCCGAAATCTCCAATGTCTGCTTTAAATAAATAAACAAATAGATAGGTAAGAGAGTGAACAAAGAAATAAATAAGAGATACACAGTTCAACTGGCCATACTAACAGTAAGCATTTTGCATCTCGGGCATTGCACTCCTGATGACTTTCAAGAATTGTGCTGACTTGAGCTTTAGCAAAGTAGGTCACTATAAATTAACTACAAGTTCCTGGTGCAGACTATAAGAAAATAATTTTTGCAGCAAAGGTCACTGACATCCTGGTAGGGTGGTAGAGTGGCTCAAGCAATCATATGGTTACCACATTTAATAAATTAGGCTTCTTAGTGCCCTTTTCACTCCCATTAACTCACTGGCTACTCAGCATGTAGAGTAAATGAATTCCAATGATTCACCAACCAAGCATCCTATGATCAGTAATTCCTAGCAATGTTGTTTCCTCTTCCACATCCTGAACTAACGATTTTTACCTTTAACCTTCAGCTAACATCCCCTGTAGGAGAATTTGACCTCTATAGCAGCTATGATCACTGATAAGGGACCCCCTTGTGATTGGAACCATTAATATTCCTTCATAGAGGTAGCAAGGTAGAGGTCATCTGAAATCCATCTGAGATTCCAGCCACTGCATCCTCGTACAGTGTATGATGATCCTGTCTTACCTGTACATGACCTTGCTGGTGCTAGGGTATAAAAGAGGTAAAAGGTTTAGTGGGCTGATGATTCCACTGATGCATGCTAGATATGATTTCTGTGTCGAGGTAGGACTTTTATGTAACAAATTTGCCTGGGATTCTCCTCTGTACCAATAAGTGAACACAATAATCTCATTGGATTACCAAGATGGACTTGAGTGTAGTCATTTCAGAGGCAGGTTTGAGATGCAGATATATTTGTGTTTCTACTAGGAAAATCCATATAATATCCATAGTAAGACAGTTGCAACGCAAATAACAAGAATCCCAATAGTGATGGTGTGTATATAACATTCCTAACTAAGTGGATATAATACATACTGCAGTATTGAATATTCTAGTGATTATACAGTAACTTAAGTAAGAAGTAATGAGAAAGATTCTGAATGAGCCCACCAGCACAGACTCCCCCAATGAACATGGTTCATGCTACAGTTTCATACTCAGGTGTCCCTCAAAGGCCGAGTCTCTAGAAGAGTGCTTTTGGGAGGCAATAAAACATCGAGATGTGAGGCCTAGTGGGAGTCACAAAAGTTGTTTGTGTGTCCTTGTAAAGGATGGTGTGATCCTAGACTTACCTTTTCTTATTTCAGTTTCTGGCCATAAAATAAATGCTTTTGTTCTGTTTATAGTACCATATTACAAACTAAGATACTATGTCAGGTAACAGAAAGAAGCCTAGTTACACAGAGCACCCTGCTATGTAGTTCCTCCATGGAGCACAGCTCCAGGTACAAGTCAATAGATCCAAGTGTTAGGAAATGAAAATCCCACACCGTGAATTCAAAATAACCACCTATTTTAGTAAGTGGATTTATTATGGTTTTCTTATTGTAATGAAAATAAGTCACTAAATATTATAATTATTTAAAATAGCACATTTATTAACTATTAGTCACTATGCTATAGATGCTAAATCTCAAGTTGGGCTGTATCTTCTGTGTGAGTTTCACAAAGTGCAAAAATGATCAAACAGCAACAGGCTGGTTGATCAGTGGAATTGAATGGAAGACCCATATATGAATCCACACACATATGGTCACGTGATTTTTGACAAGGAAGCCAAATCCATTCAATGGAAAAAGGATAGCATCTTCAACAAATGGTGCTAGTCTAACTGGAGGTCTATGGGTAAAAAAATGCAACTGGACCCATATTTGTCACCTTGCACAAAACTCAAATCCAAGTGGATTAAAGACCTCAACATAAAACCAGAGACACTAAGTCAGTTAGAAGAAAAAGTGGGGAAGAGCCTGGCACATATTAGCACAGGAGACAACTTCCTGAACAGAACACCAACAGCTCAGGCCTTAATGTCAACAATTAATAAATGGGACCTCATGAGGCTGAGAAGCTTCTGTAAGGCTGGAGACACTGTCAAGAGAACAAAGCGACAGCCGACAGACTGGGAAAAGATCTTCACCAACCCTACATCTGACAAAGGTCTAATATCCAAAATATATAAAGAACTCAAGAAATTAAACACCACCAAGCCAAATAACCCAATTGAGAAATGGGGCTTGGAACTAAACAGAGAATTCTCAACAGAGGAATATCAAGTGGCTGAGAAACACTTAAAGTAATGCTCAACCTCCTTAGTCATCAGGGAAATGCAAATCAAAACAACTCTGAGATTCCATCTTACACACATCAGAATGGCTAAGATCAAAAACTCAAGTGACACCACATGCTGGTGAGGATGTAGAGAGAGGGGAACACTCCTTCATTGCTGGTGGGAATGCAAACTAGTACAGCCACTTTGGAAATCTATCTGGTGCTATCTCAGAAAACTGGGAATGGGGCTTCCTCAAGACCCAGCTATTCCACTCCTTGGAATATACCCAGAAGATGCTCTAGCACACAACAAGAAAATTTGCTCAACCATGTTCATAGCAGCCTTATTCATAATAGCCAGATCATGGAAACAACCTAAGTGTCCCTCAGTAGAAGAATGGATAAAGAAACTGTGGTACATATACACTATGGAATACTACTCAGCTATTAAAAACAAGGAATTCCCGAAAATTGTGGATAAATGGATTGAGCTAGAGATGATCATAATGAGTGAATTAACCCAGAAGCAGAAAGACTCAAATGGTATATACTCACTTATATCTGCATACTAGCCCAAGAGGCATGTCCCACGAAAGCCTTCACTTACCAGGAAACTGGGACAGAGGGGAGGACATCCTGTTGGGACTCTAGATGAGAGAAGCATGGTAAAATAGCAAAGTAGAAGGATCCAGTGGATCCTAGAAACCTATAAGTAGAACATTATGATAAGCAGATTTAGGCCCAGGGGTCCCACTCAAACTAAGGCACCAGCCAAGGACAATACAGGCAGTAAACTTTAAACCCCTATGCAGATCTAGCCAATGGACAGAACATTCTCCACACTTGAGTGAAGAGTGGGATATGACTTTCTCATGTACTCTGGTGCCTCACATTTGACCATGTCCCCTGGAGGGGGAGACCTGGTGGCACTCAGAGGAATGACAGCAGGTCACCAAGAAGAGACTTGATACCCTATGAGCATATACAGGGGGAGGTAATCCCTCTCAGAGACAGTCATAGGGGAGGGGAATAAGAGGAAAATGGGAGGGAGGGAGGGAAGAATGGGAGGATACAAGGGATGGGATAACCATTGAGATGTAACAAGAATAAATTAATATAAAAAATGATCAAACAGGCTTCATATTTCATCCAGAGATATGAGGAAGCATTCACTTGTAGAACCACATGCATCCTTGGGACAACTCAGTTTCATGCTGTTGCTTGACTGTAGGATTTTCTGTACTGCCTCTCAGTTATGTTCTCAGCTCCCACCGGCTGCCTTCCACTTTCAAAACCTACACAGGCTACATTGAATTTTTCTCATGCTCGCAGTCTCTCTGACTTGCCCTCCAATAATCTACAGGGAAAAATCTTTTTTTTTCTATTTTTTACATATACATTTATATTATTACATATATATACACAATAAACTACCTACAGAAAGAAGAACCTACATGAAACAATCAGGAACTGTATAAATATTGCATTCATAGTGTTTGGCTATTTGTATTTGGCAGACTTGAAGTAAACATCTTCCTTATTTGGTGAGTCTAAAATTCTAAATGTAAAACAATATTCTATCATACTTCATCTTTATCAACTTAGAATAGATATCTAGACCTTAAAATATAGTAGTCCCTAAACAACTAATATTAATTATAAAACTGAACTATCTGGTCTTCAACTCCATCAGAGATTTGAGAAGGAATAAAATATATTATTTGAGTAGACAGAAAGTGTAGGCTAGCAGCTTCCCAAATGAGAAGATGACAGGAACAGTTTGCTGCCTGAACAGTCACCCAAAACTCCATAACGTTGGAGCATCATCGTCAGCCTTCTGGCCCAATATACACAATGGACATATTTTTGAGGCAGGAATTGTTGAGGACTTGCATAACTGTCTTGGCAGAGTTTGGCTGTCAACTCTGTCTATATCCATTCTTGCCATTTTTAGGCAGGATTCTGTCTGTGGCAGAAATGAGGACATTTTGCCGAGTGGCTAGTTATTGTCACATTTGCAGCCACCTCCATAAGGAGATTCATTGATGCTCATCATCTTCTTTGAAAGATGTTTACTGCTTGCAACATACATATCAACAATAGTAACGCCTATTGATATTACTGCATGCTAGTAACATTTCAGACAGAAATCTCATTCAACATATATACAAAGAGAGCAGGCTTCTGTACTTGATCTCATTTAAGCAAAATAATTGAAATATGTCTTGACCAAATGATATGATAGTATAACCTACTGAAGATATTGTGTACATCTCATCCATCTTTGTTCCTACCTTGTCATGTGCTGAAAATCAGAAATGAGGCTGAACTGCTGTTACTACTTCAACACACAGGGAAAGCCAGTGGCTGCAATCCCAGCACTCAGGGTGGCAGACACAGGCAGATCTCTGTAAATCCAAGGCCAGGCTGGACTGCAGAGTGAGTCCAGGATGACTAAGGCTACACAGGGCAACCCTGACTCAAAACACCAAAACCAACAACAACAAAAACAAGCCAAAGCCAAACAACAACAACAATATATTTTGCTGTGCCAAATTTTTCAATGGCCCTTAGATAAAAACAATTTGATTGCAAACAAGTTGTTTCCCTTGATATTTTACTCAAAATGGCTCTAAATTTAAAAATTTGCATGCTGTTTTTTTTCCATTTTATATTGGCTGCTAGTGTGACCCATGACTAGAATTAAAGAATTTAAAATGTCTTAAAGAAGTTTGCTTCATTGTCTTCATAGAAATATTGCTTTGTCTGAACAGAGTGGCTGTTGCTCTACATTTCATCCATACTAATGATTAAATGGAGTAGGGATTAAGAGAGTTCAGACTTACCAACTATCAATTCATAAAATAACATCAGTAGGCAGTGCTCATGTGTTTTTTTTTCTGATTTTCATGAGGATATTTTATAACTTACTTTATGAAATGTTTTACTTTTTTATTGTTTCTAGACGTTAAAAAATTTTTTGTCACATTTTTTTCTATTTCTTGGCAAATTAGACCACGAGTCTTCTTAGAAAGATGAGATAAATATGTGAACATACTTTGAGAATTCACATTTAATGAATATGTTTCCATTCATTACATCTAATTCTCATGGAGAAACCCACTCTTCTTGTTTGTAGTCTTTTAACTTTGTGCATTTTTATGAGAAGCGCTTTATGGATTTCATAGGGAACTAGTAAGAACAGATCTCTGAACCAGACAACTGTAGCAGAGGCCTCATGATTTCTACCTACTAACATATCAATGACACATTGCTCAACAATTTTAATCCCTCATTCTCGATGCATAACATATCAAGCATGAGAGTTCCATTTTATATTAAGTGACCTTTGACATTACTTTTTATTAGCTTACAAACAAATAAGTTTCATTGTGACATTTTTCTTTGTTGTTATTTTTGTCCCCTCCTCTTTCTTTTCTCATCCTCTTCCTCTTTTTTTCTTTTTTCTTTTTTTCTTTCTTTTTTTTTTTTCTTTCTGTTCCCTCACCTTTAGGAGCATGGTTTACACTTTTATGACATATGCCACAAAATTCAACTCATCAAAGGTGTTTACTGAGATGCCTGACATATAGTAAATATTCCACAGATATTACCTTCCATTGTTTTATTATTGTTAAAAATGAAAACTTAATGAAGTATAAATAAGATCAATTGAAGAAGCATCAAAAGCTGATACCTCTTAAGTGCCAATTTCTTGGGCCATTGGGTTTGAAAATAAAGATTAAATCATCCATACTTAACCTAGAAACAAAGTTATGCCTTTGTAGCCATTGGACAATTCAGATACCTATATGTTGCTTTATGACGTTAGATGATTGTAAAAACAGTGATCATACCATATGAATACAAATAGTGTATTTTAACCTATTCCCATTTTAGGCTGTTAATTATTAGTTACCTGAAGCAGAGAGAATAACACCATAGTTTCAAATTCAGAGATTAAATGTGCAACCTCTAAGCAATCGCATGAGATTAATTCTTGTGAGCACTTAGCAATTAATTTAGAAGGACAGTTCCCAGTATGTTGAAGTAGTAACAGCAGTTCAGCCTCATTTCTGATTTTCAGCACATGATAATGTAGGAACAAAGCTGGATTAAATATATACAATATCTTCAGTAGGTTATACTATCATATCATTTGGTCAAGACGTATTTCAACTATTTTGCTTAAATGAGATCAAGCACGAAAGCCTGCTCTCTTTGTATATATGTTGAATGGGATTGTTGAAATGTTAATAGAAAGTAGGTTTATCAGTAGGAGTTACTATTGTTGATATGTATGTTGCAAGCAGTAAACATCTTTCAAATCAGAGAATGGCCAGTTCCTTATAAATATTTATATTATTTCTTCATGTGAATATTTATGGGTACATTCTATCACTTTTCATCATGATGCAAGAACGATATAAGAAAAGATACAAGGAACCATTCCATTGAAAATTTCCAATTTAAAGCATAGCAAATCTTAACTTAAATGATTGTGCTATTATACATGGCAGGATGTATGTGTGACCATCCTGTATTTCTTCATAATAGACGTTAGGAGTGTCAGAAAGAATGTCAACAAAGGTTGAGCACCCTGAACATTTTGATAAAGCTATGTAGTGAGCAGCGTAGAGGGCAATATCTTCTATAAGATAGTTAATATAACCAATGTGCTCATCAAATGTAAAGATATTAATATTTACTTTTTTAGAGAATAAGATTAGAGCATGCACTCTCTACCAGACATTTCAGAATCAAAAGCATCATTGAATTAACCAAGTAAATTGGCCTTTTTCCTGATTTTTCATACCAACCAACCTTCACAGATTTTATTTTAATGCAATACATTTTTGAGTGCAATGAAAACTTCTAACTGAATTGCTGTGTGGTGGGCTTGACTCCTAGCGCTTGGGAGGTTCAAGCAAGAGGAGCATGATCAAGGCCAACATCAGCTACTCAGTGATTTCAAAGACATGCCAGCTTGCATGAGAATCTGTCAAAAACAAAAAGTCTGACTTTGGGCAAAAACTGAACTGTTTGTTTTAAGAGTATAATGATATACAAAATCCTTTCAAAAAAGTTATTGAACATTTAATACTTTTTTAAAAACTAAAGCATATTCAAAATGAAGGAATAATTATTTTCCCAGTCTATATAACACCTTGTATAAATTATGATAAAATAATTTTAGAAATATTCTCCCTACTTAAAATTAAAGAAATAATATGCTCCATCAACAGACTATTCTCAACTCTCTTCTTGTCTACAATATGAACAAGTAGCATTAACTTGCATCTTTATGATTCTCCAGCATATATTGAGAAAACATCTCACACTGATCACCTGTGGTATAGAAATTTTATCATTAGAGTAGTTTTTAATTGTACTATTACAGTCACTAAAGCCACATGAATTCACAAAAACAATGAAATCAGCATCTTTCTATGGAATTTATATATATTTGCAGTAGAATGTGTGAGTGAAAGAGATACATTTTAACTGTAACCTATAGTCCTAGTTTTCCCTTACCGATGGTAGTCATTTGTAATTATAAACAACAAATAAAACATGTCAACTTTCATCTCCAAACTTATTAAAATTAATGCTACTTAAAACATCATAAAATGGTCCTCATTTTTCAAGTTTTAATATTGTAGTTTTTAATCTCAGGAATAAATAAATCTTTATCTTTTATATAAACAATTCTTTACCATATATTTTTACACTGAGGCAACAATATTCTAGCCAAGATTATGGAAAATTAACTTCACCAAATATACATTCGCTATAAACATTTTGGCTTAATTTCTAAAACTCAAAGGCTATTCACTGGAATTCACTGAAGTTCAGTAGAGTCATGGAGCCAATTTTGAATGATACTTCCACACTCTTATGTCAAAACTTATCTCCAATCAAAAAGGCTTAATCAAAATTTATTTCCTATCATTTCTAATCTCACTAACCCTAGCATCACTACTACTCCTTCCTAATTATCTCGAGTAATTTCAATAATAATAAATACCCCATGGCTTTGTACTTTTTGAAAAACAATGAATCAAATTGTAATTTTATTGTATATTTTGTAGTGTGTGTGTGTGTGTATGTGTGTTTGTGTGTATGTGTGTGTACACAGGTGGCCTGGAGTCTAGAATATAAGTGATCTTTTACATATGGACTTAGAGGTAGTTGTAAGCCATAGGTATAGGAAACTAATTTGGCTCCTCTGAGAAAGAACTAACATCTCTTATCTCCCTTATGCACTGAACCATCTCTGCAGTCCCCAAATTGCATTTTTCATGAGAAAAGTGAGTTTTTCAGACAAAGACAAAAAGTTGTTACCATTGAACTTATCATGTTAGGTTTATGACAAGTTGCAGAAGGTGTTTACAACTGGAAGTTTCAAACTACCGCAAACTATCCAGCTGGAGTGACCTTCAACATTGTGCTTGATTTGCTACCGCAATAACTTTCAGAAAAGCTTATTATCTTTTCAGCAGACTCGGTTTTCATTAATATTAATGTTTCCTTCTCTTTTTGTTAGTTTCCATGAAGATATTAATTGATATCAATGGACTTGGGTGTTTTTCACAAGGCCATTCAGAAAACAAACTCGTTTTCCACACATTTAGAAAATGAAGTTGGTTTAAAACAGTTTTAGACAAGAGACACTTTAAAGGCCCAAAACTATTTTTTGTAAAAGAGAATTTTAAAATAACATATGGAAGAAAGCAGATTAAGACATGCTATGGGGATAATATACACATTTATCTGTAACAAGTAGGAAAATGTAAACAGAATAATATAAGAGAAACTAGGTAATGTGATTAACTCTTCTTTTATCACACCCAAAACACTCATTAGTGACACACAATAAAATCTCAAACATGTGTGTCTCTCTAATTTATACCCCAACTTTAGTGACTTAGAAATATTACTTATAAGTTACATCTGATCTCATAAAATCATAAGAAAGGTGACACGCAGGTATAATTTGATTAAAAATAACATGCTCCTTTAAAATTTTTTGCATATACACTTATATTACACATATATAAAATAGATTACCTATAGCATGAAGAACCATGACACAATCAAGAATTATATAAATGTTACATTCTTAGTGTTTTGACTATTTATATTTGACAGCCTTGAAGAAAACATCTTTCCTATCTTGGTGTACCTAAAATTCTGAATGTAAATCAATCGCCATCACATCTTCTCATTATCAATGTAAAAAAAAATCTATCTAGACCTAAAAACATCTTAACCCCTAAATAACTAAGCTTCACTGTAAAACTAAGCTACCAGGTCTTCAGCTCCATCAGAGACTTGAGAAACAATAAACTTGATTACCTGAGTATGCCCGGAGTGCAGGTTAGTAGCTTTCCAAATGAGAAGATGATAGAGACAGTTTGCTACCTGAATAGTCACCCAAAACTATCTATAATGTTGGAGCATCATCTTCAACCATCTAGCTTAATAGATCTAACAGACATATTTGTGAGGCAGGAACTGTTGAGCACTTGGTTAACCTGTCTTGGCATAGTTTGGCCCTTGACTCTGCCTGCATTCAAGCTTGCCATTTTTAAGGCAGGATTCTGACTGTAGTAGATATGAGGACCATTTCCCGGTGGCTTGTTTGCCACATTTGAAGCCATATTTGATACTCATCATCCTCTTTGAGGGAGGCTGGGTGTTGCCAGGAGCTAAACTGTCTCATTTTCAGTGACTCTTTAAAATAATGAAAAACATTTTAAAAGCCATATTCTGCATGTTTCTGAGGTTTCTGAAGACCTTATCTAACTATCCTACCTTATCTTTCTATAGAATCATATCTACCTGCTGTACTTAGGATGTATATTCTTGTGATAAAAGTAGACCAGTAATTGACATGAATATTATTTGATCAACTAACAATTAACTTGTATTACTTAATTATCCTAAACAGCCTGTAATAGCACGTTCCAAGTATTTGAGGTAAACCATGCTTTCTACTTCAGTTGTATGGCTACAATACCTAATAATAGAGTAGAAATATATATTTAATATGTATGAAGAATAATCTTAAATTTGAATTATATGCCAACGTATAAAAATTAAACTTATTTTGCATAAATATACTAAATTCTATACCAATTAATTAAAAATATCCTTCTGAGCAATAATCAAGGCTGTAAGTTGAAGAGTAGACTCAATAATATACTTTTTGTCCTATCATTCCTATATATTACTATATTCCGCGGTCTTTATTTTCAACTTCCATCTCCAAACTTAAGAAACAAAGATAAAGGAAAAGAGACATCTCCGAGCCCAATCTTGTTTTCTCTTTGAATAAGACCAATAGTAACTTATAACCCACTCCCAATAATAATACACAACTATCCAAACACCTACCCAACCCTCCTCATTAAGGGGAATGGAGTGTCAATCTCTTAATTAGTCCAGCATTTCAGACTGTCACACGCAGGACTTCTATTGAGCCTGGAATTGCTCAACATTATAGACACTGTACAACAAATGCTATTTCTAATTTGTTTTACAATTTCCCAAAAAAAAATTGGGCCTCTACAAAATTGCTATGCACCACAAATCAGCTGCTAGCTAAAGTTTAATGAGAAGTCAACATGTTTGTCTTTCCCCATCTCATTTTCAAGTGATTTTCCTTGCATATATATAAAAAAATGGTTTTCTCTATTTAACTTCTTCATAGCATTCATCAGGTGAGGTCATGTGTGTTTTTTCCCCATGGTATTTGACCAGGTTAGAGAGATTTTTGTCCCAATATTTCATCCTATGTACATTAACTTCATTAGTCCTTTAGCTTTGAAGTCTAGTCTCTTCTGAGTTGCTTTTGTCTATGCCCCTTAGTTAATGTGGCTCATGTTCACAGTGTACACTGCTCTGCACTTTGATGCATCACATACATAAATGAAACCTAGCATGGATTATGTCATCACACTATATTCACAACTTGTGTCCTTATCAATCTGTAAGAAAGCAGCCAGTATCTTTCCATGTCTCAACAGGGTGTTACAAGAGAACACCCTGGGATCCAGGCCTTTCTTCACTACCAGACAGCAATTAGGAATCCCTCCTGTGAGCCAATGGAGACAGTATGAACTTTCATATCCATATGGCAGTAGTGAGCTGTACTTTCTCCTTCTGACATGAAGGAGGGCCACCTCAGACTTCCAACTGGAGTGCTACCAGAAGAGACTTCGTAGAAAGCACAGACTTTTATCAGGACCTAGCAAAATGGAGGCCACTCTCCACATGTGACAATGGAGGCTACAAACCAAGCAATAAGGAGGGACTTGTGTCCTTCCTTCCAACTCATATTTTCCTCCCAATTTCTGTGGTTAAAGGTGAGTCCACCATGCTCATATCATACCAGCTTTAAATGAGGAAGTAGCTGCTCTTACACACAAAGGCCAGAATAAATCTCCTGCACATTACAGCTTACCAAACAAAACATCCTCATCATAGTTTGAGTATTGAAAAGACATGCAAAGAGCAAAATATAATATGCTCTCATTAGAATGCAATTGATGATTTATTAATGATGATGTTTCCTTTCTCCTGAGTGTGAATTGTGACAACATCTCAGCTGTTTAATGAATTATATATGATATCAATGCATAGTATTTCAATATTACTATATCACAGCCATCAAAATTTTCCATAAATAATTGTCATAAGGATGAATTTTTGTATTATATAACTAAATAATGTTAAAATAATTGATGCTTTACAAAAATTATGAACTGTGTGTAAAACTATATCCACCAATGTCTTCATTGGATTCTTATCCATGATTATATAATACATTTAATCAAGTGATACCTAAATAATTGTGTATTCTTAGGAATGTCATATCATAGTACAAAGTCAATAATTATGTCTTCTATTTTATGACTATTTCAAATTTATTTCAAGTATAAAGCGTATATAAAGCGTATATAAAGCGTAATTTGAAACCAATGTGTAAACATTTTTGTTCTCCGTGTTATCATGTGACACATCTACATAAATGGAAATTGATAAAGATACTAAAAGATTTTTTTATTTTAGCATCATGTTTTTTTTCTATATTTTTAGAAGTCAAAGTTGTTAACCTTGTAAAAAGTGAAGGTCACTATAATTCTTAAGACACAGAATGAATTTTTTCTCTCTTTCTAATAAACTCACATGTTGAGAAATAGCTAATTTTCAACACTGGCAATCAGCCATTTCCCCAGAACACTGATAAAGCAACAGAAAAGGACCTACAAATAGAAATAAAAGGCATCTAATAAGCAATAGAAGCACATGACATCAAAAAATGTCTTATCATAAGCTGGATAATTTATAGGTATCACAGAATCCCAAACATTAAATTACCATTAATTTCAAAAGACTCTGATTAATGCATGTAAGCCTTTCAGTGACTTCAGAGAGGGTTTATCTACAAATAGGAGCCAGATGAGCCCTGGCAAAAGACTTTCTCCAGACCCAACTTAAAAGCGCTTAAAAATAAGCCCCCCTGATCAGTAGATCATTAGGCTTACAACTAGAAGAAATGGTGGCAATAATCTTTAGGGGATCACAATGAAAATCAACTTAACAATGCAATATTCATAATTACTAGACCTAAATGCAAATAGGAAAGCACATCTCTTCATCCAAAGAAAGTCATTCAGCCAAAAAAAAAAAAAAAACAATAAACAAAAAAAAAAGCAGAAAAAAATAAAAATAAAAGTAATGAACAGACATAATCTTTCAATAATGGGTACTCTGTTCCATAATTTTAGAGATATAAATATTGAGACTAGTGAGGAAAGTACAAGAATTCATGACTACAAGAAATAAAACCTAAGCATTCCAGTGTAGATACTGCAGAGGAAGTGATGTCAGATTAATGAGGCCATGGCAAATTTGATGTTTGCCTGTCCAAAAGTTTAATTTTAATGAGGCTAGAAGCAAACAAAGATGATCACTCCAGACACATGTGTACAAGGAAAGGCAAAGAGAAATAGGTAAATTGTAGTAGAGCCTGGAGGAGAATAGTGTCTTTGCAGCTATTTCTCATCAAGCACTTTTCTTATCTTCCAAGGAAAAGTTAACCCATGCATTCCCAACAGCCAATCAGACTTCCAAAGACTCAGTTGCAACAAAAGAATGAGAAATGACAGAATACCACATCACTGGAAGCAACTGTTAGAGAGAACAGAGTGGGGTGACAAGTTTCTTCCTTTGACTCTGAGATCCTTAGTCCACTGATACTTTATTAATCTATCACTTTCATGCATTCAAGCACCTATAAATTGTCGTATGTGATTTTTATAACAGTGCTGTTGGCTCCGCTCTCAGCTGTTTTAAATATTATACATTAGTTTGACTTCCGTTCTACTATTGAGGCATCTGAAGACTAAATAATTTAAGATCCAAAACCAGCTATGTGCAGTGGTGCACACCCATAATCCCAGCCCTCAGGAGGTTGAGGCAGTCAGATCTCTGTGAGCTTGAGGCCAGCCTAGTCTACAAAGCAAATTCAGGATAGCCAAAGCTACACAGAGAAACCCTATCTTAAAAAACAACAACAACAAAACAAACAAACAAACAAAAAACACCAAAACCCTAAACCTTAAGATACAAGTGCAAAACAGTAAAATATTTCTCCATAGTCTATTATTCTTTGTATTAGGAGATATTTTTATTCCAAATAAAAAATTTTTCATACATATACAACCAAGTATTTTGCTAAGGAGTATTCACAACACAAATTTTACAATAGTATGCTATTTTTAAAATTTGTCTTTTAAGATCCCATATGCCTTTATATGTTTTTGGCAATTTGTTGTTTCCTATGGTGGTAATGCAAAGTGTTGTTTCTTAGTAACACACACACACACAGACACACACACACACACACACACACACACACACACACACACGGGTAAAGGACCAATAAGAAGAAGGCACTGAAAAAGCCACATCCATAAATATCTTTGCTCTTGGCCATTGTAATTATAGACAATGGGCAAAGCATTAAAGGTAAAGATTTTGCATATGTATATATTTGTTATATGAACTACTGTGAAGATCATTTATATTTTACATAAAAACGAGCCTTTCATCTGACCTATGTTCATGTAAACCATCTGAAAACCGTTTGCATTTTGATACTTCCAAAGAAGATGGGACAGTATAATAATATTTACTCTGTTTTCGTGATTTCTTTGTTGTATGTTATATGGTTTAAATTCAAAGTAACAAAGTAAATAATTTTAATGGGGAGTGCACTGACACTCTTGTAGAGTCTCTGGACTTGTATACAGTTTTTACTTGAGTGATCTGATCCATATCCTAAAATAAAAGAGAAGGAATGGACATGATTTTACTCTTCTGGACATACATTGTTGACCAGGTCCTGTAGCCTCCCCACTCTTGTCTCTGCTCTACCCTCCACACCTAGTGCGTTAAAGATGGAATGGAAAGGTGGACTCTAAGTACCCTGTGAGTTGAGGGGTTATTGGCAATCAATAACTGCCAAGGAAGATAGTTCTCATCAAATATATGGGGCACTAAAGACCACCTATATACTAGTAGATGCTTCCAAACCCATGCATATACAGACATATTAAGTGTACTTGGTGGGTTTAAAAAAGCAGAACTCATGAAGTTGTGGGGGAAAACCAGAGGGTGGATAGGGCAAAAATTGTAAGAAAAGACATGAAGAGTAGATTTGATCAAATATGTTATATACTTATTTTAAAGTCTAAAGAATCAAAAATAAATGATGTTATAGTCATTAAAATGCACACTAAAATTTCATCTCAATAACTTATTAAATAATTACATTGATTTAAAATTTTACATAAAAGGCAAAAATGCTTACAAATGTTAATTTTAAGATGTAATTCAACTCTACTTCATTAAATGTTTTGTTGGCTATCTGAATTATATATCTGCCCTCTCTTTGTTATATCCACATATCAAAATTTTCTTTTAATAGCTCAATCCGCGTCTGTGACTGTATTTTCATATTAATATCATTAAACATTTATATAATTTTTGTAAATGATTTATGACATGTAATGGATGTAAACATGTTTTTCTTTGATCACAAGTGTAGGATGGGAAACAGACTTGTGAGAGAACAGGTGATGTTTATCCACTAGAAGAGGAATCACCTCTTGTGGGGATTTGGCCTTCGTCAGCTGAAAAACATCTTAGAGTATGGACTCTGAGAGGAGATATATCCAAAACAAGAGGCGGGGCCTTTGGGTCTTGGTATTGTTTCTTCTTGTTTTGCTGTTCATTGCTCCACATCAAGACACTCGTAGAGAGAACTGATCCAGAGAATGGTTCCATGTTTTGGGTTCTGGCTAGTGCTACGTGTTCCAGGAGCTGCAGCTGCAGTAACTTTTGATGAATTGTTCATTTGTTATTTAATGGGTCTGCAGGAATCCTGGTGATTATGACAGGGGAGTTGCTCCAAGGAACTGAGTCCAGAAAAGTCTACTTCTCCTGTTCTGATTAACTTCTTTTCTATCGTATCTAGGTGGATTGGAAGGGAGGTGTAAGCATTGAAGCATTAAAGAAATAGAGTAGGTTTAAAAAAGTTCAAAGCTCATTTGGATCCCCTTGATCTCCTTTTGTTGTCTTATTGCTCTGGCTAGAACTTCAAGAACTACATTGAAGAGATATGGAGACAGAGGGCAGCTTTATCTGGTCCCTGGTTCTAGAGGAATTTCCTTGAATATCTCTCAATTTAATTTGATGTTGGCTTGGCTTGCTGTACATAGCCTTTATTATGTTTAGGTATGTGCCTTGTAGCCCCAATCTCTCCAAGTCTTTAAATACGAATGGGTGTTGAATTTTGTCAAATGCTTTCTCTGTATCTAAGGAGATGATTGTGTGTTTTTTTTTCTTTCAGTTTCTTTATATGGTGGATTACACTGATGGATTTCCGTATATTAAACCATATCTGCATGCTTGGAATGATGCCTATCTGGTCATGGAGAATGATATCTTTGAAGTGTTCTCATATTCATTTTTTGAGTTTTTATTGAGTAGTTTGCATCAATGTTCATAAGCGATATTGGTCTGAAATTCTCTTTTTCATTGGGTCTTTGTGGGGTTTATGTATCAATGTGACTATGGCCACATAGAATGAATTTGGTAATGTTCCATCCACTTATATCTTTTAGCAGATGATATGATAGTGTACATAAGTGACCCCAGAATTCTACCAGAGAACTCCTGCAGCTAATAAACACCTTCAGCAAATTGGCTGGATACAAAATTAACTCAAAAAAGTCAGTAGCCTTCCTATATACAAATGACAATCATGCAGAGGAAGAAATTAGGAAAACTATACCCTTCACAACATACACAAGCAATATAAAATATCTAGGCATAAGTCTAACCAAGCAAGTGGAGGACTTGCTTGAAAATGTCTTTACATCTCTGAAGGAAGAGATTGAAGATGTCATCAGAAGATGGAAGGATCTCCCTTGTTTGTGCATTCGGAGAATAAACATAGTAAAAATGGCCATCTTACCCAAAGCAATTTACAGATTCAATGCAATCCCTATCAAAAGACCTACACAACTTTTAAAGACATTGAAAGATCAATTCTCAACTTCATATGGAAAGACAAAAAACCCAGAACAGCTGAAACAATCCTATACAATAAAAGATTCTCCGGAGGAATCTCCACACCTGATCTCAAGCTGTACCACAGAGCAACAGTAATTAAAACAGCATGGTACTGGCACAGCAATAGGCTGGTTGATCAATAGTTTAGAATCAAAGACCCAGAAATGAATCCACACATATATGGTCACTTGAATTTTGACAAAGAGGCCAAATCTATTTAATGGAAAAAGGATAATAACATCTTCAACAAATGGTGCTGGTCTAACTGGATGTCTACATGTTAAAAAATGCAATTAGACCCATATTTTTCACCATGCCCCAAACTCAAGTCCAAGTGGATTAAAGATCTCAACATAAAACCAGAGACACTAAATTGGTTAGAAGAAAAAGTGGGGGAAAGCCTGGAACACATTGGCACAGGAGATAACTTACCAAACAGAATACCTCCACTTCAGGTCTTAATGCCAACAATTGTTGAATGAGACCTCATGAGGCTGAGAGTTTCTGTAAGGCAGGAGACACTGTCAACAGCACAAAGTGACAACCTACAAACTAGGAAAAGTTCTTCACCAACCCTACATCTGACAAAGGTCTAATAGTCAAAATATACAAAGACCTCAAGAAATTAAACATTGCCAAACCCAATAACCCAATTAAGAAATGGGGCTCAAAACTAAACAGAGAACTCTCAACAGAGGAATATTGAATGGCCGAGAAACACTTAATGAAATGCTCAACATCTTTAGTCATCAAAGAAAAGCAAATTGAAATATCTCTGAGATTCCATCTTATACCAATCAGAGTGGCTAAGATAAAAAATTCAAGTGACACCACATGCTGGCAAACATGTGGAGAAAGAGGAACTTACTCTAGGTAAGACAAATATAGGAGATGGGGAAATGGAAGGATCCAGAGGATCCTAGAAACCTACAAGAAGAACATCATGATGAGTGGATCGGGTCCCAGGGGGGTCTGCTCAAACTATTGCACTACAAGGACAATACAAATAGTAAACATCGAACCCCTACTCTGATCTACCCAATGGACAGGACATTCTCCACAGTTATGTGGAGAATGGGGACTGACTGTGACATGAATTCTGGTGCCCCATATTTGACCACCTCCCCTTCCTGGGGAGGCCTGGTGGCACTCAAAGAAAGAATAAGCAGACTACCAACATAGACTTGATAGCCTATTACCATATAGTGGGTGTGGAGTTGCCCCTCAGTCATAGACCTAGAGGAGAGTGGAAGCAGGAAGTGAAGGAGGAACAGGAGGATACAAGAGATGGGATAACAATTGAGTTGTAGTCTGAATCAATTAATTAAATTTAAAAAAAAGAAAAAAAAGTTCAAAGCCTACAATGACATTATTCTATAAAGTAGGGAAATGTCATCTTCAGTAAACTACTTTTATTCAAAAGAAAACCTTCTAAAAAAATATAAGACTTGATGGAGAATTTTTAGTGAACACAAGATAATAAGAACATAAGCACTGCTCCAGAATACCACTGTATTACTACTGAAACCAGTCTTTTATTCCCATTTGAGAATGCATGGGTACATAAGCCCCAAGGTAAGCACTCTACGCATATGCCATGCTCTACAAATAATGATTCTGCTTTATTTATGTTCTTCTCTTGGAAAATGTTTTATCTTGGAGAAAACTTATTAAATCGCAAGTTGGGCTTTGATTAACTTATTGTGGTCCCTATCTAACAAGGAGAGGAATCTTTAGATATGTTTCAGTTGTAGAACTTTTCCTAACATAGGAAATCTTGAGTTTGACCCACAGTTGCTCTTTCCCAAAGAGAAGTGGCTCTCACATTCATCTTCATGGACACACTACGTTTTCTTGTTTGGTTTAAACTTCAGTTTACCTTTGTGATTGAGAACAAGAGCTAGACACATCCTTAGAGTCAACATCATCATCAAATAAAATACTTTGACTCTAACTTTCTTGTTTTAATTTCTTTATTTGTTTTAATTTTTATCTTGTTTCTGACATATTGTAAAAGAAATATGAATAGAAATAAGGTGTGAATAATGAGTAAATAATAAACATTGTAATCATATTCCCATGTATTTAATAGGTTACATTATATGGGTTAAATATTAGCAGCCTCTAAATAATATTTCCTCTTATACAAAGTGATATTAATGTGTATGAAAATATCTGGAAAATGTAAACTTTACCAGGCATTAGGCAGAGCTGCAGAAGTCCTGTATAAGAGTTAGGGAGAAGGATGGAAGGACCTAAATGGGACAAGAACACAACAAGATGGCCAACAAAGTCAACTAACTAGGCTGTGGGGATGTACAGACATGGACACACCTACTGAAGAGCAGGAATGAACTGGTCCTAGGCCCTCTACTCATATGTAACACGTGGACATCTTGATCTTTATGTGGATCTTCTAGTAAGTCGAGCACATGTTATCTAGGACATGGACTCTGTTGCCTGCTATTTGATCACTTCCCCCTAACAGGACTGCCTTGCCTGGCCTCAGTGGATGGGGATTAGCACATTCCTGATGTGACTTGATGTTCTGGGGTGGGTTGGTGAGGGGAGGTCCTCTTTTCTGAGGAGAAGGGGAGAGGGGATATAGGAAAGAGGGTGGGAGGCTGGGACCAGGAGGAAGGGAGGGAGAAGGCTAGGATTGGGATGTAAACTGAATATATAAATTAAAAATAAATAAAAAAGAAAACGAAACAAAAATTCACTGAGAAATCTTGTTTGTTTTAATATCATGGTATAAATAAAATCTCCATGATACTGAAATATAAGTAAATTTTATTAATTCTCAATGACTTTAACCTTATTTTCTCCTTTTTATTATAATAAATCATTGTCAAAATAGGCAAAACAGTATCATCAGTAATGTTAATAAATAAGCTATACGAATTGCTGGCAAAAGATCAAGGAATAACTCTGCCTTGTATTCAGGTACACTTTTTAAAAGCTGAAGTTTTATATGATTAACTTTAGGAAAATGCTTATATAATAATTTTAAGATAGATTCATAAACAAACTGGTCAGCCGACCCCAATTTCCTTATTATAAATAATGTTTATACGATGATATTTGCCAAGTATGTGGACACCAATATGCTCTTTTGAGGTAAAAGTACTAATTTATGACTGTGTAGAAACAAAAAAAAGTGTTTCAAAATTATTCAGAAACTAGAAGTATTTTCTTGCAATAATTATCTTATTTATAGCCATAGTATTAACTTTGAGAGCAGATAAAATCTTTTCTTTCTATTTTTTTCATTACAACTTCTTTTAAATAAAAAAATAATTAGTAATTTAAAGGAACAAAGAAAATGTATATGCTATAGAAGAAATGAGTAAAATATATAGAAAACATTTAGTAGTGTGCTGTACATGGATCTAGACTTTTAAATTTTTTGATATAATAATATAATTGAAACATTTATCCTTTCACTTTTTCCTCAAGACATATATGCATTCTCTCCTCCACTATCATTCAGATTCATAGCATCCTTTAAAAAATGAGTTGTTATTGTATGCTAATATGAATTATATGTTCATATGTATTTCTAAATATTGAAGTTGCATTTTTTTTTCTTTTTTTTCCTTCTGGAACCATTGTCTGGTGCTTCTGTGAGCACATTTGTATGCTTCTATTCATCCACTTATTTACAAAAATGCAAAAACCTATAATGAGCTTCAGAAATAATTGCTGTCACTAGAAATTATTTCTCCTTTAAGAGAAGAAATAACTATTCTATTAATGTCACCTAAGTTGAAGATAACTGTGTAAATGGAAGGCTGTTGCCTTCTCCTACAAAAGAGATGAGAATCTCAGTAGCTCTGGGGCAATCATAGGCACCTGTTACTCATTGTTAAGACAAAGGGACTTTGCTGGATCTTCAAGTGATCAACAAATCACTGATCCATCAGTGTTGTATGTATCTCAGCTATGAAAGAGAAAGACATAGACAGTTATTATACCTTGGGTATTATGCAAGTTATTCAGCAAGTAGGTGAATACTATTTAAAGCCCAAATGTGATTGTTTTAGTCAGTCTGTGCTAGTTTTATACCTTGAATATGAACAAAATAACCATTGTGTTCGGTATAGATCTGTAGAAATCTTGGGAAGCCTGCTCCATAATGGAGGAAGTAGACTGAGAAGGAGAAAATCTCAGTGATTGGTGGTTCCAGGAAGAAGCCAGTGTAGGCTGAACCCATGACATTTTGATATACTCAGACAGGACATTCTTTTTTTTTTTAAATTTTTTTCCTCCATCTACGCTTTTCTGCTTCCCTACTTATCAGTTTTCTCCTAGCAGCTTTGGAATCTCAAAGTGATGCTTCAATATTCACGTAGGTGGTCCCCGTGCACCCATAATTCTATATTGTAGAGGACCGGACTACATCTTGTTTTGTTTTGTTTGTAAATGTCTTGCAGTCCAGGTCAGTATGACTCTAAGTAAAAAATCTCATGGGCTCATTGACAGAATTGTTTATCTAAAACAGACAGATAGCTGGGTCACAATAGTTTCATAAGTTCATGGATTTGATTTTGATTGCTCTCGATTGCCCTAACTTTTCTAATCCTGATTAGCCTCAACTACCTCAGCTTTAAATATGTTAAACTACACCTATTTAAAAAGATCATTGAAAGAATTAGATATACAGTGAATTAAGGTGAACATAGTCTATTTTGAATAAAATGTTTCTGAATGTTCCTTGTTTAATTTAGCTTTTACATTCCCCAATAACTCTTTCTCAGGACTATTGTTTTTGTTAGACATCATTCATAATCTTATCTTAAAAACTAAGACCTTCTCTAGAAGAAAGGAATCTTGTGAGAATGACCACATACCATAACCCCTTTTTTTCTGTAATATTTGGGAATCTTATTAGGAATATTTATATCTGAGAGATATTACAGATAGTCTGAATCACCGTTTTATTTCAAAATGGACTCTGATATTCTTTCTCTTCTTTAGAATACATAAATAAGTTAAAAATCGGATAGAATATCCTGTCTCGTAGTTGGAAATAACACTCATCTTGAGATCACCGAGAATCATTTAAAAAGAATTTCAAACTGAGTAATTGCTTTTATCTAGTTGATCTTAGGCATGCCTCTGAAGATCTTTGATTATTAATTGATCCAGGAGTAGCCAACCAACAGTGGGCAGTGCCACCACTAGGCAAGTAATCCTGCACTGTATGAAAAGCTTGGTAAACACTTGCAAGCCAGAGAGTGAGCCAAGAAGTGGGAGTGCTGTTCTTCATGGTTCCTGCTTCTGGGTTTTCAACTTGAGTTCCCTTTCTAACTCCCACAATAATGGAATGTGACATGGATGTGGAAGACAAATAAATCTTTTCTTTCCTTCAATTTGTTTTGCTAGAGCATTCTACTATAGCAACAGTAATGAAACTGTGATGTGTTGACTATTTCATAGAGAATAGAGATGTGTTGACCACTCTGGAGATTGCTAATTCCAAGATTATTTAGTCTTTGTACTGTGACATCTCATGCTAAATGTTGGTATGCTGAGAGAGATGGAGAAGAGACATCCTTTTATTAGGAATCTATTCCTGTGATAGCTAACCAGGTCCCACATTAATCTGTCCATGAAGACACACTCTCATAATTTTGTCATTGTTTTGGGGGTCACATTCTCAAATTCCTTAATACAATAACAATAGCAATTCAACTTCAATGTGAATTTTGAGAAAACTAGAACAGAGCATGTATCTATATACCCTTCCAGATTATATCAATAATCCATAGACTATCTGTCATTGTCAAACTCATTTCTGAGAATGATCATTTTCCAAAATGATAATAATGTGCAATCACTGATTATTTTCAGATGATGGCATTTTTGTTCTTTCGTCTCCTACATCTACTCTATGTGAAGGAGTTTTGCCATCCCTGGAGCTTTTGCAGTTAATGTTGATGGATTCAGTACAGATTGTCCAAGTCATTTTATCTTTACTTACAAAAGAAACCTACTGGGTGATGGAACGATGTTTTATAACACTAACAGTGCACTTCATTTGTAGTTATTAAACACTCAGCAGGCTCCTCGCCACACTGACATTTGTTTCCTAGTCAAAGCTCCTGTCTGACATGGCCCCACTGTGCAAGGTGCCATTTGCTGAAATGAGAATTCAGCTGGGATAATTAATAAATGCCATGATGCTCTCAAACAAATGCATAATTTGGTTTGTGTGAAATAAAGTGCACAATCCAAGGACAATCAACATGACTTTTCTTGCTTGGTGCTTAAGAGGTTTGAAAGGCTTACGTGGGCATCTGGCCCTGTTTTTTTATAATTATTTTTCTTGAGCACATAAAGCTACTATGAAAAGGCCTTGATAAAGAATAAGACAGTCTAAGTTTGGATAGCATAGATAGGGTATTAATTGACTGTTTACCAGGGGAAAGTTAATATTTATGTAAACAATCTTATTTACTCTTACCATTTTGTATCCATACAATGAGTATATTAAATCCATCTAAGCTCGGTCAAGTATAGTTGTGATATAATTAATAGAAAAGAGATTTATTTAGGGAGCCTTAGATATGTTCTATGAATTATTTCAAAGTTGAATAAAATAACATAAAAACCATCATCTTGTACTGATTCTTACAAGAAGAACATTTTCTAAGAAAGGTCAAAACTAAGTAGAAATGGCATGTTTACATAAGTTTCAAGAAAAATTATGAAGTAAAATTGGATTCAGATGACCTACAGAAATACAGCTATTAATATATAAACATATAGCAGCTTCTTAAATGCCCAAAGAAACATTTAGACATTATGAAATCGGTTTTAGTATTCAGTTGTTGTTAATAGTGAGAGTAGCAATAGCAGCCGAATTTTGCTAATAATTTCAGTGGAAGTATGATATATAAACATTTGTTCTCAATTATTGTTTACAGTTGTTTACTTTGTAAGTTACCTTGCCTATAGCTTAATTTAAATGATTGTTTTAAATGTATAAGGAGATCTAGGAAAACAAGTGATGATAGCCTCGCTTAGCAAGTGAAAATGAATATAGCACATGCTATTAAATGCATGGTCCAACTTTACTCAGAGTCCTGGAAAAGGAATTCTCTATCATCTTAAGAAAAACACATGACTGCAAAACTCAAAGGAAGACTTTTACATCATATTTAATTTAAAATCATAATTTATAATTTAATTTTCCAAGCAACTAAATCTAATTTAGAATTAACATGCTTTTCAATAATAGAGTAGCTATAATATGAATATGGGTAGAGAGATTTCAAAACAATTTTCTTCTTTCAGGATATGTAAAATGAAGGTATTTAGAACATTGAATCAAATTTTAAACAATTACTAAAACACATAAGGTACACAGTAATAAAAAATTTAAGGATTAAAATTAAATTAATTAACTTTATTTAATTTTTATTTAATGAACTATGTCACATGCATTATTTGTATCATGGCAATATGGCTATTCTTTATGACTACCCTTTGCTTCACAATCAGACCACCATACTTAACATACTTAAACAAATTTAAAAAACATGTTACTGTTAAATGCCAATGTTCATCAGCAAAGATCCAAGAATACTTTGGTTAAATTATCTAAGAGTCAAAATAGTGATTCAATTTCCTTAAGTCTTATCATATAGAAATAACTAGTGTTTAGTGTACTTTGGCATTGATCTGAGTGACTCTGTTTGCTAATGTAGCAAATCTCTCTAGAACTATCAGATGTCTGTTTGAGATAATTTTTAAGAAAAGATATCCAACTGGTTAATTTTCAATATTCCCTTTGCTCTACATATTTTATAGATAATATAGTAGGAGCCTATACACAAACACTGAGACACAGATAGATACATACATGTATAGGTATATACATATATATGAATATATATATGTATGTATTTGTATGTGCATATGCATATATACATATATATGCATACATTAAAGAAGAAAGGGGTGGGGGTAAAACTAATTTCATGAAATTCATCTCCTCTGTAAACCACTGTCACCATTTCTCACAATATGTTTCAACAATTGTCTTCAACACATAAAAAAGATCTCTTCTCTGTGAATAAAATGCTGAAATTACATTTATATTTCATATTTTTAAAATCTATACCTTATAAAGTATTCACAGAACTATCATCATATGCCATCAGTATGTTCTCATTTACAGAAAAAGGAAACCAAATAACTGAATAAGGAGTTAAGGTCCCATAGAGCACACTTACAAAAATTACATTTTCTAGTATGATAAAAATACATTAGACACCATCTTAAGCATCATCTATTCATTAACATAAGACAAAGAATTATAAATTTAAATAAAATGCATTCATAAATAGGAAAAATGGAAAATTGAGTAGGGTCTTTTACTAAACATTTTACATTTGTTGAGTGGGAAAATGAAGTTTGCACAGTAGATACTGCCTGAAGATGTATACCTCCTTATTCATGGGACTAATGAATACAAGTTCTAAGCACAGCAGAGACTAATTAAGATTGTATGGAACTGAGGTGGCTAATCCTCTGACTGTAAAAATAAGTAGCTTTTAGTGTAGAAGACCAGACAGTTTAGTTTTACAATTAAGCTTAGTTGTTTCAGGGTTAAGATGCTTTTAGATCTAGATAGATGTTTTAAGTTGATAGTGAGGAGATGTGACAGATATTGATTTACATTCAGATTTTAGACATACCACGATAGGAAAGGTGTTTTCTTCAAGGCTGCCAAAACAACTTAAAAGAAAATAAATTAAAAAAAGAAACAAACAAAAAAATACCTTGTGTTTTAAAGTTGCAAGTTTTAATTTATCACAATATATCAGTAATTTGGACAGTTCTTTCCTCTTTTTCTCTCATCTGAATTCATCATACCTTAGTTAACAAATGAAACATCTCCACCTTAGCTATTTAAAGTCTATGGTTATTACAATTAAAGCATGCATATCAAAGGCTTGATGTAGGCATAAGGCCATTGTGTAATTTTAATGCTAATTTCTGTATCCCACATATCTCCTTGCAATCCTTGTCCTGAGAATCTCCTGCTCAGTGATTGGGCTATAAACTGCTTTATTGGAATACAAGTGGACAACTGGGGAGCAGTGTTTACACAACACTGAGACAGGAGAGAGAATAGAGCTGGACTTCCTGGCAGCCAGAGGAGGAAGTAGGGGATTGAGTCATGGGAAAAGTTCTAGAGACATTAAGGAGATGGAACAGGAAAAGGTACAAAGTGCAAGTATCTCTAGGATGGAAACTGGAGGGAAGCCAAATTAGCTAGAAGGTTGAGTATAGAGTCATAACTGCTCAGTTCTTGTGCTGTGAAGCTTGTTTAAATAAATATAATAGAGTCTCAATTATTTGTGTGAGAGCCAGGTTGAAAGAAATTGAAAAACAAAAGCAGGTTTATAAAAATAACTTCAATAGTTTAAAATCTAATCCCTTCTTAGGAGAGAAAAATGTAATGTTGGTCTTTCTGAGCCTCGGGTATTTCTCTCAGGAATATTGTAATGTTGGTCTTTCTGAGCCTCGGGTATCT
>OU015747.1:8801008-8818073 GCA_907169655.1 Acomys percivali | reverse complement strand
TCTCTCAGGAATATTGTAATGTTGGTCTTTCTGAGCCTCGGGTATCTCTCTCAGGAATAATGCTTCTAGTTCCATATATTTACCTGAACTTTTTATACTTTTTCTTAACACATGAATAAATAACCCATTGTGTAAATTTAGTACAATTTCATTATTTATTAATTATTTGATTAACATAAAGGCTGTTTCCAGAGGGTTTTGTTCTGTTTTATTTTGCGGAGTGGGAGGCTATTGTAACTAGAACAGCCATAAACATCTATGAGCTAGTATCTCTGTAGTAAAATGAGGCATCCTATATATTTATTCTGAAGAACTGTGCAACTAGATATTGGGATAGATCTATTTCCAGCTTTCTGAGGAACCTCCACACGATTTGTCTTCTGGATGCACCTATTTGCACTCCACCAACAATGAATGAATAAATATCCCCCTCTTCTCATATTGTCATTACCCTCTGTTGTGGTTCATTTCATTAACTGTGGCTATTCTGATTGAGATAAGATAAAATCTCCAAGTAGTTTTAATTTCACTTTCCCAGCTACCTGAAGATGTTGAACACCTTTAAGTGTTCTCAGTGATTTGTGTTTCATCTTCTGAGAACTCTGTTTAGTTCTACGCCCCATTTTTAATGGGATATTTCTTTTCTTGATGTTCACTTATTTTGGTTCTTTGTATATCCTAGAAAAAAGCTCTTCATTAGATATATAGTTGGAAAATACTTTCTCAATTCTACAGGCTGCCTCTTTCTTAGTATGATAGTGTCCTTTGCTGTACGGAGCATTTTAGCGTCATGATATTCCATTCATTATCCATCTTAACGCCTGTGCTATCATAGTCCTGTTTCAAAAAGCACTTCCTTTGCTAATAAGTTAATTTTGTATCCTCCATTTTAATTTTGTATGCTCCATTCTCATTGATCAGTTCAGACTATCTGATATTATGTTGAGGTTCTTGACCCATTTGAATTTGAATTTTATACAGAGTGATAGATACTAATTCACTTTCATTCCTCTATAGGTGACCATCCAGTTTGACCAGTACCAGTAATTATTCTAATTATTAAATAATGATAGGATGCAGTTAGATTTGCTACAGTGTAAAAAAAAATGAACTCTAACACAGTTTTAATTAGAGTTCTTGTTACCTCTGAGAGCTCATGAGCCAAACATTCACCATTCCCACAGCATTTGAGCTCCTGAACTCCAAAACAAGCAAAAACAAACAAGCAAACAAAGAAACAAAAAAATGTAGCCATGCTTATAACAGCACCATTCTCGCTCTTGATACAAACATTCTGTTAGTTTTCTTTCTCATTGTTGCCAGCAAATACATGGCAAGAAACAACTTAAGGCAGTTTGGATTTACTTTGAGGATATACTCCATCATGGCAGAGAAAGCAGGGCAGTGAGTGTAGGTCTCAATAGTGTCAGGAATAGTATAAGGCTGCTTGTTCTCATTTGCATCAAACATGAACACAAAGGAGACACAGAGTAAAAATATTAAATCTTATGCCCCAGAATTTTAATCCCTACAGCTAGCCAACATCTCAAAAAAGGTGCTACAACCTCTCTGAATACTGTCACTAACAAAGGATCACATAAGACTAGGTGGCTATTTAACACCCAAAGTATGCAACAACTCTTTTCATGGAATTCATATTCTGTTGAATGTGAAGGAATTAAAAATGAGGTAACTATCACAAAAAGTTATTTGGAATAAATATTACTTCTATCTAAAATTTAAAGCTTATGGTTTTAAATAATGATATTTTAGACAATAGAATTCAAAACTCTTACAATTGTCATTCAGCATACATTCATAATCAATACTAACCAAAAAGATCAGTCTGCTATTTTTTCTTTGTTTTGTTTCTAATGAAGAATATAACAAAGATATAAAGGTCTTTAATATGCACTTTGAGAGGGATTTCAATACACATCTCTAATAAATTTAATATACTTTTTTGAAAATATATCATGACAGCACTTCTAACACATTGATTTTATGGAGACATAAAATCTTAGATTTTAAAAATAGGGAACAAATGCATTGATCTTATAATGAGAAAATAATGCTGAGTTTGTCCCGTGAATACCATAAAAATATTGAAGCATGCTTTATTGCATTTTATTGATGAATTTGATGACATTATTGCATTTTAAGTATGAAGAAAGTGATGAAATTTCATCTGGAGGCAGTTATTTTATGGATTTTACTCCTAGCTGTTCAACAGAATTTATAACTCACAAGAACTCAAGTTTAAGTACACCTAATTTTCTAGGGATTTCCCATTTTACTTTCATATGCTGCAGTGAACATGGCTGTGTGTTTGAAGTTTACACCATTAATTATATAGAAACATATATTATGGAAAAAGGGTTTTGACACAGGATATATTAATGACAACATATTAATAGACACTCATAAACAACTGTACATAATACCCTGATGCCTTTCTCTGCTCTCATGTTAATTTAATTATTTGAAAATGATTCATTTTTTAATACTTAATGCATAACTCACCTAATATATTTTATCTGAAACAAAACAATGAAAACACAAAATTGAGACATTCTCCATCATTATTTTTTCCTATAGAGGTCAGTGTTTAAAAATAAGATAAATAAATACAATTACTTAATGACAGAAATACAAAGTTAACAGGTGAATTGACATGTATAAATAGTGTTTTACTTTAATTCTTATAGGATTTTTGCCTATAAGTATGTCTATGTACCATATCCATGGAGACCAGCAGAAGACATAATATGCCCTGAAACTGTAGTTGAAGATGGATGTGAGTCATCACATGGTGGATAGAAGTTGAACCCACATCAGCTGTATGAGAAGCAAGTACTCTTAACCACTCAGCCATTCCAACAACTCATAAATGATAATTTTAATAGATGTTTGACTTTGTGTTTATTTTATTTTTAAATCTAAAAAATATCTTAAAATTTAAAATTAGTTCATTCTTTTCTGAAGTTTTGCTTTTGTTTTGTTGTTGCTGTTGTTGTTTTGTTTTGTTTTGTTTTGTTTTGTTTTGCCTTAATGCACCAATGACTATGAAAATGCCTGAAGGACAAAGTATGCAGCAATTTTTACAGTGTGTATACTTGAGGAATTAAACCTCTTGTACCACTTAAGCAGTCTCTACATTGAGGAAGTGTTGTGATCTGTCCTCCAACTCCACAGGGCAATCTGGCACTCTGTGGAGATATTTATTCCTGTCTTATCTTGAAAGTAAAGAAGATGCTATGAACATGTGATACACAGAAGCTGGGAATACTGCTAACCTTTCTGCAATTCACATACTTGCCTTTTACAAGAGTATTCTCAAAGCAAAAGATCAATAGTGACACAATAGTAGAAATGCCAGATGGTAAGTCAGAATAATTCCTTAATGAATGACATACAAACAAGATTTTCACTGATTTTTTTTCACCTTCACTAAACCTTGTTCTGACAGGTAATTGAAAATTTGGATTAATCATGAGTGGTTATGAATGTTAGGACAGGATGCTTGGATTTCAAAAGTTCTTCTCAAAGTGTTCTTCAGTGAAATTGAGAGCATGGAAATATTTCCCTGTGATATTTCAGAGATTAAAATGAATGTAAAGTATATACAGTATCAGAATCTTGGAAAACAGTATATACCCAGCAACTTGCTGCACTTGCTTTAGATTCGTCTCAGAACAGAGCTTGGGGAAAGTGCTTGGTTTTAGGATGGAAGACAAAATATTGATTAATGTGCGACATGATTCATAGACATCTGAAAACCCAGATTTAAAGTAGTTCAAGAACAATGATTGCTCCTCATATGAGGATGAGTTCTTGAATTAACTGGTGTCACTGCTGAACCTATGACTGCAATGTACAGTGGATAAATACACAAATTAATTTTTAAAAGGTATCAGTGGTTCTCATTGGACTTATGCCAGTCTATAACTTAGAAAGAAAGTCTGAACTCCACTGAGCTGTGAAAGATATTAAATATAAGCTACTAAGATGCAATACACCAATGGAGATATCTTTTATTATTACTATTATTATTTTATTATTAACTATTATTAGCTATATATTTAATAAGTGTAACTTCGTAATTGACAACTTAAGCAATGTATATAAGAACACTGAAAACTACAAAGACCTAAATAGTTTTGATTTGAAAAGCAGTTATTATTTTTTATTTAAGTAATTTATTCAGATTAAATCTCAGTTGTTATTCTCCTTACTTGTATCTTCCCATTCTCCCCTCACTCTTTCACCTTATTTCCCGCCCCTAGGTCTGTGACAGAAGGGGACCCCCTCCCCCACCATCTGATCACAGCCTATCAGGTCTCATTCTGGTAGCCTGCTTACCCTTCCTCTGAGTGCCACCAGGCCACCCCATCAAGGGGAAGTGGTCAAATAGGAGACACCAGAGTTCATGTCACAGTCAGCTCCCACTCTCCACACAACTGTGGAGAAAGTGCTGTCCATTGGCTAGATCTGAATAGGGGGTCTAGGCTTACTGCATGCATTTTCCTTGGTTGGTACAGCAGTTTGAGCAGACCCCCCCCGCCTTGGACCAGATCCACCAGCGTTGATGATTTTCTAAGATATATGCTCAACCATGTTCATAGCAGCCTTATTCATAATATCCAGAATCTGGAAACAACGTAGATGTCCCTCAGTCGAAAAATGGATAAAGAAACTGGTATTTTTACACTGTGGACTAGTACTCAGCTATTAAAAACAAGGAAATCCTGAAATTTGCAGGCAAATGGATGGAACTAGAAATGATCATCCTGAGTGAGTTAACCCAGACCAAGAAAGATACACATGGTATATACTCACTTAAAATTGGACACTAGCCCAACAGGGATGTCCCCTGAAAGTCTTAACTTAGCAGGAGATTGAGACTTCCTACTGGGACTCTAGGTGAGAGAGGCATGGGAGAATGGGGAAATATAAGGATCCAGAGAGTCATAGAAACCTACAATCCTTTATTATTTTTAATGGGCATATAATTTCACATATTTGCAGTGTCCACTTGATATAACTATAGACATATATATATGATATTAAAAATATTATATATGTCAGATGAAGATATTTAGTATAGTTATCATTGAAAATTTTATCACTTCTTTAGGTTTGGAACATTCACAATTACCTGTACCAGATTTTTTGAAGGATGTAACTAATTGTTGCCAACAAGAGTTGCCCTACAGTGTTACATGACATTAGAACTTACCCCACAAACGCAGTTTCAGTCCTGCTTCCACTAGCCATCCTGTCTCCATCCTCTGCTGAGATCCCTCACAGGTTGGGCAGCCTTGCTTCACTCTCTAGTTCCAGGGTTTAGCTATTTAGCATATTCCTATAAGGTAACACATGCATATTTGTCTTTCTGTCTTCAATTAACATAATGTCCTTGAAGTCCTTTTGTGCTATTGCGAACTACAGAATTTGGAATGTAAACTTTTCTAGATAGTAATAATCAAACGAAACTCAACAATTGACTTCAATGATAAATGTACAAATTCACTAAATGAAAGATTACTTGGAATGATCACTGAAAATTATGTCTTTAACAGTCTGTCTCTTCTTAGAACTGTGGAGAGATCTTTTTTTTACTTCCTTGGAGAAGTATAGAACAGATTCCAAATAATGTTTTGTAAGTAAGGGAAGGCAAAATTTTAATTTAAGGGTGTGTGTGTGTGTGTGTGTGTGTGTGTGTGTGTGTGTGTGTGTGTGCAGGCATGGTGGCTGTTCTTGGTTGTTAACTTGACTGCATCTCTAATTAACTAAAAAACCCAAATATCTGGGCACACCTGTGAGAGAATATTTCCCATTTAATTCATTTAAAGTGGGGAGAAAAAAAACACTTCTAATCCAAGTCCTTGAGATCAGAAGACCCACCTTTATTCTTGATTACATCTTATGCTGGCAGCCTATTTAAATGGCATGGAAGAAGCAAGCTTGGTCTCTCTTTGCATGCTTTTTCCTGCTAGCAAATCTGTTCCTTCACTGGCATTACAGCCTACTCCTTCACGATTCCGACATACAATAAACATCAGCTGAGACATCCAGCATCCTGGATTGAACAAGTATTGGATTCATTGCTTTTCCATTAATGGGCAACAATTGTTAGACCTGTTGAATCACACCCTGTCAGCCATTACAAAAAAACCCTTAGGCAGACAGACAGATATAGATACAGATATAGATAAAGATGTAAATATAAATATTTCATTCTATAAGTTATGTTCCTACTGAGAATCTTAATACACCTCAAAATGTATATCGAATATGCTTAAATAAAATCATTTCTTGAGAAAAATTGCTTACTGAAACATTGTCAAGAAATAGATGTTAAGACCCTGAAACTGAGGTTTAGCATAATTTCAAGCTAACAAATTAATATTTCACAGTTATGGTCCTTAGGGCAATGAAGCACAGAGGATTTAAGAATGGGGACTGGGAAGAGAAGAGAAAGGGGGCTGGGATCAGGATGTGACATGATTAAATAAATAAATAGACAGATAAATAGAATGACTCCTATGGGTTGTAAACTACAATCCAGACTAAGATCTCTAATTCAGTGTGTAGAAAAGAATGGACCTGAAAGAGGAAGTTATCAGAATGTAAGGTTAGCCAAGATCAGAATTCTCTTTATTAAGTATTTTTAATTTTGAATATAGGAAGAAAAATAGTAGTCCTTTCTTTACCACCAACAAAGGGTGCAAAAGTTAGATTTATCTATAGGTTCCTTCACAGAAACTATCCCAGTGTTAAACAAATCAATATGTATATACAATCAATATCTTGAAAATGCAGTGAGTATACTATGAGGATTATTATTCATTTAGAGCTACCCCACTGATATCAGAAAATAGTATCTTATTCTTGGTTTTATACCTAAGAAAGCTAAATCACAGACATGATGGATCCAAAATTTATGTCTTCACTACATATTTTTTGAAAAACATTATAGGCAAGTATAGTTTCAGTAATATACATTCCTGACAATTCCTCAAATACGTTTTTTAAGTTTACAAATATGGCTATATTATTTAATTTTCGTAAAATTTAACATTATTTGTTAAGTGTTTCTCGGCCATTCGATATTCCTCTATTGAAAATTCTCTATTTAACTCTGTACCAAATTTTTTAATTAGGATATTTGGGTTGGTGGTGTTTAATTTCTTGAGTTTTTTATATATTTTGGATATTAGCCTTTTGTCAGATGTAGGAGTGTTGAAGATAATGTTTCAATCTGTAGGCTGTCATTTTGTTCTATTGTAAGTGCCCTTTGCCTTACAGAAGCTTCTCGGCTTCATGAGGTTCCACTTATTAATTTTTGATCTTAGAGTCTGAGCTGTTGGTGTTCTGTTCAGAAAGTTGTCTCCGGTGCCAATGAGTTCAAGGCTCTTTTCCATTCTTTTTTCTAACATATTTAGTGTGTCAGGTTTTATGTCGAGGCCTTTAATCCACTTGGACTTTAGTTTTGCACAGGGTGATAAATATGGATTTACTTGTCATTTTCTACATGTAGACACTCAGTTAGTCAAGTACCATTTGCTAAACGTAGATGTCCTCTGAGAGACTTCACCCAGTGGGGGATCTGGACAGATATTGAGACTCAAAGCCAGACTCTTGGTTAAGAGCTGTGAGTTGTATGGAAGAGATGGAGGACAGAAGGATGGAAGGGGGCAGCAGAGTGTCAGAAACTCCACAAGGAAACTATTAAACTATTAAGGGTGGCAGATCTGAAACTAGGGGGGGCCTGCACAAACTGATTCATCAACCATGGACATTGCAAGGGGAGAGCCTAGAACTCCAGTTCAGATGTAACAGATGGACAGCTCATTTTCCACATGGAGAAGGGGAGGTGAGAAGAGTGGACTACCTCTGAAATGGACCCTAGTACCAGGGATTTGACCACTGCCCCTTGGTGGAGAGGCTGTGACAACACTGCAGAAGGGGATGCAGGCTATCCAGATGAGACCTGATAAGTTGTGGTCAAACAGTGGGGGAGGAGGACCCCACTGGTCAGAGGTCTACGGGAGAGGAATAGGACAGAAGAAGGAGGGAGGGTGGAAACAGGAAGATAAGAGCAAGGGGATTACAATCAGGATATAATGTAAATAAATAATCTTTATTTTGGGGGGGGGGTTTCAAGACAAGGATTCCCTGTGTAGCCTTAGATGTCCTGGACTTGCTTTGTAGGCGATGCTGGCCTCGAACTCACAGTGATCTACCTGCCTCTGCCTTCCGAGTACTTGGATTACAGATGTGAGCCACCATGATGTAATATTATATGCATCTAAATTTCATTTCTTGTTGCTGAGATAAAAATCCAGACTAAAGCAATTTAAGGGAGAAGAAGGTGGATTTTAGCTCAGTATTTCAGGATGAAGTCCATCATAGTAGAGAAACTACTCTGCTATGAGCGTCAATGAACTTGTTCCATTATAGCCACAGCAGAAAGAAGAGACCTATCAATGTGTGCATGCCAGCAGCTAGCTCACCATCTCCACTTTTACAAAGTCTAGTATCCTGTCTTAGGCAATCCTGTGCCTTTTCCTACCAGAATAGGACTTCCGGTGTAATCAAGATACTCCTGAGAGGTATTACCTCCCCCTGTATATGCTCATAGGGTATCAAGTCTCTTCTCGGTGACCTGCTGTCCTTCCTCTGAGTGCCACTAGGTCTCCCCCTCCAGGGGACATAGTCAAATGTGAGGCACCAGAGTACATGAGAAAGTCATATCCCTCTCTCCACTCAAGTGTGGAGACTAGGGGAGGGGAATAAGGGGAAAATGGGAGGGAGGGGAGAATGGGAGGATACAAGGGATGGGATAACCATAGAGATGTAACAAGAATAAACTAATAAAAAAATAAATAAATTGTAAAAAAAAAGAGTTAAAAAAAAAAGATACTCCTTCACATAGGTGTCAACCGAACAACCTACTCCAAGCAGTCCTTCACTGAGACTTTCTTCCTTGGTGGTTCTAGATAATTCCAAATTAACAGAAATTAGTCATCACAGTAGCTTACAATGGTAGTATAGTATTATGTTTACAACTGAAGTTTTAGTGACACCCTGGGATAAATGTATTGTTCCAATTCTTTAGCACAATAAAATCATGCCTCACAAATTCACTTCTGTATTTTTTGAAAAAACAACAAGAAAAACTGGCTCCAGAGACAATATAAAAGAATACAGTAGTAGTCTTTCTCATTAGTTTTAAACAAATGTGCTCAGTTTTGAACAATTACACTCTAACTCATTCTACATATTGTTTCATTGAATAATTTACTATAGTTAGTTGCTCTGTGGTATATTTTCACACTTAACAGACACTTTGTGAAGATGTATATTTAAGAAAATGAGTATGGTGCTTGTTTTCAGCTATGTACTAAATTAATGAGCAAATATTTAAAACACTGAGAAAATAAGGAGGAAGCATACTATCACTGAAATTGAATAACCTCATCAAAATCCACTATTGAATAAAGCATTAACTTAATTTGTATTTTACTTTTTCTATTAAGGAAAATGATTCACAAATGGAAACTACCACATAACTTTAAAACAACTTAAATGCAGAAACTGTTTTAATACATATGTATCTCAGATATGTTAGCATAATTTGAATTTGAAAGTTCGGAGTTTTCTCAATTAAAAAGCCAAATAGCAAGTAGCATAACTGATGCGTAAAAGACAAATTATGAACCTTACCATGACTCATTGAACTTAAATACACATTTGGTATATCAGTATACTTAATGATACTTTATACACATATGTGTCTTATTAATTGGCTATTTATAATAGAATTTCTCATAATACACTTAAAATCCTCAGTTTAGTACGAAATATATATTTTAAAAGTTATATGGTTGCCTTCTCATTGTAGACTCTCTTTAAGTGTGTTTCTTTCTTTACTCTTTAAGCAGAATGGGAACTGTACCTATTGTATGTTCAGTGAAAAATACTCACAAGCTGTAGTCTTCCCTTAAACTGCACCACTATAGGCATAAAGATAAAAAGGGATTAGATGCATGGTGGGAAAATAGCCTTAAAACTTACTTTCAGCTTTGCATTCATTTTAAACCATTTAATTTCCTCTAAAGTTACCCTTGGTCCATGGAAATCTTGATGCTACTTGGATTATGCTTACTTTGTATTTTAGGTCTGTGTCTTGGTATAAAAGCTGATATTATATTATAGGGTTGTTTGTTTGTTTGTTTGTTTTAAGAAAATAGTTCAACCAACAAGAAAGCAAAGCAAAACAAAACAGAAAGCATGGCATGCACATACCTACTTATGTAATTACTTACATATTTCCAAAAGTTTACTGAGCTCTAGAAAGTAAATTAATTTACACTTGTAAGCATTTAGTTGATTAGACATACATCATAATATCTAAGAAAATTCCTGATCCATTCATGCCCTATCTGTCCTTCATGCCCTGAAATGAATATGAACTTAAAACCTCAGAAGTTTGGGAGGTTTCTGAGATGTAAAAATGAACCTCACTATTGGACATGATGGCTTTTAGACTCCTTATCTACAAGAACAGGGCAGGTTGGAAGATGGGTATGTATGTAGGACCAGAGCTGGTGCCATCACACATAGATTCTGTATGGTTGGGTTTTGTCAATTGTCAAATAGTCTGTTGCTGAAGACAGAAGGCATTTAAAATACAAATGTAGAAGGGATGAATTTAAATTCCTGAAGAAAGGCAGTATCCAGGAACAGTGAGAACCGGGCCTGTTGGCACAGGCCTATTACCTCAGCTCTCAGGAAGCCAAGGTAAAATTATGACAAAAATCAGTTTGCCAGGCCCTCAGTGTGACTTCACAACATAGACCAATTACTGAATCTCTATTTCAAGATTTTTTTAAAAAAAATATCAAGGAATACTAAGATACTCATTACAAGCAAATAACAGCATGAAGTAATTTGAAGGTATACATTTCTGTGCAGTGAGTGAGAACAATAGAAAGAGAATTTTCAAGATTAGACAACAACTTTCTGTACAATGAACCATGAAACATAATTGGCTTAGAGAATTATTATAGGGCTTAGGAGACTTTTTGGCATGTGAAAAAAAATCCTACATCACTATTGATCAAATATTTTCTTGGCTGGTATGATCTAGATCCAGTAAGAACAAGAAATATAATATGCTTACTAGAATGGATTATATAGATTACTTTCTAGAGGTCAGTATAATTGTGTGTGCATGCACATGCCTGCAAATGCGACTATAACCATGTAAAGGTACATATGCTGTGCTTCTTGTTTGTCTTGCTTCCTAGAATATTTTCTTTAAAATTTGTAAGACAGGTCATTAATTCATGAGATGTATCTTCACTTACAAAGTGAATTAATTTCAAGTTGTGTGATCTCCAGTGGGTGGATCGGGACAGAGACTAGCACATGCATTGGGACTCTGGACAAAGAGCTGAGAATCCTATGCAAGAGCTGGGAGATGGAAATGGGAGGTCGTCATGGTTGAGGGTGACTATCAGGAGCTCCACAATGTGACTACCAAAGCTGGCAGGTCTGGACCCAGGGGGACCAGCAAAAATTGATGCACCAGCCAAGAACATGGCAAACAGAAGACCTAGACCCCCTGATCAGGTATAGCCATTCTCCCATGTACAGGTGGGGGAGCGAGGGACTACCTCTGACAAGAACTCTGGTACCCTCGATTTGATCACTGCCCCTTAGGGGAGAGGTCCTGTCTGAACACAGAGGAAGAGGATGCAGGCTATCCAGATAAGAGCTGATAGGCTGCGATCAGATGAGGGGAGAGGAGGACCCCACCTGTCAGAGGTCATGGGGGAGGGGAATAGGATGAAAAAGAGAGAGGGGGTGGGAACAGGGAGATAAGAGTGAGGGGATTACAAATTACAATCAGGCTGTAATGTGAATTGATGATGATGATGATGATGATGATGATGATGATGATGACGACGATTAATAATAAAATTTAAAAAACAAAGGAACTGAATTCAAAGTATCATCAAAGTTCTGCCTAGACCAATGATCACATGAGAAAAAAAAATTGATTAGATTTGGAAAGAGATCAACTACACACATTCCGTGTACTGCATCGGCACATATGGTCCCGTACATCCGACTGGCAACTGGCACTCTTCATCTGGATCTTATATTTTGGAAATGATGGCTACAATAAGATTAACAGTATGTATCAACTAGACAGAAAATCAAGCAGAGAACATATATATGTGAGTTCAGAGAAGTGAGGTTTAATGCTGCGAATGTGCTATGCAAAGGAGAGATTCTCACCTAAGCTTACTCAGAGGTATTAGAGTGTCTCAGAAGTGAAAATGAAAGGATGGAAAATAAGCAGTGACATTAAAATCAGCATAAGTCCCTAACAAGTAAACTAGGTAAACTTTTCTTTTCTTTTCTTTTCCTTTCCTTTCCTTTCATTTCCTTTCCTTTCTTTTCCTTTCCTTTCCTTTCCTTTCCTTTCCTTTCCTTTCCTTTCCTTTCCTTTCCTTTCCTTTCCTTTCCTTTCCTTTCCTTTCCTTTCCTTTCCTTTCCTTAAAGAAACAGGTGTCCTTAAAGAAACAGAAGTATTAAATCCACTTCTAGGAAATGGATTGAAAATAAAATATTTAGTTATTGAAAAACAGCTTCAAAGACAGGAAGAAAGGTGACCAGAAGACAAGGATGCACAGATAGTGGGGGTGCTGCACTGCATCTGAAACAGGAAAACCTGACACCAATGAAGCTGTAGCTTAGGCAGCAGAATCTGTCTTATTGGGTTTCCAACATAAGAAAAGAAGTGGACCTGCTGTCCTTCCTCTAAGTGCCACCAGGTCTCCCCCTCCAGGGGACATGGTCAAATGTGAGGCACCAGAGTACGTGAGAAAGTCATATTCCACTCTCCACTCAAGTGTGGAGACTGTTCTGACCATTGGCTAGATCTGGGTAGGGGTTTAAAGTTTACCGCCTGTATTGTCCTTGGCTGGTGCCTTAGTTTGAGTGGGACCCCTTGGCCCAAATCTGCCTAATATAATATTCTACTTGTAGGTTTCTAGGACCCACTGGGTCCTTCTACATTGCTATTCTCCCATGGTTCTCTCATCTAGAGACTTGATACCCTATGAGCATATACAGGGGGGAGGTAATCCCCCTCAGGAACTGTCATAGGGGAGGGGAATAAGGGGAAAATGGGAGGGAGGGAAGAATGGGAGGATACAAGGGATGGGATAACCATTGAGATGTAACAAGAATAAATTAATTAAATAAAAAAATTAAAAAGTCACAAAAAATAAATAAAATAAAATAAAATAAAATTTTTATATCAAATCGTTTAAAAAAAAGAAAAAAGAAAAGAAGTGGAAGAAAAAGTCAAATATTCAACATTTGAGAGTGGATGTTAGCTGTTGGGTAAGTGATAAGCCATGATCCACAGATCCAGAGGTTAGCTGAAGAGGTGGGATGCTGGGGTAAGCACAGATCTCCCCGAGAAGAAGTAGAATAGTGGCCTGGGCAGTGGGGTCACAGTAGGAGGGTCAAGTTAGGCAAGATGGAAGGAGAGTGTTCAGGGAGAGGTAGCTGGAATTGTAATTCATGGGGCAGCAGAAGCAAACAGAGTGCTGTGGAAACTTCCTGAAATCTGTGAAGGTGTCTCTAGGGAGGACTCCCATTAATGGAGGATACAGAGTCAGAACAGCTATCTTTTGTGGCAAGGCAAGTCTTCTGCTGGTGGGACTGGTTTACATTCAGTTGAGTTTTTTTGCTAAGGGGGTTTCATGGAGATCCCTAAACAGGCTGATGCCAGGACAGAACTTGCTCTCTGAAAACTGGAAATGGTACCTCACAAACACAGCATTCCACAGAGCTCACTGCATAGAGAGTTCAAGCTGGTGTGGGCTTGCAGCTTTCACGTCAACATTCTTGTCTCTTTGGTGTGAGAAGGCACCCTGCAGGCTATGATGAAAAACCTGGACACCAAATCATCTTCAAAACTCTCTACTTACAATCTGTCCTGCCTGCAAGATATGAAGGAGTGATGGTACCTCAGAGCTTGTGGGACTGCCCAACCAATGTGTGGTTTAACTAAAGACACATACCTCAAAAGAGGACCCATACCCTTCACTGGCCAGGAACCAGAATGAAGGCTGAATAGTCCAGAGACCTAAGATAGAACCAAACTGAATACAACTGGAAAAAAAATTAAAGAAATTGGTAAAATGACTTTTAAAGATGCTCTACTATACTCAGAGTATGTGCAGGTGTATGTACGTATATGCATTAGAAGGTTTGTAGGTAGCAATTTTGTAGTATTTACAATACCCCTAGAACAGAAGTGCAAAGATGTCAAAATAAAGGTTAGAAGTTGCAGAAATCTTAACACATGCATTGGACCATAGGAAAAGTTACAAAGCAGAAATGCACAAGGTGTTCTACCACGGCATAGTTGAGGTGAGATATGGAGAATGTGCAGCACACAGGATTGAGAAAGGGCTTGTGTCAGTAAAGTACTTGCTTCATAAGCATGAACCTGAGTTCAGATCCCAGCACCCACCGGAAAAGCTGGGTTTAGTAGTAAGTGCCTATTTGTAACCGCAGTGCTAACAGTGGGAGATAGGAGGATACTTGAGGTGGCTGCCCAGCTAGTCTAATCAAGTAGTGAGCGCCATGTTCAAGGAGGCTGTCTCAAAATATAGGGCAAAGAAGCAATTGAGGAAACATTTGAGTGCCGACTTCTGCACTCCATAAGAGCAGGTAACACACACACACAAATACACAAACATACACACAAACAGACACACACACATGCACACACATATACGTACATGCACACACACACAGAAAGACACACATACACAGACAGACACACACATACACAATGACACACACACAGACATACAAACAGACAAACACAGACACACACAGACAGATACACAAACACTTACACACAGACCCACAGACAAAGAGACAGACACATGCACAGACATACACACAAACACACGCACACTGGTATATATGCACAACAGAGAGAGGAAAGAGAGAAACAGTGACAGGCTTGAACATGTACATGCACACAGCAAGGAAGTGAGGAAAGAGAGAGGGAGAAGGGGGAGAGGTGGAGGGAATGGAGGGAGAGAGGGAGAATATGAAACAATAACCATGGGTTATTAATCTGGCTTTCTTCAGATGAGTGTAGTCACATAAGGACAGTATCTGCATTGCTTAAGGGTAGAGTTTGGACAAAGAATACAAAAAATACAAAATAATGATAGCAACAGTTCAATTAACCAGTGATTCAGCATACACTATTCTAGGTGAATTTCAGAAGGTTTTCAAATGTACTTTATTAGCTATTGTTTGAATATCATTTACTCCACATCAAAATAATGATACTTAGCATGACATACAGATGTGTTTAGGACCTCGAGTAAAGAAGCACTAACAAACATTCAGAGAGTATTCCTTTTCTTTTCTCCATAGATATGTAGAAAATGATCAGAGAATGAAAATGCCCCACGCTCTGGTAATTACAGTAGACATTGAAATATAAGCACAATTACCTAGAAAGTACCTTTGAATACAGTTCTCATCCTCCAAGTCACATCACAGCATTCCCTCCCGTGCATTACACAGTGCGAAGAGTCAGTAGTGTCTTCCCCTGATGTAAATGTGCAAACGAAAAGGGAGTTGTTGTATACAATGAAAGTTAAAGCTTTTATAATGAAAATTTTCTTAGGGTTTGCAACAATGCCTTGGAGAACAGAAAGGTCTCCTAGGATTTCCAGGAAGAAATATTTATGTTTCCCTCTGCTCATATTCAGTTGTGCAATATGTACTGACAGGAAGAAGGGAGATGTTTTGGGATTTATTTCTTCCTCTTAGAAATACAAGGACATTTAATTCCTTACCCTTCAGCTATCCTACTGGGATCAGAATCGTACAAAGGTAGGATACTGCTTTTATAAACTCCGTTTCCTGAATGATGCTAATTTTGCAGCCAGTGTTTTCCAGATCTTTGCTGCATTACCTCCCATTAAACCATCATTTTTATTCTGCACATGGCATATGTTCCTCAGTATTTTGGAAGCCTCATAAGTTCTGAAATGACTAAACAGCTAGCTGCTCTCCAGAAATCCATGGAGATGATTTATATTTTTCTGGCATTCAACCAGAATGATGCGCTTGCCTGGCCATGTCCTTCTCATAGAATACAATCATGAATACATTACTATGTATTCTGCAGTCATGATCACTCCATCACAGAAAAGATAGATGTTCTTGTTTCATAAATGTCCTGTTGAACTCAAGATGCTACTGCCAATCAAAATCACAGAGAATATAATCAACAATGACGTATTGTACATTTCAAAGCCACTGACAGTTTATCTGTAGTATTCTATGAAATACATGTTTAACATGGTAGAATGCAAAATGCCTTATTTAATTATTCACAAACCATAAAATAACTTTGTACTTCATGAATAAACTACAATTTACAATTGGAAAATTGAAATTTTAATCAGACAGCTGTTGCTTACCCGCAATATATTAGTATCACAGTTGCACCATTGAGAGTATCCTGGAAAGCAAGACAGAATTGTATTTCATGGGATTGATAGCTGGGTTGTACAGTAAGATTTTTCCCTTCCAGAAGCCTGCAACAGAACCTCCTGACACCATGAGATCCAGCCATCATCGAGGAAGCTTCCAGGTCAGTACCAGCTTAATTTCTCCAAACCCTGTGACTGAAGTATATGCTGTCTTCATTAATAGGGTCTTGCTCTGAAGACCTGACAAGAGACTTAGAAAAACGGCCATGACCTGTATTCATTGTCCCCCTGGCAGGTGGGTCTTAAACCTTTCTGACCAATAAGAAATGTCTAAAGGATGAATCCCACGCCGTTTCTTGAGGAAACACTAACTAGATAAGCTATACATGCATAAATATAAATATATATGTATATACATATACATGTGAGGTAACTGATTAAACTATACATTTGTATGTATGTATGTATGTATGTATGTATGTATGTATGTATGTATGTAT
>OU015747.1:8785250-8800000 GCA_907169655.1 Acomys percivali | reverse complement strand
TGTGTGTGTGTGTGTGTGTGTGTGTGTGTGTGTGTGTGTGTGTGTGTAAATACAAAGGCCATTTTCAAGCAGTATCTCAAGTTGGATGCATTGTTTTTCTGGGATTTGGTTATCTTAGTATATTTTTCCAGTTCTTATTACAGAACTCAGGCTGTTCCCCAGAGCAGATGGATGTAGTAAGCTCACCTAGTCATAGTACTCATCTATTCAAACTGATTGAAAGGAAAATCAACCATGTGATTATGACCCCTGAGCAATCATTACAAACAAAGTCCCTGATATTTGCTTTAAAGAATCCCTACTGATATTGTTGGGATGCTCTTTGCTTCTCCATATAGCCTACAATTAAAGAAGGATCATCTCAAATATCACTGCAAATCTGTTAAAATATGTCTAGGAATGTTCCAATTATATTAAAATTGGGGGAAAGGACCAGAGAAATTATTTTTATTCAAATAGGAGCTTAGTTTACCTCAGGTCTCTCTCTAAAGAGACTACACAAACTTTTGATACTACAAAACAGATTTTTGTATGTTTTGGGAAAGCCACTAAATATAGGATGAAACTAAGACCATAAAATAATAAAAATAAACAATATAAAACTAATTTTAAAATGAAATTAAAGATATATCTAACAGGGTTTAGAACTTTTATTAATATTCTTTAGAATTTCATACCTGAATACAATGCATTTTGATCACATCAACCCTTTCAGCCCCAAGTCCAGTTTCTCCAGCGCTCCCTCTTAACACACATTTTTTCTCTCAACACACATCCTTTTTAAATATATACACACACACACATACACACACATTCTATATACACATTCTATATACACATATATACACATTATACATACATATATATATATGTATACACATATACACAGGTATAAAACCTATGGAGTCCAATTAGTGTTGCCTTGCCTATGTGGCTATGGTACAGACCTAACCCCTCCATCATAAGCAACATATCAGAGATTCATCCTTGAGGAAATCTGACTGTTTCTCCTTCATTACCCAGCCGATTACTGTGGCTGTAGAATGGCTAGAAGTAAAAGAGAACTTTCGTTCCCTTTACAAACCACACCTTAGTGATTCTGTGCTTATCTCATCTAGGGAAACACAACCGTGGAGAATTCATGATGCAACAACCCTGTGATTTAAAACCAGGACACTAGGAAGGCTGCTGTAAAATAGCATCTTCTAGATACTTTATCAATTTTGGAAGTTAATCTCCAAAAGGTGCTGATTGTATTCATTCTAAAATCATTCTCCAAAAACCAAGCATCTCAATTCAAACATTTCACACCACTAATGATTTGAAACAAAGTCTTAAGCCTGAAACTTACATCCAGTTCTTAAAATTGAGTTTTAAATAATTTTACCAGCTTTACTGAGGCCTGACTGACTACAAAGACCACGTATATTCTATGTAGCTTAAATGTAATTGTACAGATATCATGAAATAGTTTCTGAGATCAAACCAATCAACCTCAGGATGTTGTCACATTATGTGACCCTTTATTATTTATGAGATAAAAACATTTAAAGCCTTTTCTCTTAGCAACATTTGAGTTTCTAGGGTTAACTCTGCCCCTCTGGTTAACATAACTTACACATGCTACATGGTTGAACTTTATTCCCAGTACCCACTATCTTTCCATGCACGCCCTGTAGTGAATTTAAACAAGCACATTCATTTTTCATAGAATTGGTTTTTGCTTGATATGAAATATAATTCTGAGCACTACACTCTACCATAGTTACTTAACAATTGACAGCACTTCACGCTGGTGTCTACGTATGCAATACAATAAATACAATGATGTAATCTTGAAATATTAGTTGTATTTTCAACATATAAAAAGAAAAAATCCAATGAAATACTTAATAAAAGCAATCCTCCATGATCTATTGCAATATTTGATTTAAAATTATAATACAGAACTATTGTCACAAAAGCACCACGGCACTGCGTATTAAGAAACCATAAAACAATAAGTAGAAATGGGAATCCATGAAAATAGTTACCTGATTTTTGAGAGATATCCAAAAATATACAGCACCTTTAACAACTGATTATAGAAAACCCGTATTTAAATGTAAAAGAAAATGAGCCCATATTTTTATTTATCACCCTGAATTAAGCTCAAACCCAAGAGGTCCAACAAATTCAATATGCAACAAGTTGTTTCCTCCCTTTATTGGAGTTCCTCTCTTGAGAATACTCTCTTTAGATCTGTGCCCAATTTTAAATTGATTTCTCTTTTGTTAGGTCCAGTTTTTTGAGGTCTTTAGATATATATTTTAGACATTAACCCTCTGACAGATGTGTAGCTATCTTTTCTTATTCTGTAACTTGCCACTTTATATATTCTGGAAACATTCCTCTGTCAGGTGAATAGGTAGGTTTTTTTTTTTTTTTTTCATCCCATTTGATGAGCTTTTCCTACTTATTACCTTTGCAGACCCTCACGCTGTATAGAGTTATAATATCCTGATTGCTGGTCTTATCTCTTAAGTGTCATGAGTGTTATTTAGAAACCCCTTACCAGAGACTGAGATGGCAGCCATTAGGCGTACATGGCTCTGGCTATGATGTGTCCCAGTATGGAGGTGGACATAGACACAATCCCAAATCCTTAACACAGAAGGGATTTCCAGCTGATAAGCACTAACAAATTAAAATTTGTTTTCTCTAACTTAGTCTCACTGAGTGTATAAACCACTCTTAATGCCAGGCCCCATACCAAGCACCAGATGAGCAGCACAAAATGAATTCAATGGCATTTTTTGGTGTTTGTTTTTCTAAGAATTTTTTTTTCTGGTGATTTTTTTTTCTTTTACTTCTTTCTTACCCTTCATCATTCCCTTTCCCACTTTATGTCCTCAGAGGACTTCTAAGCACACCAATGTCTGAGTCTCTGTATCTACATTTGTTTCCTGTGATTTTCCTTTCGATCTTTGTATTTCTTTGCTCTTTTTCTTCTACTTTCTTTAATAGCATATATTATTGTTTAATGATAATGCTAGTTATCAGAGTCTATGGTAGATATTGTACTGAGAACAAGCTATACAAATTTTAGTATACCTTTGCATCTTCAAAAGCAATGCATACTGTCAATTTTTAGTTTATAATCTTGTTGTACTGTCACATTATTTAACTGATCATCTAGCAAAAATATATACCAATAATTCAAAAATAGTTAATTTTGACCATGGGAAGAGATATGCAAATATGAGAAAAAATAAAAATAAGTCTATTTCCTTAGGCCTCATATTTATCTAAGCAGTTATTTCATTAAAAAAAAAAGCTGGTCAATATTATAACCAGAAAGATCAATTTCATATCATTCTCTCTTGACCAAAAATTTCAATTATGCAAAGTCTTTTGGGTCTATAAAAACCTCTCAATGAAATCTTACTTTACTCTGGCTCCATTTCCATTCTTTTTCCCAGAAGATGACAGGTAATTGCTAAAATAGATAACTTCTACAAAGATCAAAATATGCTCTTGAATTTAAAATCCAGCTACAAATTGTCCTTTCTATCTTGAAGTCCCAGAAGAAATGAGAACCACTTAGAGATTTATTTACTAGCTTCTGAGAAAACATAATTATGTACTGAGAATATTAAGCCAATGTATATCCTACAAGGCATCTGAGGTCTCAATTCAATTTTTAAAGTAACAACCAATGTATATATTATAAGCTAGAAGTCTAGTCTTTATTTATCTGCAGATAACAAAATAAGAAGTATTTTTTAAAAAGACTTGTGTAACTGTATTTAAATCACTATGCAATACACATTCTTTAGTTATTCTGAGATTGTATTAATCAGAAAAGTACAATTGCCTGTGTTTCATATCATATGCACTATAAAATAATTTCAGTATGCTTATTTATATTGATAGAATAATAAAACATCTTACTTGATTCACTCAATTATTTTACTATATTTTAAATTTTCTCATAGTAACACTGGCTCTATAATGACAATTATAAACAAGTTTAGCATACAACCTGATGTTATCGTTTCATGCAATGCATATATCCAAACTAGATAATTTTAAGTGCACATTAATATATACATCTAAAGAAACTTTTCCTGTAATTGATACTGGCTTCTTCAAGCAGGAGCTAGAACTTATCCCTTAATATCTTTTAAAGTAGACCCTAACATCATTTAGAGTATAAGCATGTAAACTCGACTTCTTCATCCAGAACATGAAGAACCAAGCTATGTGAAGAGGTAAGGACGCCAATATTGATCATTTTTACGTTCAGCACTAGTATGACTATCTTTGAAATGATACACTGTGAAGGTCAGTATCTCCTTGTGCAGAAACAAAGAAGATGCCTTCGTTTTTGAAATTCACAGGGGAGGTGGAATTTTCTCTTCTTAGCTCTAGTTTCTGTGGCTCTCATGTGTTTATAGCCTGTAACTGCTGGTCTTCATGTTCTAAAGAGCCTGCTTGTACCCTAGCACTCCTTATGATTAAATTCCTTTCCTTTTTCTTCTTTGTTTTAATTTAATAAATTTATTAAGATTACATCTCAATTGTTATCCTGTCACTTGTATCCTCCCATTCTTCCCTCTGCCCCTCTTTCATCATATTCCCCTCCCATAGGTCTGTGACAGAAGGAGACCTCTTCCCCCACCATATGGTCACAACCTATCAAGTCTCATCTTGGTAGCCTGCTTATCCTTTCTCTGAGTGCCCCCAGGCCTCCCCACCAAGGTGAAGTGGTCAAATAGGAGGCACCAGAGTTCATGTCAGAGTCAGTCCATGCTCTCCACACAACTGTGGAGAATATCTTGTCCATTGGCTAGGTCTGAGTAGGGGTTCAGTATTTACTGCATGTACTGTCCTTGGTTGGTGCAGTAGGATGATGAGACCCCCTGGGTCAGACCCGCTCATCATGATGTTCTTCTTGTGGGTTTCTAGGACTCTCTGGATCCTTCTATTTCCCCATTCTCACATATATCTCTCACCTAGAATCCCAATAGGAAGTCTCTGCATCTATCCCAATCTCCTGGTAAGTGAGAACTTTCAAAGGACACTCCTTTTAGGCCAGTGTCCAATTATGCTTAAGTATATGCCATGTGTGTCTTTCTGGGTTTGGGCTAACTCACTCAGGATAATTCTTTCCAGTTCCATCCATTTGACCTCAACTTTCAGGATATTCTTGTTTTTAATAGCTGAGAAATATTGCATAGTATAAACCTCAGTTTCTTTATCCATTCTTTAACTGAGGGACATTTAGGTTGTTTCCAGGTTCTGGCTATTACAAATAAGGCTGCTATGAACATGCTGAGCATATGACCTTGTGTGGTGGAGCATCTTCTGGGCATATTCTAAGAAATGGATTAGCTGGGTATTGAGGAAGCCTTATTCCCAGTTTTCTAAGAAAACACCAGATTGGTTTTCAAAGTGGTTTTACCAGTTTACACTCCCACCAGCAATGAAGGGGTGTTCCCCTTTCTCCACATCCTCTCCAGCCTGCACTGTCACTTGAGTTTTTGATCACAGCCATTCTGATGGGTGTAAGATGGAATCTCAGTGTCATTTTGATTTGCATTTCTCTGATGACTAAGGATGTTGAGCATTTCTTTAAGAGTTTCTCAGCCATTCCATATTCCTCTGTTGAGAATTCTCTGTATAATTCTAAAGCACCATTTTTAACTGGGTTATTTGGTTTGGGGATGTTTAATTTCTTGAGCTCTTTATATATTTTGGATGTTAGACCTTTATCAAATGTAGTGGTGGTGAAGACCTTTTTCCAGTCTAGGCTGTCATTTTATTCTGTTGACAGTGTCTTCTGCCTTACAGAAGCTTCTCAGCCTCATGGGATCCCATTTATTAACTGTTGCCCTTACGGCCTGGGCTGTTGGAGTTCTGTTTTAGAAGTTGTCTCCTGTGCCAATGAGTCCCAGGCTCTTCCCTAATTTTTCTTCTAACAGATTTAGTGTCTCTGGTCATGTGAGGTCTTTAATCCACTTGGACTTCAGTTTTCTGCATGGAGATAAGTATGGATCTACTTGCATTTTTCTAAATGTAAACATCCAGTTAGACAATTACCATTTCTTGATTTGAGTAGATTTGACTTCTTTGTCAAAACTCAAGTGTCCACATGTGTGGATTTATTTGGGGGTCTTTGATTCAATTCCATTGATCAACCAGTCTATTGCTGTGCCATTGCCATGGTGTTTTAATTACTGTTGCTCTATAGTACAGCTTGAGATCAGGTATGGAGATTCCTCTGGAGGATCGTTTATTGTAGAGGATTGTTTTGGCTATTCTTGTTTTTTTTGTTATTCCATATGAAGTTGAGAATTGATCTTTCAATGTCATTTTAAAATTGTGTAGGTATTTTGATAGGGATTGCACTGAATCTGTGAATTCTTTTGGTTAAGATGGTCATTTTTACTATGTTGAATCTCCTGATCCATTCATAAGGGAGATCTTTCCATCTTTTACTGTCATCTTCAATCTCCTTCTTCTGAGATTTGAAGTGTTTTTCAAACAAATCCTTCACTTGCTTGGTTAGGGTTACTCCTAGATATTTTATATTGCTTGTGGCTGTTGTGACGGGTGTAGTTTCCTAATTTCTTCCTCTGCACAATTGCCATTTGTATATAGGAGGGCTACTGATTTTTTGAATTAATTTTATATCCAGCCAATATGCTGAAAGTGTTTGTCAGCTGTAGGAGTTCCCTGGTGGAATTTTTGGGGCTACTTATGTATACTATCATATCATCTGAAAATAGGGATAATTTGACTTCCTCCTTTCCCATTTGGATCCCCTTGATCTCCTTTTGTTGTCTTATTACTCTAGATAGAACTTCAAGAACGATATTGAAGAGAGATGGAGAAAGTGGGCAGCCTTGCCTGGTCCCTGATTTTAGAGGAATTTCCTTGAGTATCTCTCCATTTAATTTGATGTTGGCTATTGGCTTGCTGCATATAGCCTTTATTATGTTTGCTTATATGCCTTGTATTCTTGATCTCTTCAAAACTTTAAACATGAATGGGTGTTGGATTTTGTCAAATGCTTTCTCTGCATCTAAAGAGATGATCATGTGATCTTTTTCTTTAAGTTTGCTTATATGGTGGATTACATTGATGGATTTCCATATATTAAACCATCCCTGCATGACTGGAATGAAGCCTACATGGTCATGGTGAATGATATCTTTGATGTGTTCTTGTATTAGGTTTGCGAAGATTCTATTGAGTATTTTTGCATCAACGTTCAGAAGAGAAATTGGTCTGAAATTCTCTTTCTTTGTTGAGCTTTGTGAAGTTTAGCTATCAAAGTTATTGTGGCCTCTTAAAATGAGTTTGGTAATGCTCCATCCTTTTCTATCTTTTGAAGTAGTTTGAAGAGTATCAATATTACTCTTCTTTGAAGGTCTGGTAGAATTTTGCTCTAAAACCATTGGCCCTGCGATGTTTCTTTTGTTGTCGGGAGATTATTAATGACTTCTATTTCTATAGGAAAAATAGGATTACTTGGTTTGTTTATCTGATTTTGCTTCAATTTTGACAAGTGGATCAATCAAGAAAATTATCCATTTTCCTTAGATTTTCACATTTTGTGGCATATATGCCTTTGAAGTGGGATCCTATGATTCTTTGTATTTCTTCAGTGTCTGTTGTTATGTCTTCCTTTTCATTTCTGATTTTGTTGCTTTCGATAGTGTCTCTCTGCCTTTTAGTTAGTTTGGCTAATGGTTTGTCTATCTTGCTGGTTTTTTTTTTTTTTTTTTTTCAAAAACCAGCTCCTGGCCTGGCATCTATGGTCTCTTAGGGTTTGCAGGCCCTTCTGGATTTTATGGTCTCTTCTGAGAAGTAGAGTATAATTCTGACAGGTTTGCCATTATATGTTTCTTGGCCATTTTCTCTTGCCACTTTCAATATTTTTTCTTTGTTCTGTATATTTTTTGTTTTGATTATTATGTGATAGGAAGATTTTTTCTGTTTTATTCTATTTGTTGTTATGTAGACCTCTTGTATGTTTATATGCATCTCCTGCTTTAAATTGGGGAAAATTGCTTCTATCATTTTGTTGAAAATATTTTCTGGGCATTGGAGTCGGGTGTCTTCTCTTTACTCCATGCCTATTATTCTCTGGTTTTGTCTTTTCATAGTGTCCTTGATTTCTTGGATGTTTTGTGTCAGGAAATTTTCAGATTTAGCATTTTCCTTGATGGGTGCTTCAGGTTCTACAATCGTATCTTCTAGTTCTGAGATTCATTCCTCCATCTCTTGGACTCTATTAGAGAAGCTCACTTCTATGTTGCTTGCTTTCTTTTTTTTTTTTTTTTTAAATTTTATTTTTTTTTTTGTTTTTTTGTTTTTTTGGTTTTTTTTTTTTTGCTTTCTTTTCGAAGTTTTCTCATTCCCATTTTTCGTCTATCTCTGCCATTATCATTGTTTCCTTTTTTATCTTCAGATTTTGAATTGTTTTCTTGGTTTCCTTCATCTGATCATTTGTATATTCCTGAGTTTCTTCCAGTGCCTCTATATAGGCCTTCAGATCTTGAACTGTTTTACTGATTTCCTTCTTATGGTTGGCTGTATTTTCCTGAATTTCTTCCAGTACCTTTCTATAGGACTCTTTAATGTCTTTATCTTGTTTGGATGCATCTTCCTGCATTTGTTTATGGATTTTATTCATTTCCTGTATTATCATCTTCTTATGGTCATTTTCTTGTTTTTCAATTGTGTTTGAGTTCTCAGGATTGCTTTCTTTGTGATAGCTGTGATCTGGACATGCCATATTGTTTTGGTTTTTTTTTTTTTTTTTTTTTTTTTTTTTTTTTTATGTTTTTCGCTGGCCTCTAGTCATCTTGCTGTCTCTGATGTCGGGAGGTAGCTTCTGTTGTCCTTCACTGGTTGTTAAGAGCAGATTGTTGATGAGCAATTATAGCCCGAGGGCCCTTGCCTGTGGGGAATAGGGAACTCTTCACTGAAACAGGCAGGTGACCTGGTTTTAGCTCCAGGAGCCTTTGCTCCACACCCTGGGCTCCCCACTGGGTCTGGAAAGGTATGTGCTGGTGCTCTGCAGCCCCAGGATCAGTTCAAGGTAGTGTATGTAGAGCTAGTTATCCTTTCTTTGCCTGGGCTTTGAATAACCTGCCCTTGGGCCTTGGGGCTTTGGGTCCTAGGCTCAGACCATCCTAGATTGCCTGAACTCCTGCTGACTTCTAATAGTTCTTTAGGTTTCTGCCTTATACATCCATGCAGTGGGGCATAAGTTCTTCCCGCCAGGGAGAGAGCAGCTACTGCCTTCTGATTGTTGTTGGTTGGCTAGATTTCTGCTGTATCCCCTCAGTGCTACCCAGCCTCTCACAAGAGCATGGGAGGCACTGCTAGGCTCTGGATCCTGGCTAGGCTGGGTCAGATCTGTCCAATTGTGCAGGGACAATCCGCTGGGGCCAGTAGCTAGGCTTCTGCCTGGCCCAGTTCAGATCCCGATTCTGTAGCTGGATAATGTGTCCACAACCTCCTGGGCCCCCTGTGTGGCACCTGGGCTTTCTTTGGACTAGCGTGGTGCAGGTGTGTGGGGGTTCTGAGGACAGACCTACCCGTTGTCCCGAAATTTCCCCAGGCCAGGAGCTCTAGTGCTTCACTGCCTGGAGTTCAGTCCCTTATACCGAGTTCTTGCTGTAGAGCAAGGTTTCGTTTGCAGTTTGCAGTTGGGTTCCTGTCCAGACTCTGGGGACTGGACTCCTATCCTTTGTTGGTCCTTGCATGACCAGAGGCCAGACCTGCCTATGGTCTGCACTGTGTGGACCCCTCTCACCTAGTGATCTCCAGTTCTTGTGGTCTGTGCCTCCCAGATGGCTCCCTAGTCTCCTCCTTGTAGATCAGATACAGTATGTGTTTGGCACTGTCATCTTGGAATCCCTCCTTTTTGTTCTTATTTATATCAGTTCTTCCAGAATTTCATACAATGAATGTATTTTGATCATGTTCCTCTATTACTCTTTGATCCATCTTCCTACTATTCATAAAGCTTTGTGTCACCTGCTTTTTTTTTTTAAGCAATAAAAAATAGTTCATTTTGCTCATATGTTCTTACGTATCTAGACTCTAGTGCAACTGGTCAACCCACCAAGAGCTGCAATGAAGAAAATTGACTTTCTTAGCATCTATTGGTTGTCTATTAATAGCTTCTTAGGGGTGGAACTTTATTCCCAACTCCTCTTCTCAATGCTGAAACAGCAAGAACCTAAAACATTGAATAATAATTGATCTCTAGACCATCATCTGTTATTTCAATAAAGAATGAGTGAATTAGAATAATTAATTATGGCATACATGTAATGTAAAGATATAGAACAATAAAAGTATTGTGTGTTATAAACTATGAAATGCAATAAGTAAAATTATCATTGCCAAATGGCTCAGAAAACACAGTGAATTGATATTTATGAACAACTTGAGAGTTAAGAATTCAAAGGCTGAATATCTGTGTATCAAGAGCCTTTTTTTAAATGAAGGAGTTTGTTAAGTATCTGGAAACATTTAATTCAAGCAGAAAAAAAAAGTAAGCTTAATCAAAGAATTACAAGTATTACAAAAGTAATTTTCTTTTTTTAAAAAAGATTTACTTATTTTATTTATTGCATATGAGTGCTTTATCTGCAGAAGAAGGCATCAGATCTCATTATAGATGGTTATGAGCCACCATGTGGTTGCTGGGAACTGAACTCAGGACCTCTGGAAGAATAGGTGGCGCTCTTAACCACTGAGCCATCTCTCCAGTCCCACAAAAGTATTTTTCGATTTCCCAAGGTACACCTCAAAAAATATAGTAAGAAAAAAATATCAAAATATCCTCTACGTTTTTAAATGTTCAAGATACAAATAAGGTGCCCTAATAATGGGAACAGGGGCCGCCTCTGACTCTGATCCCAGCCCCTAGCTGGGTTGCCTTGTCTGGTCTCAGTGGGAGAGGGTGATTTAGTCCTGCTGTTACTTGAGGTGCCCAGGTGGTTTGATACTCCTTATCAGCACCATCCCCACTTCTCTGAGAAGGAGAGGGGTGAATGTGGGCAAGGGAGCATGAGGGATGGACTGGGAAGAGAGATGAGGAGAGGACTGGTATCAGGCTGTAAGGTGGTTAAATTTTTTAACAAAAGAAATATTGATAGGCAGATTTGGGCCAAGGGGTCCCGCTCAAACTAAGGCACTAGCCAAGGACAATACAGGCGGTAAACTTTAAACCCCTACCCAGATCTAGCCAATGGACAGGACAGTCTCCACACTTGAGTGGAGAGTGGGATATGACTTTCTCATGTACTCTGGTGCCTCATATTTGACTATGTCCCCTGGAAGGGGAGACCTAGTGGCACTCAGAGGAAGGACAGCAGGTCACTGAGAAGACACTTGATACCCTATGAGCACATACATGGGGAGGTAATCCCCATCGGGAACAGTCATAGGGGAGGGGAATAAGGGGAAAATGGGAGGGAGGGAAGAATGGGAGGATACAAGGGATGGGATAACCATAGAGATGTAACAAGAATAAATTAATAAAAAAAAGAAATATTTGCTTCTTATTTGCATGCTCATTTAATGAGTAAAAGACCTACAAACTGGAAGAAATGTACACAGAAGACCAAAGTTGAGGCAAAAACAAAAGAAGGTCATGAAAGTAAATTGAAATGTAGAGGAATTTTCTCATTGGGAAACTGGTACAATGAGATGACAATATCATCATCATAGACCAGAAGATAGTAGAATTAGAAATCATGGTGAAAACTCCAAATGAAAGCTTTTTTTTCCTTTTAAAATCTAATTTACTGTCTTGTCAAAATAAGTGGCTTGGTAGAATACATACCAAGCAGCAATGCTATTTTCCACAATATACTTAGATGAGCTGTGCTGAAGGCCTTTCAGGTGTCTAAATAATAAATCCAGAACAAGCCCAAATTCAAAAATAAAACTCAATGATTTCACTTATACTTACTATAATACTTAATCCTAAAAAAATATCAAAATTTCAGTCCCATGTTTGTCAAACTTTCTTGTATTTAGAAGGCAAATGCCTTTGTGCGTATTGTTCAGAGACCCTCTATTTAAACACTAGCAATTCATAAAGGGACTTTCCCTAATCTATCATGAAGTAGAAAAATTACAGAAAATACATGACACATATAGCAAGCTAAGTCCTACAAATCTATTTTGTGTCATGTCATTAATTTGCATTATATGAAGGTACTAAAGTAACTTGATTGCAAAAAACGTTGGATCCCAGTAATGGTCATAATTGTGGGCTTCCTGTGTTATGTAACTCTGTCCCTCTAAGTAATTCGATTTCTCTCTCACAATTTTCTTAACTGCCAAATAGAATAATTATATAATTATAACCAAAACAGGTTGAAACTATCGTTTAGGTGGTATCAATAAGGGCTTTGACATTAATTTTGACATCGTAGGTTTGGTTTAGGTGGTGTCAATAAAGGCTTTGGCATTAATTTTGACATTGTAGATTTGGTTTAGGTGGTGTCAATAAAGGCTTTGGCATTAATTTTGACATCGTAGGTTTGGTTTTGCTGACTCATATTGTCACGTCAGCTCTACTATGCTCAAGCAGAAGTGTAAAGACCTTGCCATTTAAACTCCGTGTGACTGCAAATGTCTTCTCATTGAAATGCACCTATAAATGTGGTGGTGGTGATGGTGGTGGGTAATTGCACTCCATAAGGGAACTACAATCATTCATATTGTTAAATTTTTAAAAGAAATATACATGAGAAATTTTGGCTTTGCGTTAAGTAGTGGAATAAAATTTGGAGGATGGTCCCAGAAATTTTAAGTTATTTGCATATTAAAATGTTTAAAATTGAACACTGCATACTATTTCTATTTGTGCCACTTCATGTCATCACTGCCAATAATGGCAGACACACTAAGGCTATGAAACATTACAGGGAATCTATAAGCTGCTTACTCCTCTTGGGTCATAAAACTTAAGGAAAGTTTGTGCCAAATGAAAAGTGCTCATTCCAAAATCAATGAGTTCAAAATGGTGAGTAATAATGTAAGTCTTCATTTTTTGTTTGTAAGTAAGGTTATTTATTGTGATATGAAGTAATCCTGAAATTTTGTTCTAGTCATAAAACTTGTGAAAAATGTAAAATAACAAGCTATGCATATTTTGTAAACCACTTCTATTTTTTCTTTATTTCCATCTCTTTTTGGTTTTAGTTGGAAACAGTAATATTATAAAGCCCATTGGGCAGAGAACTCAGGACATGGCAATAGGTGAAGACTAAGTAATTTAATTTAATTTTGTAAGTTGAGAGATATGCAATCCTGCCTTTGATGAATCAAAACTAAAGGAAAGAATTAGTAAGGCCCTAAAGAAAGACACCTTGACTATTCCTCTCTAGAACTTACAAAGTTTCATTTACTAAACCAGGAAACTTAGGAAAGCAAAATAGCAATACTCAGATAATGTTAAGAATGATTTCTTTTTATGATATTTTAGGAAGTATGAAATTATAAGGTTTCCATTAAAGTTGCACAAAGATCTGTGCATATCAGTGCTTCTTTGCAGTAAGACCAGCACTTTTAGCTGACATAATGAGGAACTGTCAGCCCTCTTGTTTTCAGATGATAGGAGTGGCATCTTAACCGATAATTATTGTGAATTTGGGAGCTTCACTCAAGGCTGAACTTATCCTTTATGAGTCTGACTATATAACCACATTGAAGTAGAGAATATTAGGTAGGAAAATTGTCAATTATTTATGCCAAATAGGCCAGATCTGTATATATTTAGTAGAAAATGAAGGTAAAGTTTTAGTTGTCTCTTTGGGGGGGAGGGTACTTATTTTTCTCTGACTTTCTAGAGATGTAATTATTGGCTTTCTCTCTAATTTTTAAAGTCATGTTGTCAAGAAGAAAAAAATAATAACTCTACCTCAATTAACTTTTGCCTAATACCCATTTCTTTTTTTTTTCTTTTGTTTTTATTTGTTTGTTTGTTCATTTTTGTTTTTGAGACAAAGTTTCTCTGTGTAGCCTTCGCTGTCCTGGACTTACTTTTTAGATCAGGTTGAACTCAAAATCACAGCAGTTCACCTGCCTCTGCCTCCCTGAGTCCAGAGGTTACAGGCATGCACCTCAACTCCCAGCATAACCCCTATTTCTTTACCTGGTTAGCATTAAATAATGAAATGGCATTTAGATTATGTGAATTGTGAAACTGAAGTTGAATGAATGTATGAGAGCATGAAAATGTATGTAAAAATAGGGGGGCATCCATTACCAAAAGAAAGGGAAGTCTATCAAAAATAAATAGGCAGTTAGATGTGAGAAAGGAAGGAAAGGAAGACAGACAAAGAAAGAAAGAGAAACAAACAAAGAAACAAATGAACAAAGAAGCAAAGAAAGAATAGGAGCCAGTGAAGTGTAAGAATCATATGTAAGAAAATAAATTTATCTAATGAAGTTCAAAGGTTTTATGGGAAAAAATCATTTATGGGGAGGGTGCAAAAATATGCATTGGAACGTAGGAAAGCATTGAAAACGAGGGTGGATTTAGTGAAACTATGAAAGGAAATTAAGAAATGAGTCAACCTAAGAGTGGATGTGAAACCCAGTGATGATTCAGTGAAAAGAAGGACATAGATGTACCACACTGTAATAGATGTACCACGCTGTAAAAGATGTACCACGCTGTAATAGATGTACCACGCTGTAATAGATGTACCACACTGTAATAG
>OU015747.1:8751847-8775365 GCA_907169655.1 Acomys percivali | reverse complement strand
GTGTGTGTGTGTGTGTGTGTGTGTGTGTGTGTGTGTGTGTGTGTGTGAGTCATAGTTCACTTTGATCATCTAGGCATTATTAGTGAAGAAGAACATTAGGTGTCCCTGGGAAACTGTTTCTAAGAAGGATTAAATGGAGAGGGGAAAGACTGGCTTTGAATATGTATGGCACTGAATTTGGGTGGCATCCTAGTGAATAGAAATAAAAGAGAAATAAATACGGGTGAGAAGATATATTCCCCTTTCTTTAATCAATGACTCACCAGGATATGGCTGTGGCAAACAGGAGGCAATCCTGCACCTCTTAGTTCTCCTTCACAATGGACTATTGTCCTAAAACATGTGCTAAAGTTACTTTCTTTGCATAGATTGGCTTTTGTCATAAATTTGATCTTAACAATGTGAAAAACTATTGACCATACAATGTATTAAAAAGTAGTCAAGACAGAGTTAACATTTTTGAATGTCTAAATGCTTAATAATTAAAAATATAATTACAAATGTTTTCTAATAACTATTCTATCAAGTTCTTGGTTCACTAAAACTTTGGTGTCCATATAAATATGACAAAATCCTTGCTTCAAATATATGGTCATCATTTAAATTCTCAATATAAAAGAAAAGTTTTAGTTCTAGAGGCAAAATCACACTGAGGGACAACTGTATTTACTTCTGTACTTGCAAAAACACTAAAGACTTCACCCTCTGCTCTTCTCTTTAGTGTGAAGAAAATTAGGGTTCTGCATTTGATCACTGATTGCCAAGGGCAGTGTGTGTCTAACATATGCTAATGTCACAAGACTCCTGGTTTTTTTTCTCCTTTCTCTTTACACCTTCTCATATCAACAGTCCAAAACTATTTGCTTTTTATGGCTTCTTCACAATGCTGAGAAGCTTCTGGGTGCTTGCCTCTGGCTTGATAAACCGACGTGCCCTTTCCAAGACCACTGGGCAAGCTGCTGCTCTTTGAGCCAATCACACAGGAAAACCAGCAGGGCTGTCAACAATGTTGGCACTCTCGGAGCTAGTTCTCTTCTGCGATCTGTAACTGTTGGCAATGGACATTTCTACAGAGCTAGCTGTAATTAAAGTTATATGAGGAAATTATGACAGGCATTATCTCTACATTCTCTCTGAAATGTTGAGTCTATTACATTTCACATCCCAAAGCTCACATCAAAGTCTCTTTTCAGGATTTTCTTCCACTACTAAATTCTATAAATACTCTGTCCCTAAGCAAGATCTCAATCTAAGATATTGGGAGTTAGTGCTTCTTATATACAAATAAATACAATTATTACCACACACCTATAGACCATTGACTACTAAAGTGGTAAATAAAATTAAGTTACTAAGCTATTGATTTTTTCATGTTTAATTTGTGTTATATAAACACAATACTATAATAACTTGTAAATTAATAGGGTTTTCTATGTATATTATGTTTAGAATATAGATTTTTCAAACTTATTTATATAATACTTAAAATCAATATTGAAGATTGTCATCTTATCCTTAATCTTATAGAGTACATCCTGATTATTACATGTCTCTTGATTTTAAGTAGGTTAACAAAAGAAGCAACTTTAGATTGATCTTCTATTTCTCAATAGGGAGTATTGAAGCAAGCCGGCTGAGTCAGATCCTTTTTAAACTTGTTTGAGACTGGAAAAACATAAACATCACATTTGATTAACAATTTTAAGCTATTAAGGTTATCAAAATTATTTTCTTAACGTACTAAGATACTGTATCTATAAACCACTGCTGGTTTGAGATGTGCACACGTGGAGCTTCTAGGTAGTAACCTAATTAAATATATACAGAATTATACTTTCCTGAGCCTGAGCATCTCTCACAAACACTTTAATAAGCTTCCTCAAATAGCATGACATCTGTTCATCTTCTTTTACTTAGCAAGGTTGTTAATAAGCTTAACTTCCATTAAGACCCCAGAAAATCATTCCTCTCATCATCCAGAGCCCTTGAGGTAAAGGACACATCCATTTTCTTTACTGCTTAGTTGTGTCTTAGGAAAAAATATGTTCTAATTCTCTATTCAGGATAGAAGAGAGAAGGGAGGATGTGTGAGGCCCTTTCATATATCCTTGATACAATTACTCTGCCTAACTGAGCAAATGAGTGAATTATAAGTGACTAGGAATCACTCTTGAAAAAACTCATTCATTATAATTTAATCATACAATGCACACATGCCCTAAGAATTGCTCTAAGTATTTTATTCTTATCACTTCATTTACTCTACAGAACACACCTTGAGACACAGTCTGGTTTCCTAAAAGGAGAAGAAGCTTGCACACTATCCCTCAGCATGCAACATGGAAACATACTGTCTGCCCTTAGTTTTCTACTTTTAGAGCAGCATGATAGGTCATACAGCATCTTCCTGTATCAGAATCCATATACAGAGGCAGGATTCCCTCTGCATTCTTGATCTTTTTACCAGCCCAGGAAATGTGTGCCTGTCTACAGTGCACTGTAGTCTTGTTTCCCTGTAGCTTATGTATATGTGTGATTGTTCTAAAGAAGTCATAAAGCTTCTTTTCCCATGCTTTTTTCACTCACATGCAGAGAGCTCTTTCCTGGCCCTTTCTAGTTTATCTAGACCAAAAAGTGTTCACGCTGGCACAAGTTTATGTAAAAACAGAGGAGGAGACTCAACTGTAGCATGTTTCTTTGGTCTCAACAGATGAGAAAATGATGGATTCAGAAACAAACTACAGTGAGCAAATGCTGTAAGCTTTCGGTGGCTATTAGAAATTAAAACTATATGCTGTCCAAATAAACTTGAAATTTAGATAAACAATGAATAGTTTTAGCTGCATATATGTTCCTAATATTCTCAATCCCTGTTTTTCAATACATATATTCAGGGACATGAATACATCTTGTACATTGGTAGGCACAAGAAAAACCCTGAAGTTCCTATTTCCACCGCCATTCTTGAATCTTCAATGCCAGAAGCAGGGGAGAGCAGATGTTAGGACACTCCGGTAGAATCACGAATGTCTTAGTAAACAGATTAAGCTGAAAGAAAGGTTTAATTATACCTAGAAGTCAGTCATTTAATTTTAGGTTCTCGGAGAAATTGTAAAATTATTTGCAGCATTTAACTGGAAGGAATGAACACACCTGCACTAGAGGTTCTTCAGGGATCTCTGAGCACAGTGAGCCTCCAGACTCACCAACTCACCATCCTAGACGCTACTTACTCTCCAAACAGGCAACTTCACAAGAGCTAAATATGCTTGGATCATAAGGCTTTGTTACCAACATATTCGCTGGAGTCTTCTTCTCTGATCAGATACAGTTTCTGTGTAAGCAAGAAAGGATCCTAGAGGTGGTAGGGCTAAGCTCTCGAATGCTAAATGCTTATGGTATGGGTGAAGCTAAGAGTTTATAACTCTAAGCCATAGAAATAGAAATCTGTGGCTCCTGTTGTGGGAACCAGAGATGCATATTCCATGCCTTGTACATCAAGATTTACTTATCTAGGTTTTCATGGACAACTGGGAGCTAGTGGAATCCAATCCTTATTCATGGCCATTTGCAATCTTCTTTCTCTCTACCTTCCCTGGCCTCTCTCTATGCATCAACAGTAACTTGTCTTTGGTGCTTCGTGGCCCTCTGCTGCTGCTGCGTCCACTCTAAACTTTTCCTGCTGACTGCTTCCCACAACTGCTGCTGTAGTCACGCTGCTCTTGAAGTTACCAGCCTCTATCACTGCTCCTTTTTGTTACCGGCTGTGCTCACTGCCTTAGGATGGAGACCACATCTATTCAAGGAAAGGCCAATCAAGAGAAGCCTTGTCTTGTGACTGATGTGTCAGTGGACAGAACAAATGTGTGTCTTAGATGAGTGAGTGAGCCAAGCAGCCTGGACAAATGTCCAGGAAAGGGTGTGACATTAAATGAAATATCCTATTAAGAGAAAAACCTCCCAATTACATCCAACACTGGCTTCTTTATGAGCTGTTAAGGAGGTGATTAAACTCAAAGCTTAGCTGAGAGCTGGTTCAGGATCACCTAAAGTTCACCAGTACTGTTCACAAGGCTGTTGTCTGGAGGTCTGGGCAGGCTGTCTGGAGCGGTTGTCACTAGCAAGGTCTCTGGTGAAGAAGGAGGCAGTTGGAGTAGGCCTTAAAGATGATGGTGCCCCCAGGGTAAATTAAAGCTGTGCAAATCACCAGCATATCATAAGGGCAGTTCATCTGGGTACAAGAATAGGGACTTTTAACTGGTAGTTACCTACGTAGGTTGCCAGGGATTAAAAGAAGGGACAAACTGCTTTCATTCAAAGATCTGCATGATCTTATCCCTATAGCTGGGAATGGTGGCTCACATGTTTAATCCCAGAACTCAGAAGGCAGAGGCAGGTGGATCACTGTGAGTTGCATTTACACACATGCAGGGAAAATACTCATGTTTATAAAATTAAGTAAATCTAAATTTTTTAAATGTACCCTAGCATATTTATGACTTATAGAAGGTTTTCATAGGAAACTAGCTTTCTTCAAAGGAAAGAAACAAATTTTCTCCACTTTTCCTGCTTCATTCAGGTGCTGGTGATTTCAGAACATGGTGTGATTATGTGTGTATACTAGTGTGCATGCACATTTATGTGTGAGTATAGAAAAAACCTCAAAAAGTCTAGTACATAATTTTATAACTTCTTTAGGATCACGGAAAGTATTATTCTTTGATGCATGGATGAAGGAAGAGGATATTCTTATACAAGGTATTAATTCTTTATATTATTTGAAACTGAAGCTAAGTACACCTTGATATTTACCTAGTAGAAATTAACTTTCAAGTTTAACTATATTATGTTTTATTTCTGGTGATAATATTTCAAAAAGTTAAAGTCTAAAGTTTCATTATCCTTGAGATTTGATAATTGGAACACATTTAATTAAAATTTTTGGCATCTCATGCAGCTGACATTTTATTATTACGTTCGTGAAAATAATGAAGTCTGAACTTTCAGCCATGGAAACAGAATGATTCTGAAAAGGAAAATCTTTTTTGACTAAAACATAATTCCTATCCATCTCAGAGCTTACTAGGAGCACAATTTAACGTATAAGGTGACAAAAGTATGAGGTAGGAGAAAGGCATAGATGCCATAAGTGAGTCTTCATGAAGTTGGATGCATTATTCTGATAAGTATTAACCACACCTCCCCACCACTGATCAGTTCCTGACCTGAGGTTTTCTTTCTTTTTTTTTTTTTCTTCCACAATTTAGACTTTATTTATTTTATTTTATTTTATTAATTTATTCATATTACATCTCAATGGTTATCCCCTCCCTTGTATCCTCCCATTCCTCCCTCCCTCCCATTTTTCGTTTACTCCCCTCCCCTATGACTGTGAGTGAGGGGGACTTCCTAAGAGGACTAAAAGTTGAGTGTGACTCTGCCTTCTGCATTGCTCCTTGACTTTCCACAGAAGTGTGTCGTCCAGGAACATGAAAGTCATGGAAATTCAAGCTCAAGAGCTGCCTGTACATCCCCTCCAGTGTGGCTTTCCTTAGAGCAGAGAAAAGAGCCTATGCCCAGTTCATAGACACAACCTCAGTAATAAAACTAACAGTTTAACCTTGCATACCAAAAGGAAATTAGCACCATTTCCTGAATCCCTCACATCTCCAAAGCTTTAGAAAGGAGAATCATGACAACTGTAGAATAGAAACTATGCTCATTTTTAGCTTCTTGGCTTTCTTCCCTAATTCACAAAATATCTTTCATATTTATAGGCAGTATTCTTTTATCTGGAAAATGTAATTAATTAGTGTGACATCAAACTTATAATCCCCTTAGCTTCTTAATGACTTTGCAAAAGTGACTTTTTGTTTTAAATTTGAGACAGGGTATCACTGTGAAGCACTGGCTGTCATGGAACTCCCTGTGTAGACGAAGGCGACCTCAGCTTACAGAGATCTTCCAAGCTCTGCGTCCCTGCTGCTAGGTTTAAAGGTGTGCACCACTATACTCAGATAAGAGTGGCTTCTCTTAAGAAATTATTTATAAACCAATCTTCTGCTGTAAACCACCTACTTCCGGCATGAAAAAGTTGAAATTCTTTATGGATATTTTTAAATTTTGTTTTGTTTAGTAGTTGTCTTGTTAGTTTTTTGTTTAAAGTTGCTTTGAAATGTTGTGTTTATCTGTTTGTTTAGGTGTTTTGAGTTGAGGACTTGGGACATGGCTCAGACTGGTAATCTAGGTATTCCTTCCTCTGTCACTTATTAACTGTTTTCTCAATGTATTGTCCTTGGCTGGTGCCATAGTTTGAGCAGGAACCCTGGGCCCAGATCTGCCCATTATAATGTTCTTCTTGTAGGTTTCTAGGACCCTCTGGAACATTCTATTTCCCCATTCTCCCATGCTTCTCTCACTTAGAGTCCCAATAGGATGTCCTCCCCTCTGTGCCACCTTCATGGTAAGTGAAGACTTTCATGGGACATGCCCCTTGAGCTAGTGTCCAGATATAAGTGAGTATATACCATTTGAGTCTTTCTGCTTCTGGATTAACTCAGTCACTATGATCATTTCTAGTTCAATCCATTTGTCCACACATTTCAGGAATTCCTCTGTTTTTAACAGCTGAGTAGTATTCCATAGTGTAAATGTACCACAGTTTCTTCATCCATTCTTCTACTGAGGGACACTTAGGCTGTTTCCAGGTTCTAGCTATAATGAATAAGGCTGCTATGAATATGGTTGAGCAAATGTTCTTGTTGTGTGCTGGAGCACCTTCTGGGTATATTCTAAGGAGTGGAATATCTGGGTCTTGAGGAAGCCCTATTCCCAGTTTTCTGATATAGCGCCAGATGGATTTCCAAAGTGGCTATACTAGTTTGCATTCCCACCAGCAATGACGGAGTATTCCTCTCTCTCCACATCCTCACCAGCATGTGTTGTCGCTTGGGAGAAGTAAGGGAGAATGGGGAAACAGAAGGATCCAGAGGGTCCTAGAAACCTACAAGTAGAACATTATGATGGGCGGATCTGGGCCCAGGAGTCCTGCTCAAACTGTGGCACCAGCCAAGGATAATATGTGCAGTAAACTTCGAACCTCTACCCAGATCTAGCCAATGGACAGGACATTCTCCACAGTTGAGACTGTGGGGACTGACTTACACAGGAACTCTGGTGCCCCATGTTTGACCACGTCCCCTGGATGGGGAGGCCTGGTAGCACTCAGAGGAAGAATAGCAGGCTACCAAGAAGAGACTTGATACCCTATGATCATACAGGGTGAGGAGGTCCCCCTTAGTCACAGTCATAGGGGAGGGGAGTAAGGGGAAAATGAGAGGGAGGGAGGAATGGGAAGATACAAGGGACGGGTAACAATTGAGATGTAATATGAATAAATTAATAAAACATATTTTTAAAAAACATACAAACTTAAAAAAAACCTGTTTTCTCAGGGAACTGTTCATTCCTCACAATCTCCTAAAGCATGCTCCTGACACATGCCTTGGCAACACAAAAGGAGATAATTTCTGTGACTTGCTTAATGCTGTATACAGAGCTCCCATCATCAAGCATATAAAATATTATCTCATTAACACAGCTCAAGGTCATGCACACCACACTTCTGCCTCTTTCATCAGCTCTGTTTTCTTTTGAGACAGACCTCATGCTTCAGATGCCAACACTATAAAACCATGAAGAATCCAAAGGAAAACAACTTAATTCCTAACGTCTGATTCTTCCTTATATGCAACTTTCTTTTTCAAGGGCTACCCCTTTCTGTTTGGTTAGCTGTCTTTGAGTTTTGAAGCCTCAGCTTGATATTCTTCCCTCTCAGATGCTGAAAGCAATGAGAATTGCTTACTGCATGCTGCAGTAATACCCTGTGCAGAAATCTATGATAGCACTTTCCACATCATTTATAATTATCTGATTGTCCAGTAGATTTAAGCTCTTCAAGGACAATGGCTTAATTATATAATTTCTTCCTCTGTGCCTGAAGAATGCAAGGTACTCAATAATTAAAGCTTGGATGGAACAATGAATAAATGAAAGAATATATTCCATGGTGAATGGACCCAGGAAATTGCTAGAAAATCTTTAAAAGAATCTTGCAATCCAAAATTGTTGAAGTGTAAACTGATATAACGCTTTCATATAGAAATTTATTTCAAATTTAAGACATAATAACTTTCTTCAAAATTAAATTTTTAGCAGAATCTCCTGTATAAAAATATATTCATAACCATAGTTGCTTGCTGGCTAATGACAAGCTACTTTTACGCCATTATGATGATTAAATTTCAGTCAAGTTAGCTATGCCATGAAGCTCAAGTGCAGATCAAACACTAGCCAAAATGTTCTGTCAAAGACAGTTTAGATGTCATTAACATTTATCTCTTTAGGAAGCAAGTGCAGCTAGCTCTCATGATGTAAACAGGGCTGACAAAGCACTTGAAGGCTTCAGCATAAAACACTGAAGTGTATTTCTCCTGCAGACTGGGTGAAAAAACAGTGAGCAAGAGCACTTCATCCCTGGGACTCTACCCAGCTTGCCTTTCATGATCTGAACTTGCCCATCATTGTTAAGAAAGGCAATCCATGAGGATGCATCTTCTCTGACACCCCAGCCAGATAAATTGATACGAGGGTGGATGCAGGGAAGTCGCAGTGCTTGGTGGATGAGACAGAGTTGGGTAGAAATCGGAAAAGTGGCTGGTGTGGGAGCAGCTGTCTGCAATCCCTTCACTAGGAAAGCTAAATCAGGAGATTAAAGGAGATTAAAGATCTGCATGTGGATTTATGATCAGCATGTGTCTCTTTTTTTCCCTTGGTTAACATTTTTTTAAATTTTATTAATTTATTCAGATTGCAACTAAATTGTTATCTCATCATTTGTATCCTCCCATTCCTCCCTCCCCCCTGCTTTTACTGTATTCCCCTCCCCTAGGTCTGTGACTGAGGGAGAATTACTCCCCGACTATATGGTCATAGGCTATCAAGTCTCATCTTGGTAGCCTGCTTATTCTTTCTTTGAGTGCTATCAAGCCTCCCCACCAAGGGGAGGTGGTCAAATATGGGGCACCAGAGTTCATGTCAGAGTCAATCCCCACTCTCCACATAACGGTGGAGAATGTCCTGTCCATTGTGTAGGTCAGAGTAGGGGTTCAATGTTTACTACTTGCATTGTCCTTGGTTAGTGCAATAGTTTGAGCAGACGCCCCTGGGCCCCGATCCTCCCCTCAAGATGTTCTTCTTGTAGGTTTCACAAAAGTCTTTACTTACCAGGATTTGGGATAGATGTGCGGACATCCTACTGAGACTCTAGGTAAGATAAATATAGGAGATGGTGAAATATAAGGACCCAGAGAGTCCTAGAAAGTATGTGTCTCTTAAAGAGACCCTGTCTCAAAATAAAATAAAATAGAAAAATATTAATAAATAATTGGAAAAGAATCAAAAATCAAGGAAGGGGAGAGGGAGACAGAGAGATAGAGAGAGAGAGAGAGAGAGAGAGAGAGAGAGAGAGAGAGAGAGAGAGGAAACATGAATTTAAACATACATAGATACATATAGACTCTGTTTCCTTGGATAACTACAACTACAAAATGTGATTAACTAATTCACAGAGTTTTCACCTACACCTCTCATTATTACTATGTATTTATATTTAAAGAAACAGATGTTTATGTGTTAAACATATGAGTAATTGTGTGTTGTTTTAGTAGTATTAGTACTTCAAATAATCTATCCACATGTATGTATATTAATGTATTTTAGTTAAATATATCAGTAATCACTAATTAATAACACCATTTCCTGAATAATTAGTGATTATTTTCTTTCATTGTGTCACTATATTTTAATTTTGTAATGTTGGTTATTTTTGAAAAAAAATAATGTGATCATTATCTAAAAATATAAAATATTTTATGGATTTTTCCAACTATCTCTTATGTACACTAATTTTACTGTAATAAATAGCTTTTCTTCCTGCATGAATTCTATTTGAAAACATGTAAACACGTCTCAGGAAATCAGTTTATGAATCAACTTTTCTTGTACTAGTTTTCTGATTCACCATTTCCAAGTAGCATCCTTCACTACTTCCTCTACTTCCTCTGAGTCACTGCTGAATCTTGTGTAAACACATAAAATATCCATGACATTACATTATTGTTATGTTCTATTCTTTTGGAGTTTTTAAAAAAGACTTTTCCCTTTATGCCATTGTTTTTTCATTCAACAAATTCATAGCCAATATCACCAATTCTAGTGTTGGTGAAAGGGCAGTAAATTAAATACCCACTAATCATATGTCCACATCAATTTACTGGGTTTTACATTATTCTTTTTTTTTTTTTTTGAGAATCTTATGCATAAATACTGTATTGCAGCATTTCCAGTCCCACTCTATTCCTCTTTGAAGCCTCACTCCCTCTCAAATTCATGAGCTCATCTTCATTAATAGTTATTATATATATGTAATATCATCTTCTCAGTCTATTTTGTGCTCTTCATATTATATGTGTCCAGATATTATGACCACTTTAGATTGATGACTGAAGAAGATTCATTCTCTCTCTCTCTCTCTCTCTCTCTCTCTCTCTCTCTCTCTCTCTCTCAGGAGCCATTACTTCTTTGTAGCTCTAGGTTTGAGGATTTCTGAGGTTTGCATCATTCATGTTTGAATGTCAACTGGTAGTGCCATTATACAGGTCATGTTTAGGTAAACACATTGTCCAAATTGCACGAATGTAGTTCTCTCTCCTGTTTAGTATATGACATATATACCTCTAACACAGGCTGTTATGTTCTAACACAGGCTTTGATCATTGCTTTTGGTTTCCATTGCACCTTGCCTTCAATAGCTTGAAAGCCAATCTCGGTTAATGAAGACAAAACACATCTCAGACACAGGGATTGGAAGAATCAAGCTGAAACTGCTATAGAAGCCTCTTCCCCAAGAACTATATCAAATAACATCTGAAGGCGTGATGCGGGCTCCCAAGGGAGAAAAACAATTTATAATTTAAAAAGTTGTAAAGTCTAAGAACCACAGCAATGACCTGCATAGTAATATAGCTTCAGGAGTGTAATAGTTAAATTTATATCCTGGGAGTAAACAACAGCTGTGTTTACCCAGTCACTAGGAGGTAATTTATGCTGGGTACTGGAAAGTTAACAACTAGTTGTGTCTGGTGAGGCCATGGATCCTTGGGGAAAAGTGGTTATTTATACTTTCCTAAACCAGTATAATCCCTCATTGAATTCTAAGAATTTATCCATATGCCCACAGAGAAGTATAACTCTCATTCCTCATGAAAGAAGCCTCTTTTTGCAGTATACAGAGACCGTCACAGAATCCCACAACCCTCCTCTTCACTGCCCATCTCACAGTAAGGACACTGAGACTTTAGATACAAAGCACATGCCCTTCCATGGGTTGAGGAGACTGAAATCCGGGGTCGTCATACTTGTAAAAGAAACGGTTTGCCAACATGTTCCAAATGTAGAGAGCAATGAACCATGGCATGTCCAGTCATAACTGGTACATCCACAAAACAATGCCTACAACTGAGGCTCAGTTTAAGTGCTAATAAGAGGGAAGTGGCATTAAGCAGAACTCGTGTGCACTAAATACTATGTTTAACACACCAGCCTCTCTCATTCCTTCTTCCTCCATTTTTCCCTCCCTACATATTTTGATGATTTAAACAATAGTGCCAGACAACAGACATTATATTACATGAGGTTTATTAAATGAGCATGGGGAGAGAAGGGAAGCGGGGGGAGGGGTGCCCCAGAGAGAAACAGAGAGACAGAGAAAAGGAGGAAGAGAGAGGGAGAGAGAGAAGAGGTAAGAGGGAGGGAAGGATGAAAGAGAGAGAGGAGAGAGAGATGGAGAAAGAGAAGGAGAGAGGGAGAGAGGGGGGAGAGAGAGTGAGGGAGAGACAGAGAGAGAGGGAGAGACAGAGAGAGAGAGGGAGGGAGAGAGGGAGAGGGAGAGAGAGAGAGGGAGAGGGAGAGAGGGAGAGAGAGAGGGAGAGAGAGGGAGAGAGGGAGAGAGGGAGAGAGGGAGAGAGGGAGAGAGGGAGAGAGAGAGAGGGAAAGGAGTAGAAAGAAGAGAGGTAAGAAAGAGAGAGCCACAGGAGGGTTTGTCCTTTTATAATCTTGGGCAGGGCCACACCCAGAGGGAGGAAGGCAATGACATCACAGGTAGGTAGACTGAGGCAGAATCCTAACACACATGACAAGGATCGTATACTTACTTCCAGTATTTTTATTACTCTTTTTATTTTAAAATAAGTGTGCACTATGTGTATATGTACATGTGTAAGTGATGGCGCATACATACCATGCCGTGCTTGTGGAGGTGAGATCATTTCTGGTTTAGCTCTGGCCTCCTGCCTTGTCTAAGGCAGGGTCACTTGTTCTCTTCTGTGTATATCAGGATAGCTCTGCCATGGACTTCTAGAGATTCTCTTGTCTCCACTGCCCGTCTCACAGCAGGAGCACTAGGATTTTAGATATATGTATGTGTTTTTCCATACACATGGGTCGTCACACCCATGAAGCAAATGACTTACTCACTGAAACATCTCATCAAGCCATTGTAGAGTATTTAATCTTGTGGATCTTTGCCAAACCTGTCAGTGTAATTCATACCAATACAGGTCTTCAAGTAGTGTGAAGTTTAATAAAAAAAAAAAAAGGCGGGGGGAGGCCTTTGTGAACTCCCTACTTTCCAAGTATCGTATCCTATTCATACTTTATCACCTATTATCAATTAATAATAACTGTCTTTTAAGTAATCTTATTTCTATATCTTCAGCTACCCATGGCCCATTTCTCATTTCCCATTTCAGTCCCATTAGTTTGATCTTGTAATGAACATGTGGCTGCACTAGAATCCCAAGCAAACTAAGGTCCTTATTTATTGGTAGTTTCTGCCATTCCTTACCCTCATGTCCCTTTATCACTTGTTTTATTTTTGCACAATTTTTTCCCCACTTTCAATTTTTGACATGCTTTTTTTTTTTACTAAAACATAAACCTGAGTAAATTCACCTATAACATGACTTCAAATGGAAAGCTATACAATTACCTGTATTTCAAGGGGAATGCTTATAAGTTATTTAATGTTTTCAAATTAATGCCCTTAGTGATAATTTCCAGTGGTCTTTAATGTATCTTCTTGAGAATTTGTTTTTTCCCATGCCATCATTCTGAAACTTTGTAAAATACTACTTTAAACCCATGCAGAAATATTTCTGCCTGTATTATTTAATTCTTATTTCCAGCTCTGCCTTTATTTCACAAAGAAGAAAACTTGATGCACAGATATATTGAAGTATCTCACATATGTTATCCATTCATAACTATGATCCCATAACTATATTCCTCTGATTATCTTCCATTTCTGTGGAGGGCACAACTGTGATCCTAGACACTTTAGCAATTTATGTTGGCAACAGATTTTTTTTTCTATTTTGACTCATCTAGGTTATTGCATCAAAAAGATGTCCTCAGTCAACATTCCCAACTCTCGTTCTTGCTCACTCCCTCCAATATGCTGCCAACATACAGAGGAAACTGTCAATTATTTCAATCTCCAAGGTCTATATTCCTATAACAAACTTCTTACAAGAAATACGTTTACTAATTTCCTCTAGTTTTTCTCTTCCATTCCTTTCAGCTTATTCCAGCTAATAATGGATTCCATCACTCCAAAAAATTTGGTCACTATTACTTATATTCCAAAACTCAAAAGTGAACATCTCAACCAGCTGGTCATTTTATTTTCCTTTTTAGTCTTACTGCACTTGGTTGCTCAGAATTCAAACTCACTTCATTTTCTATTTGTTGAACATGTCTTCTGATTCTCCTGTGCTTGTTTCTTCTACATTTTCAATCTATAAACATTAAACAGTTCTGAGTTCCTTCCTTGTCTCTCTCTCCCTCCCTTTCTCTCTCTCTCTCTCTCTCTCTCTCTCTCTCTCTCTCTCTCTCTCTCCCTCCCTCCCCCCTCTCCCCTCTCTCTCTAGACACATGCCTCCCCTATGTCTTCTCAGTCAACACATGTCTAATGGAGACAAAGGAGACTAGTATAGAAGTATATTAATATTAATTTTATCACACCCAAAGCTAAGTCACCTTAGCTTTGTGTAACAACCTTTTGCCAACAACTAACATGAATCAACCGTGGGAATCTATTGCTACTCTAAGTAACAATCAAATAAAGTATAGGAAATACTAAGGAAAATGAAGAGAAGATTTATCATATTCCAATTAGTAGATTAAAGAATAAGATTAAATCCCCTATGTGATACCATAAATGCAAACACTATGCAAATGTGAGACGAGCCTCCATAGGAGCAGCTGCCTGCAAATGTTGTATGTTACTTTCAGCAGCTCCTAGAATGTGTGAGGTGTTTATGCAAACATACCAGATGGTTATGCTAATGAAGTACATGTAGTAAATCTCTCGGTAGTAAATGTAATTAATTATGAACTTATGAAATGGAGTAATTTCAAGATACTTTCCATTTAAAAATAGTTTGGGTAGAAATCTCAAACATTCCAGGAAAATCCATGTAGTTGCAGGTTACTGGGCATGCTTTCTGAAGACCTTTGCTTATTATCACTGTAATCAAGGTTAAAATGCTGGCATCACTTGCTGACCTAAACAACATTAAAGTCTCAGACACAGAAGAAGAGATGCACCAGATATATTCAAAATATAATGGAATCTATCCATTTTCTGGCTGAAGGATATACTCAGATCATCAAACAGCTATCCAAACCATGAAACAAGAATGATTTGGTTCAAATTTTCCATAGAATTCAGTCATAGGAAGATATGAAAACAGCAGTTACCAATTAGTTCCTTTGTTTAAGTTTCCATAGTTACAGAGAGGGTCTTTTTATTTTTTTTCTTGTTATTATGTTTCTAGAGGAAAAATCTTGTTTGCTCTTTCAGTGCTTCAAACCAAACAAAATTCTAAAGGTGCTTAAATAAATTACGCAGTTCGGTTGGTGTCTGCCCCAACTATGCCACTTACAGAATGACATAGGCATCCCTTAACACCATTGGTTCTCAATTTTCACATCTATAAAGTTAGTGCTATGGTTAGAAAAAATGTTTAATCAAAAAAAATGCTTTTAAAGGTGTTATTTACATAGTTAACAAAACATCAACTTGTGAGTTTATTGACAAGTATTTTATAAATTGCCTTTTATGTTTATTTTCATGACATTCAATGTGAACTAACATGCAGAGAAACTAGACATTACTTCCTCTCCAATAAACAGCCAGGCATATTAGATTACCTTTACATGATAATAAAATAATCTGAAATGCCAGAAGAGTGTAACAACTAGCTAATGTAATTGACCGTAGGATGGTGCTTTGTTTTAAATATTAATGAATTTCCATGTAGGCATTTCACATTCAGAAGATCTATACATTATCAGTACAAGACATTTTTTGAGTATTTTAAAAAGAAATATAGATAATTTCTGTCTTCTCAATTTAGAAAAAAATAGAAAATATATCTCATGTTGTATAACTATGTTATTAATGTGTGACTTTAAACTTTGCTCCATTTTCTTCTGTGCAAGATTCTTAAATAGATACAGTTCCTACTCTGGGTCAATTGTTGCTTTTTCTACTAGCATCAGATGAGCACATTAAAAAGCACAGTAGAAAATCATATTGGAAAGTAAGTTTCTGTACCAGTACAAGAAGATTCAAACTCATAATCAGTATAGTAAGACAAATGTGAGTCACTTTGCACAATTCCGGAAAAAAAAAAAAACACAACAACAACAAAACATGCATTATTGCTTAAGACAAATGTATTTGAGTAAAGAAACTTATTCTGTGCTTGCTTCCAATCTCTTTTAAAGAAGAAAGGATGTGGCATTTAAAGCTTAATGTGAGGACTTTGTCTCTTTACTGCCAATGCATAAAGTAATTTAAAACTATCTTGGATTGTAGAACCATTTATTCTAATAAAACAGACAATCTGAGAAATGATGTGACTAGTTTTAACTGTTCTGGTCCATAGAGTTACATTCTGATACCTGTAAGACCCTTGCAACACTGATAATATACAGGTCCTGTTAAGTTTAATCTGAAAATTATCATGACACATAGTTGACCAAGTTAATATTATCTTAAACAAATATGTCTTTTAATTATGGAAGAATATCTTAATGTCCTTGAATATTAATGTTATATAGATTTTCTTGATATAGCCTATAATGAGAGACATAAAAGTTTTATACTTATATCCTGTTAAATGTGTCACAAAATTTGTAACTCATGCTTTCTATAAGTTCACACAAGTTTATACACATACACATGTACATTGCTTAATCAAGTTATGGTATATGTAACAAATTTCTAAAACACACTCTACCAGTTTTCAATAGCCTTATTTCTGACAAGCACTTATGCAGCTTCCTCTTGCAATGTCCGTGCACATTAGAGACTAATTATAGTTTTAATGATACACAAATTGCCAGTTTCTTAATAGTTGTATTATTCTTACTACTGAAGAAACACACACACCACTATTAACTACTGTACCTTCAAAGCCATAGTTCCCCTGTGATTATTACAGACAAAACCATTTTAGTAACTTTCAGGGTACGTCATATGAAATCAACCAAATACCATGCTGCTAAGTCCAGGGCCCAGATCCCTCCTAATGCTTTCTGACAACAACAATCACCGCAGCACAAATTCTACCCAGTCAAGCCCGCCATCCCAATTACCAAAGCAGGGACTGAGAGTCACAAGTCTCCGTACCAGATTATGACAACTGAGGTGTAGAGACACACCTTCAATATGGGCAGACCTATTCCATAAGACGAGGCCCTAGGCTGAATAAAAATTACTACATTTTAGAACTGTGGGCCCCATATTCAATGTTTTCTGTTATAAATTGCCTTGGTCATGATGCTTTGTCACATCAGTAGAAAAGTAACTAAGATGGTTATGTAACCTTATCAATGAGCAAGTAACTAATGTACAAATGGAATCAAACACTTTTCAAGTTTGGCAGAAATTAAACTGTGAAAAAATGGCTTCTCTTGTTTTGCATTTTCAAAAGCAACAAAATATAGTCAGACCAGTGATGTGTAAAAACCTACAACGTTGCTTATCAATAGTGCTTACTCTATAAGAATTTTCATTAGTTAGTTCAGGAATTGTTATATTTTCAATAACAAAAGTCTTTCAAAATCAATAATGACTATGTAAAGCATCTATAATCCTTCAAGGTATTATGTACAGAAACAGACTTTCTGCAAGAGATATCATTGGAAAGATAGAGAACAAACTGAGTTTCTAGACATAACATTGTGGCTGTCATCCCATGGCCAGGAAACGGGTATCAGTAAAGCAGAAGTTGCTAACTAGTCAGTGGAACATGGGGTCCACTACAGTTCTGACACTCACTTGATTCTTACCTACAGCACAGAATAAAACCGATGTACTTCATGTCTGCTATAGAAATCAAATTAGAGCAATATTCTGGTCAAGATTTGTACAAAGACAACAATCTTTATATGTCTGTAAAGAGTTCACTTAGATTTCACATTCCTTTAAATAAATTATACTGCTTGGAATAACTTTAGGAATTTTCTATGTTGTTATTCCAGTGTATTTTTTAAATGAAAACTGAGGCTGCACTGGCAAACTTTTATCACTAAAGTTTCACAATTTATATTATGGTTACCTCTTAATACTATTCCTTTGTTTGGTCTTAACAAATATATAATGTTATATATCCACCATTATACTTTGATTCACAATCGTTTCAGTGCCCTCAAAATAATCCATACTCTACTTAATTATCCTCCTTTGACATTGATTTGAAATTTTTTAGTTATTTTTAAATTAAAAACATATTTGCCTTTGCAAATGAAATGATCTTTAAAGAAATGGCCTTATACTGTGTTTTTCAGACAATAAAACACACCAGACCCATAAGATGCACCCAGTTTTTAGAGCTATAAAACAAACAAACAACAAAAAAAAAAAACCAGTAAAAACATGAATCAGAGCATAAGGCCCACCCTAATCACACACACACTTTGGAGGCGGGGGAAGTGCATCTTATGATCTGAAAAATATGGTAATTAATTTAATACATATAGTAATCACTTCATATTAACATTACATTGCTATATAACACTTTGCTACCTATATAGCAAAAATGAATTCATTATTTCACAGTTTATACTGACCAGACATTTGAATTCACCTTAGATGACTCTCTGTTCTGAATATCACATGGATCATATCAAGATATCACCTTGTGTGTACTCCTATCTGGAACAGTCACTGTGGCTGAATTCATTTCCAAAGCCATTCATATTGTTGGCCAAATATATTGCCTTATATTTCTGTGATTAATGATGCTGGATTTTATGAGCTATCAGCTGGAATCTCCCTTATGATCTGGAGGCTGCTGCTAGTTCCAGAGCTTTTGCACAGACACTTGTTATGTGGATTTTCCAAATAAGGACACTTGGTGTCACCAAGGCTAAATGTTTAGTAGATCTAATTTAATGTCTTAATCACCTTTGCAAGAACACTTCACCCTTATAATTCTGTTTAGTAAGAAACCACAAGTCCTATTCATCCTGTAATGGAAGGGACTGTATGAGTCACGGACATCAGAGAATAGAATTCCTGGGAACTATTCTTGAGCTTGCACACTGCACCAAGCAACATAAGCATTTTGTGTAATGGTGATCACCAACTTCTGAGTAGCACACCGTTGGGTTAGAGAGCTGGCCTTGTCCATTGTTAACCCCATGATGTTAGTCAGCCACATTGCTTCAGTTACTACCAAGTCCATTATATAAACTGTGGATGACAAATTCCACCTTCCAAAGATGACTACATGCTATCACCCATCTAATCAACTCAACACTGCGTACCACAAGTATTGTCCTTGACACTTGGCAACACATTTTACCATTTTGTTATTATAATTGAAAACTATGGGTCCTATATAGAAAATACCTTATCATTTCTCCAAAAAAAAAAAAAAAAAAGGAATGCTGAATTTCAAATATTTTAACACAATCTAGAAATAAATTAGAAAACAGACAAAATCCAGTTAAGCATAACTTTTTAAAATTCTTACTAAGGTCCTAATACCAAGGCTAAACCTTTTTTGTGTGCTTGCTTTTGTTTTTGTTTTAACTTTTTATTGATTCTTTTTGAGTTTCACATCATGCATGGCAGTCATGCTAATCTTCCTATCTCCCCACAGCTTCCTTTGCCCTTTGCATCTTACTCCACAAAACACACATACACATCAAAAAACTAAAGCAAGTCTTAGGAAACATCTCATCATGGAAGCTGTAGTGTGTCACAATGTGTCACACAGTATATCCCCCTGTAGACACATCTTTACTTGCAAATGTTCATTCTAATGTGTCACTGAACTGATTCTAGGTCTCTGGTTTTGGTGGCACCAACAATATTGGATCCACGTTGGAACTCTGCAGCAGGACTATCCTTTTCATTTGTCCTAACCTTTCACAGATGATATAGACTTCAGAGTGGACCAACTCAGAACCCTGGATCTCACCCTGGTTGGTAGCAGGGTAACAGAGCCCAAACTTTTAAATGGAAATTTGGTAATACCATACTACACAGAAATGATTTTTAAATTATTTATTCTTATTTTATGTGCATTGATGTTTTGCCTGCATGTATGTCTGTGTGAAAGTTTTGGGTCCGGGAGTTATAGGCAGATGTGAGCTGTCATATGCGTGCTTGGAATTGAACCCAGGTCTTCTACAAGTACTGTCAGTACTCTTAACTGATGAGCCATCCTCCAACCCCAAGAAATAATTTTTGATAGAATGTTATGAGAACTTTTTTATACCCTTTCAAACTTCGGGTACAATTGACCAAGTAACTAAAGGAAATAATCTTGTCTGTCACTCTGTTTATTTGCATACTGTTTTCCCCAAGAACTCTTTGAGGTTCTTCTAGTGTTTTGTCTTTTTCTCTGCTCTAAATTTATTTCTTTTCACCTGGCTTCAGATTTCAGCTTTTCAGAGCAGCAGTTAAATATTTATGAAGCTTAAGCTGCAGACTTCTTTGCAAAACTACTATAAAATTTGAAAATGGAACTGAAAATCGAGTGATAACATGAAGAACAAATATGTTAACTTGTTGAATTCTGGAAAGATTGGATATATTTTTTGTAAAACTGTGACATTTAAGTCCTGTTCTGAAATTATGGCAGCTGTATTTCCTCTCCTATTACTACTCAAACCTATTTGAGAAAAAAAAATGCTTAATGGTGACCATCCCACAAACGTTTCATGTTTACTAGAGAATAAATTTCATCCTGTTGGCATCCCTTTGCTCCAGTGGTTCATGTGAAGAAACAGGGTAGGGAGACTACAGCTAGTGTCATAGATGAGTCGTTTCTTTTCCAGGACTGCGGATTCAGCTCAGGGCCTTGTATACACTGGGCAACAACTCTACCATTGATGTGCGTCCTTCACCCTCTTTCTTATCTACTCTTTGTGAGTTTTATAATTGTGTTCATTTCATTTCTTCAGCCCATCACACTGTAGATAGAGGGAAACGATCTGAACTGTTATTAATCCAATAATTATACTGTATGATATTAAAGCTTTAGAATCTTAGTTTTATCTTTCCTTCTGTGTATCAAATCAACACACACCTTAAAAAGACATTGGTTGGATACTTCAAACTCCATATCCTTTACTGCTAGGAGTCTTAGCTAGGGTCACCCCCATAGACTCCCAGGAGCCTGCCCCATTTCAGAGATCCCCCCCCCCAGCACTGATGTCCTCTTGCCCCCATATCTGATCCTCACTCCTGCTCTCCTTTCCACACCCCCTCCCACACAGTTCCCTCCCGCCAACTACTTCAGATGTGTATTTTATTTCCCCTTCTGAGATTCAAGCATCCTCCCTTGGGCCCTCCTTGTTACTTAGCTTCTTTGCATCTGTGGATTGTAATATGGTTATCCTGTACTTTATTACTAATATCCATTTATAAGTGAGTACATAAAATTCATGCCTTTCTAGGTCTGAGTTACCTCACTCAGAATGATCTATTTTAGTTTCATCAATTTGCCTGCAAGTTGCATGATGCCTTTGTTATTAATAGTTGAGTAGTATTTCATTGTGTAAATGTGGCACTTTTCTTTATCCATTCTTCAGTGGAGGGACATCTAAGTTGTTTCCAGTTTCTACTTATTAAGAATAAAGCTAAAGAGGAGAAGGTTAGGAGGAATAAAGGAAAGAGCGTGGGAGAGGGGACCTGGAGGAGAGAAGGGAGGGGACTACAATTGGGATGTAAATATATAAATTAAAAATGATTTTATAAAAAAAGAATAAAGCTGCTATAAACATAGTTGAACAAGTGTCCTTGTGGCATGGTGGAGCATCTTTTGGATATATGTACTGTAGTAGTATAGCTGGGTCTTGAGTAGCCAGGTGGAACTTCCAGTGGAGGGAGGGGAACACAAACTCATGAATAAAACATTTGACCCAGAATTTGTCCTGCCTATGAGAAATGTAGAGATAAAGATGGAGTAGAGATTAAGGGAAAGGCCAACCAATGACTGGCTCAAATTGTGACCCACCATGGTAGAGAGACAACCTTTGACACTATTAATGGTACTCTGCTATGATTGTAGAGAAGAGCTTAGCATAACTGTCTTCTGAGATGCTTCATCAGGCAGCTGATAGAAACAGATGCAGAAACACACACCAAACAATAGGCGGAGCTTAGGGAGTCTTGTGAAAGAGTGGAAAGAAGAATTGAGAGAGAAAGAGGGGCCAAGGACACCACAAGAAAACCTACAAAGTGAACTAAACTGGGATCATTGGGGCTCACAGAGGCTGAACCACCAACCAACGAGCCTTCATGGGCTGGACCAAGATCCACTACATATATGTATCAGATGTAGATTGGTCATTATGTGGGTTCCCTAACTATGAGAGTAGGTGCTGTCTCTGACTCTATTGCCTGCCTTTAGTTCCCTTTCCCTTAGCTGGGATGCCTTGCCTGGTCTCAGTGGGAGAAGATGTGCTTAGTCCTGCTGTTACTTGATATGCCAGAGTGGATTGGTACCCATGGGGGTCCTCCCCTTTTTAAAGAATGGGGTGGGGTTCAGGGGAGGGGTCTGTGAAGGTGGTACTGAGAGGAGAGGAGGGAGAGGGCTGTTATCAGGCTGTAAAGTGATTAAATAAATATATTAATAAAAATTTGTTTATGATAAGCTGTAGTCTGATACACAAGTGTCAACATTCATATACACATGTTTATCTGCACAGGTATGAACAGTTACATCCAGCAGGAAATTAGGCAGTGTGTGTTAAAGAAAAAAAAATCATACAAAGGACAAATTGTAGAAGAGGAAGCCTACAGTAAGAGTGATATCCAGAATTATTAGAAAAGTAGTTGACTATGTTTTAGTAGCTTGTTCAGTTGTTCTGGGAAGAGAAAAGCCACTGTCCAGGCTGGCACTTCTTGCAAGTCATGAAAAGACAGGGGCTTTACAAAACACAACGGAATACTACTCAGTTATTAAAAACAAGGAAATCTTGAAATTTGTGGGCAAATAGATGGAACTAGAAAAGATCATCCTGAGTGAGTTAACCCAGACTCAGAAAAATATGCATGATATATATTCACTTACAAGTGGATATTATCCCAACATAGATTTCCTCTGAGAGACTCCACCCAGTGGGGGATCAGGACAGATGCTGGAAGTTGCCGCTGTGCTCTGGGAGGAGTGGAGTGCTGAAAGTTGTATGAAAGAGTGTGTGTTGGTGGGGGGGGGGTGGAGGTGGGCGTGGAAGGACCTAGAGGCATCAGGACCTCCACAGGGATACCATCCAAGCCAAAAGATCTGGACTCAGACACCACCTCCAGCAGACATTGGTGTACCAACCAAGGACAATGCATGCAGAGTACCTAGACCCCCCTCCCCATTCAATTATGGCTCGTGAACATCTCATTCCCCAACAGGACTGCCTCTGACATGAACTCTGGTGCCTGCAATTTGATGACCTCCTCTTGACAGGGACAGCACACAGAGGAAGGGAATGCAACCTATCCTGATGAGACCTGATGGGCTGCAGTCAGACAGTGAGGGTGGAGGACCATTCAACCCCACCCCACCACTTTCAGAGGTCTAGGGGAGGGGCATAGGTCAGAAAGGGAGGGAAGGTGGGAACAGGAGTATATAAGCAAGAGGATAACAATCAGGATGTAATGTAAATAAATTAAAATAAATTTAATAAAAACCACAGTGGCACCATGACCTTATGATTTCAAGCTTATATTAGTGTCCACTATGAAAATTTGCTTCTCTTTGGTTTATATGAAAATATCCTATGGAAGTAAGGCAAGATTTTCTTCTCTCTCTCTCTCTCTTTCTCCCTCCCTCTCTCTCTCTCTCTCTCTCTCTCTCTCTCTCTCTCTCTCTCTCTC
>OU015747.1:8722427-8735739 GCA_907169655.1 Acomys percivali | reverse complement strand
TGTGTGTGTGTGTGTGTGTGTGTGTGTGTGTGTGTGTGTGTGTGTGTTTAGGGGTAGAAATTGCCCCCAGGGCTCAACAACGCTGGACAAAAACTCCTACCCTATCTTTGATTTTTGATGTTCTATATGTGTCTGCTTTGTGATAAAATCACGTGGATGTGAAAGAACAAGTACACAGACAAATGTCATCAATAGATTGTCTATCAGACCCAGGAAGGTTGGGCAAGAGTAAAGAATGTACCTGCAAGGAGGGAGAAGAAAATATTTTAATTTGGGACCAATAACCTTGAAAGGCAGTAGTATATAGTATATTGTTCAATATCATAGTACCTTAACAGCAAACTTTTTCAGAGTTCTCTGAACACTTCTCTGGATCATTTGCATCAGGAATATTTTTATATATGTATTAAAAATAATATTCATAAATATTGACATATCTAATACTCTAAATATCTTGAAGATAGTAGGTATTATTAGTAAACAATAGATTTGACAATTTAAATACATTGTTTGGGGCCATACAAATAAGGAATTAAATGAGCAAAAGTGAGAATATGATAAACTGAATGCTTTCCATTTTGCTCCAACTACATGTGGGATAATTTTCTAAATGAATTAAATAAACTCATTCAATCAGGCAATATAAAATGAATTTTATTTTTTGCTACTATATCTAATTCGTTGATAATGAACTTCAGTAGGAGAGAGAGTAAGAACTTTACTCAAGGGCACACTAATCCGTCCTCAAACCATTAGGTGTCAGCATCTTCGTGCTAGATCAGAATTTTCATCAGCATTATGCTTGTGCTAGATGTTGTAAGCAGAAAGTAAACATCACAGAAATGAATATCCTTTGGATCCAAATCATGTCTGTAAAATAAGTTGAAATGATAGATATGTGTCAGTATCGAATGAATGGAATTTTTCTAAATTGAATCTATATTATATTGTATGTATCATATCAGGGGAACATTTAGAAATAATGTCAATAAAATAGTGTTTTGTCACAAGATAATGATATCCTGCTTCTGTTACATAACCATGAACACACAGCCAAGTTGTTTATTTTTCAGAGCAGGGAAAAATCAATCCCGGAATTATACTCTATAACAGCGAATTTAGCTCTATTATATGAAATGATGCATGGTGATTTAATAATTTTGCTTGATGGATGTTCAGGAGAAAAATGACACATATTCTCTCTACCGCAGTAGCCAGAGACATTCTGACGGCTGAGAAAATATACCTGTTGTGTGTTTTGCCTAATCAGGAACAGCCATCCATAAAAGTGATGAGGTTGCACTCCTGCTCTGATCTGCACTTGTAGAGAAGAGATGATTTATGACCTACTAAGGCTGCTGTGGCTTCTTACTTTAATCATGGAATCGTGGCCAACTATGTGGCTATCCCGTGTAAGCTGAGAAATGTGAACAGACAGTGCACTGACTTCAGGAAGTTCTACTGAATGGGAGAATGATCAGGACTTGACTTGCTTTTAACTCCTGAGAGAACTACGTAGTGATTGTTTATTTGTGTCTGAAATAAGAAAACACAGCCAAAGAGCATCTAATGAAACTAACACCCTAATTCATAAATGTGAAAATATTTTAAATAATGTCTTACATCTTTATATTTTTTTTCAAGGTGGTTAGAAATTAGTCCTGATCAAAGGTAAAATAAGAAATAGAAAAGGTCAGTGACAAAGTAAATCAGTAAGATCTCCAGTATTTTGAGTCATACACATTTTATATCTATTGTATAATGCCACAAAATGCTTACTCTTGCAAAAATTATTTGGGTTTGGGCAATATATGGCTTACCATTGTTCAGATTTTTATGAACTAGAATATCATTCTAAATCAGGAAATATAACTTTAATGCTTTTCCAAGTTGAGGTATACAGAAGACGATATCATCAATGTACATACTGTTAAAATGCCTAGACATCAATTCTCACACAAAGAGAAACAGGTTGTACTTGTGTGTGTATACAGTAAAGTGTGTGTGTGTCTGTGTTTGTTTGTGTGAGAGAGAGAGACAGAGAGAGACAGAGACAGAGAGAGAGAGACAGAGAGAGAGACAGAGAGAGAGAGACAGAGAGAGAGACAGAGAGACAGAGACAGAGAGACAGAGAGAGAGAGACAGAGAGAGACAGAGAGACAGAGACAGAGAGACAGAGAGATTTAGCTACAACATAATGTCTATACACAAGGCTCAGTAATCATGGTAGAAAAGGGGGTGGAAAGATAATAGGAAACATGGGACGATAATTACTGTGAATCTGCATCTCCTAGAAATGTCAGAGAAGCCACACCTATAAAGTTTCAGCAACATTACTGCCTTAAAAATACCTGAACATGGATGGCACTAACAGAAATGCTAAAATGAAAGGGGTAAATCTCATGGGGCCTCAAGCCTGGACAAGGAACCACAGTCAACTAAGGATTGCTGAGAGAGGGAGAAAAATATTTCGCAAGTAAAAATCCTCCACTTGGTTATCCAATAAATAATATATTTAGATAATATTCATGAAATAACATACTTATGTTTTTAAACATATTTCCTGATAAGTTGATAGCTTATGGTTTTAAGATTTTACTCTTAAGATTTTATTCTTTAAGATTCATCCTACTCATGGGACCGACATCACCTCTTTAAGACACAAAGCTACGCTAAATTATTTCATTAATGGATTCAAGTTGTCAGTCATGATGTAAACAGAATTCTGGTGCTTAGAGCTTAAGCCAAAACTAACTTGAAAGCCACGTCAGTGCATGCCACGCAGAAAGACAGGCTCCTTGGCAAGGTTGGCATCCACATTGAGTGCTCATAGCAAATGGTGTTTTTCAATCTTTTTCCATAATTCTGAAGTCCACAATTATTGTTCTTTTGCAAAATTAAGACATAATACTCACAGTGGAAAAGCAGAGGCCCTAAGAGTAAAGCATTAAGAATGGCAACAATGGCAAACAAATACTGAAGGCTCTCATGGCTCAGTTATTCTTGAACCTGGAATTTGTAATAGGCTGTAGAGTGAATCTGATTCCTAGCTTGACAGCAATACTTTTCCTGCTCCTGCTATGGTTGGGAAACGCTAATGAGGACAAACCCTGAAATAAATAGCTTTGAATTCTATAACCCAGTCCTCTGATACTTGTCCCAGATTCTCTGTATAAAATCACATGTTCAACACATATTGTATTAATAATGCAAAATATGATTTTGTTCATATTTAAGTTTTTAAGACTTAAATTATTTTTTTCCAATACAATATTTTTATAGGTTATTTGGGAGTTTCACATAACGTACCATGATCAGTTTTGAGTAGAAATTAAACAAAATTATAACTGTATGTATTCTTATAGTAAGATGTGATGCTTTGATACAGGTATACATTTCATGTGGTTAAAATTGTATAGAATGTATTTGGGTGCTCACTGTGTTAGTTTGAATAGGAATGGCCCCCCATAGATTAATGTGTCTGAATGCTTGGCCATAGAGAGTGGCACTATTTGGGGGCATGGCCTTGCTGGAGGAAGTATGTCGTGTGGGGTGGTCTTTGAAGTCTTACATGCTCACACTATACACAGTGTGGCACGCAGTCTCCTTTTGCTACCTGCGATTCAAGATGTAGAAGTCGCAGCTCCTTTTCCAGCACCATGTCTGACTGCACGCCACCATATTTTCTTCAATAATGATAATGAGGTAAACTTATGAAATAGTAAGCCAGCCCCAAACTAAATGTTGTCCTTTTAAAAGACTGTCCTGGTCATGGTGTTCCTTCACAGTAATCGAATTGTACTAAGACACTCAAATATTTCCTCTAGATTTCTAAAATACACAACATATTTTTATATCCAAAATATTATCTTCGTCATGCAAAGAACACCAGAAATATTTGGTGTAGCTGGTCTATAACTTAGTATTCACCAGTTAACAGGGACCTATCCCTTCCTTTCTATATTTGCCTCTGAGTCTGATTGGTTATTTTACATACATTGAGATACATGGCCATTCTCACTCAAGTAGACACAGACAGAAACACACACACGTGTGCACACACACACACACACACACACACACACGAAAACTAAAAAATAAGAAGTTAAATCTGGCTTCAAGCAAATTTGACAAAATTCTATAATTTCACTAGCTTTCATGTGCTCATCTCTAAACTAGGTAGCAATGCAAATATACAGATACCTGGTTGTAAGAGCAGCCAAAATATCTAACATATTTCTTGATTCAGAAAAATTAAAAACTTATAAGGAGAAGAGAAGGGATTACGTAAGTACTTCAAATTATTTTTTTCAGAGATGCTTCTAAATATTACCACATTCCACTCCTTCATTAAAACTCTGATTACAAAGTTGTGATGAGACTAACATAGTATGACTCAGGCTTGGGATATTATTTTATTATCCTTCTAGACCGAGAAATCAAAGAGTAAAACTCAGTAAACAGAAAACCATGAAATGCTATAAAGAAATGAATGGGTGTAGCTAATGCAGTAGGAATAGTTTTTGGGGGAAATGTATAGCCAGTGAGAAAAATAGGTCATATTAGGTCATTTTAATAACCTCAAAAAATGCCTCTGCATAACCCTGGGTAATAGGACAAATGGGTTGGTGCCAACAAGACAGATATGGGGTCAAGATGTAATATTCAGTGTCATCAGTGGGTTGAATATATTTCCTCAGTAGGTGATGACATCTGTGACAATGCAGTGTTGGCCACCACTTATTAAACCATTACCCAAGGAATTCAAGCAGAGAGATGATGGCACTATTTGTCTTTTAAGTTCTCTCTCCGACTTGAAATTTATTTTGCTATCGTAAGCTACATTGTTATAGAACCACTTGAGATTGGCTATATGTGTCTGAAAAAGAAAAAAGATGGAAGAGAACACTTCCATTTATCCCTGAGCACATAAAAGTATAGAACTTAATTGTGAAGCAAACAAATACCACAGAATACCTCAAATAACCACACAAAAATCACACACTTAAACTTCTTCTACAGTTTCACTGAAACCATCTGGCAAAAGTCAAACTAATCCCGAATTCATCAATGCTAAGCCTTCATTCCCTAAGTCAGTTGTCCTCCGAGCACTGGATCGCTGCCTGGGAGTTGGAGCCATTTGTCATTATCACACTTGTTTCCTCCTCCTCATGTGTGGCTTTAGTACAAATCTGGGCTGTGCCACCACAGTCTAGACAGAATAATGAAAATAATGACCAGTTTATTCCCCAAATTTGGATCTGTTTTTAATATGCTGAGCTCCATTCAAATGGTGCTTGGCACCGCATGCCCTGTTTCTCCTCTAGCCCAGTGCACCAGAGGCTGGACAGGATCTACAGCTTTGGTTCCATAGCAGGTTTCTGCCATTTCCTGTAAATGACTTCCTCAGCATACATACCAAAGAGAAAGAGAGAGACACATGTGGAGAAAGAGAAAGGCAGAGGGCTGGGGAGAGGAAGAGAGAGACAAGAAAGCATAATCACTTTCAGGAGTGTTACCTAGCTATAGAAAGACAGAGGTCACTTCACTTCTAATACTCGTAAACCTGGCCATGAATCAGTAAAGGGGGATTTGAAACCTCCATTTTCTGACTCTTAGTATCTAAAAACGACAACAACAACAACAACATGGTGAGGACCACCTTTTCCTGGAAATTTCTCAAGATAGACACCTGATAGGCTGTGATCATATGGTGGAGAAGGAGGTCCTCCTCCGTCAGAGAGCTCGGGGAGGGGAATAGGGTGAGAGAGGCAGGGATAGGTGAACAGGAAGAAACAAGTGAGGGGATAACAATTGAGATGTAATCTGAATAAATTACTTAAATAAAATAAAAAAAATTTTAAAGAGAAATAAATTCTTCTACAAACATTCTCTCTTTTAAAGATAGAAAATTTTAGCTTTTACCATTTTCAATCTCTCAAAGGACACAGAAATCCTTCCAGATCTACCTATATCTGTCATTTTACTGTTCTATTTTAATTTTTAACAAAAACAATTATTGAAAAATTATACTTTTATAATACTAAGCTAAAATGCAATTGCTAGTGTATGAGTAACAGAACTGAAACCTAATTTAAGGAGGGCAATAGCTGCGCCCTCCTTCTCAAGGTAAGACTTGAGGTAAAAGTTCCCACAGCACCACCACATAAACTCCTTAGCTTTTTCTCCAGGGCCATTTATCCCCCTGCAATAGCTCTGTTCACTGTGTTCCTTCCTCCCCTGGTGCCATCTGTCTCTCCTGCCTCATCACACCTTCTTTCAACGTTTTAAGGTGCTGTGACAAGAGTTAAAGTCCATGGAAGCCATAAAAATCTCACCTGAAACTTTCGCAGATGTATAGTCTTTGAGGTCCCTATAAGTAAAAGGCCTCGGATGCCTTGATGAAGAGAGCACAGAAAAGCATCCTTCCTTTTACAAGGCAGAAAAGCAAAGCACAAACTTTTCTTCCTATGAAATAGCTGAGAATTAAAGTTTAAGTAACGAAAACACTCCATCTGTTAGAGATACTACACTGACACTGTTTGGAAGCTACTTGCTAATAAAAGTAAAATCAATGAATTGGTAGGTCATTTTCATGTTACTTATTTTTATATTGATGGTGCACTGGCATGGCTTTAAATCATAAATGATAACATATAATATGGCAAAGGAAAGCTAGACTCTTCTCTAGTGCTCTCTATTTTTGTAGATCACTACTATATTCTAGCAGTAATTGTTTGCTTGTTTTTTTTTTTTTTTTTTTTTTAAGACAGGGATATTTATGTAGCTCTGGCTGTCCTCAACTTGTTTTGTAAACCAGGCTGGCTTTGACTGCACAGAGATCTGCCTCTCTCTGCCTCCCCAAGTGCCATCACACATAGTATAGCTTTGGATTTTGCTTAAATGTAGTCCAATTTAGATATAGAAAATACAAGGCTATTTTTAAAAATCTAAGAATTTATACATGATATGACATCACTTACATGCTGCACATCATAAAGAGAAAATAACCAGTTTTAGTAAAACATTTTATATGCTTAAATTTAAATTAATATTTAAGTACTGTTATTATTGTTGTTGCTGTTTACCAAATTTAACATAATCTATGTGTGGGCTATTGAAATTCTTCTTTACATTATTTTCTACATTCAAAACATCCAAAGTATATCTGTACCTGGACATTTTCTAAAGGTGACACTCTGTTACCTGTCAATATTTTTCCTTATCATCCTTGACTTCTGAATTACCTAATTGGTTGACACTTAAGATCACAATCACTATTATCCTTAGTGTTTACATTTCTAGTTCTTATGCATTAAACCCATCGACTAATATTTATTTATTGCTGGACACCATGTCAGAGAAATCAATGAAACAAATACAGAAACTTTTGTCACTGATTAATTCTACTGATGGTATGACAGACAACATTGTCTAAATACTGTAAATATGAAAAAACTCAGAAAATGCAAGATCATAAAAGCATCATATAAAAGTCTATTGTGTTTAAGGCATTCATTTAGGATGACACATAAAAGATAAGCATGTATGGACTCTGTAAGGATATAGAGAATGTGATTCCTGAAACCTCAGTTCTTGGCTCCCAAAAGGCTGGTGTCTCCCTGCATTCACACATGCTGCTTCCACTGTGTAGGTAAGCCAGTAGTGTCACTTGTTATGAAATTTATGTATAAACTTTTTTCTTCAATTCTTACTATGAAAAAAGGGTACATCCATTGCCCAGCTTGTATTATCTCTGAATTCTATATATTCTTTATAAAGTAGAAGAAACAATACAAAGTGCTTAATGAAATACAATATGACAAACTCACAGAGAAGGGATCATTGTGAGTATATGTGATTCTCCTGCCTCTGCCTCCTGAGTGCTGGGATTAAAGGCGTGCGCTACCACACCTGGCTTATTTACAAGGTTTTAAGATGTGTTCCATGGACTATTTACAGTACATGATCACCTGAGCCTCTTTACTGTAAGTAGAGATTCAATATAACCCTTGTGAGTTAAAAGAAAATTTTTCCTCCATAATATGAATATTAAATATTATTTGGAATAACCTAAAGGTAGAAATGTCTTTTTTTTTCATATACTAGGGTTAAGTATATTGCTAAATTACAATGGACTTCTATTTTAAAGCCCTGACCCCAAGTATAACTTTTGGGATATAGGGCCCCTAAATTAAAGTGAAGATATAGGAAGGCATTTTTTAAATAGATATTTCTTGCATACATCTCCAGAATAGTTTCCCCTCCTTACACCCCTCATAGTTCCTTCACAGCTCCATTCTCCTCCAGATCCACTCTCTTTGGTTTTCTTTTCAGAAAAGAGATGGACTCCTGGAGACAATAGCTAACTTGGGAAACCCTGCAGGAAAGGGAGAGAACAGATTGTAGCCTTTAGAGGGGATAGAGGACGCCAGGAGAATTTGGGTCATGGAATCAACTAACCAGAGCTCGCATGGGCTCACAGAACCTGAAGTGGCAAACACAGGGACAACATAGGTCTATACCAGATACTCTGCATGTGTGTCATGGCTGCCAGCTTGGTGCTGTGGTTGGAATCCTAAGAGTGGAATCAGATAGATCTCTGACTCCGTTCCTGCTGCTGAGAAGGCAACCCTAGCAGGGCAGAACAGCTGCCATTAGAAGAAATGGTGCACTATGGCACCAGCCAAGGACAATACGCACAGTAAACTTTGAACCCCTACCCAGATCTAGCTGATGGATGGGACATTCTCCACAGTTGAGTGGAGAATGGGGACTGACTTTCACACAACTCTAGTGCTCCATATTTGACTATGTCCCCTGGATGGGGAGGCCTGGTGGCACTCAGAGTAAGGATAGCAGGCTACTAAGAAGAGACTTGATACCCTATGAGCATATACAGGGGGAGGAGGTCCCCCTCAGTCACAGACATAGGGGAGGGGCGGGAGGGAGAATGGAAGGATACAAAGGATGGGATAACAATTGAGATGTAATATAAATAAATTAATAAAATATTTATTTTATTTTATTTTATTTATTTTTAATTAATTTATTCTTGTTACATCTCTATGGTTATCCCATCCCTTATATCCTCCCATTCTCCCCTCCCTCCCATTTTCCCCTTATTCCCCTCCCCTATGGCTGTTCCTGAGAGGGATTACCTCCCTCTGTATATGCTCATAGGGTATCAAGTCTCTTCTCGGTGACCTGCTGTCCTTCCTCTGAGTGCCACTATGAAAGCCTTCCCTTACCAGGAAACTGGGACAGAGGGGAGGACATCCTATTGGGACTCTAGATGAGAGAAGCATGGGAGAATAGCAATGTAGAAGGATCCAGTGGGTCCTAGAAACCTACAAGTAGAACATTATGATAGGCAGATTTGGGTCAAGGGGTCCCGCTCAAACTAAGGCCCTAGCCAAGGACAATACAGGCGGTAAAATTTAAATAAAATATTTTTTAAAAGAAGAAGAAAGGGTGCAGTAGGCTCAAGCCCATGGAGAATAGGGCACATGGTGATTAGACACCACCTCTCGATATCGCAAGAGCCAGAGGATCAGGAAAACATTAAATGTGGCAACTAAGTATGGTATATTAATTTCTGAATTGTAAGTCTGTGGTATTTTTATGGCACCCTGGTAGGATTAAACCGAAGTCTCAGATATAGACTACATCAAGAAACAGATGCTCCTTCACTCTCCCATGTTACTCAAAACTTTGCATCAGTGCAGATGTTTTATAACGTGTTAGCCTCCCATGTCTAAGAACTTAATGTAGCATTAGTAGGTGGCTTAAAAACAGAAAATATCCCATCATTCTGTAGCACAAAACTTGGGAAATCACAATGTTGGTCATACCATACAGACATTTTTGTAAACAATGATTTTGAGGCAGTTTTGAAGCTCTCTTTAGAAACTCATCAGTTTCACTGAAGCGACTGTTAAATCCACACCCCTATTATTTCCTGTATTGGACTGCCACATTATGCATCATTATGCAAGGGCCTTAGTCCTTGTAAGGATCATGTGCCAGAAAACTAAGAAGAGCCTTTATTATGAGGTGAACACCATGATTAAATTTATAATGATCTTCAAGAGCAGTGGTAAACTCAGCTATGGCCACGGGGGGTTAAATCCAGCTGTTGTTTTACCTAATGAGAGATTCTCAGCAGCAGAAGAAGAGGCTCAGGTAGAAGATTTCCATGGTCCACACTTCCCCCAGGAGGCCACACTGGTGTCCATGTTCTGCACTGCTGGCCTAGGCTGTGATGAAGCCCCATGTCATGGATGTCCATGGTCTGTACCACTGCCTGAAGCCATGTTGATGTTGCTGCTGAAGGCCATGTTGGGTCCATGGTCCTACAACATCTAAGGACTATGTTACCACCTAAGGCCACACAGAAGTCAGTGGTCCTTGCTGCCACCTAAAGCCATGTTGATGTTCCTGGACTGTGATACCACTGAGTGTCATGTTTATGTGAGTGGCCTGTGCAGCTACATGAGGCCATGCTGACGTCTGTGGTCTGTGTGACTGCCTAAGGCCAATGGGGATGTTCATGGTCTGTGCCGCTGCCTGAAATCATGTTGATATCCGCAGGCTGCTGCCACAAGGATCAATGTTGATGTTTGTTGTGTTTCTATGGTCTGTGCTGCTGCCTTAGGCCATGTTGATGTCCTTGCACCAGGCTCCTGCCACGCTCCATATTGGTGTCTGTGGCCTGTGTTAACTATGTTGATGGCCTTGGTCATTTCAGCCACTGGAGACCAAGCAGATGTCCTTGGCATGTGCCAGTGCTGGAGGCCATGTTCCTGTTTGAGACATAGAAGGCCTCTGTGACAACTCCTATCTCCCCAAAGTTCCCCTGAAAAGAAACAGCCAAAAAAAGAAGTGATCAAATGAACAATCCCTCCCCCAAAAAAAAAAACCACAAAACCTCTTAAAATTTGTGATGGTGCTGAAGAATAGCTGCTCATGATTGATGGGCTCTGACAGGGAAGCAGGTGGGAAAGGACTCAGTTTCCTTTCAGGGCAGACCACTGACAGTTTGACCATGCCCCAATACACTAATTGGACCTTTTTTCTGTGTGGGCAGATCACCAGAGTGGAAGAGTGGACACGGGAAGACTAGGAAATGAGACAGTATGGTGTGAACTTACAAAATAGTAAATAAATACATAAATAAATATTCCCTTTTGATTCCACTTGTTACTCTGCCCAGTATAAGGCCACCATGTGAAGACCATCTTGACCTTGGTGTCACATGGAGTTTTAACAGAGAATTCTCCCTCTCACCTATTCATTTCTTAGTGCCTCATTTTCTGCTAGCAATATCATTTTACAAGGCAAATATTGTACTTCATGATTGTAGGGGCATAGCCCATTTTTTTCTTCTCTTTGCTTCTGGAAATTTCTAGCAAAGATTGGCATCCATTCTTTGAAGGAAAGCTACACAATTCCAATCTTTGTCCACTCTGCTAGTACATGGAGCTCTCCCTTGCTTTGTCTATGTCTTTACTTGACATTTTCCTCTCTGTGTACATCCGTCTATACTCTTTGTCTTATAATAATATTAGTTCCATTGGACTGAGGCTCCAAGTTATTATGACCTCATCTTAATGATTCCATCTATAGTGGAATAAGGTTACAATTGCAATTTAGAAATAAGTCATAATTATAAATAAACAAATGTTAGAACTTCAATATACAAGTTTAGTACCGTATACTAATCCAATCATCCAACACGTAGAAGACAGTGAAGCAGAAAACTACTCCAGATGGAAAGACAGTGTTTCAAAAGTGAATTGATCATCTGTGGGATACTTTCTTGTTAATGGTTAATGTGTTAATATAGATGATTAACCTTTTAGCTCTATCTACTTAGTATGGTTGTGGTATAAATATTTTATATTAATGTCTATTAATACAAATTCCATAAACACACATGCATTATATATATATATATATATATATATATATGTATGTAAGTGTTGTGGCTGTGAAAGATGATAGAAGGAAATAGTGGAAAAAGAAAGACAAGGATAACACAGAGGCCAAAGAGATGGTTTTCTGGTTTAGATTTGTGAAAAAGACATTCATTGCAAAGTAACAAATTACATCATGGTGCCGATATGCCATATAGTGTTTTTCAGTTTACATTTTGAAATTATAGAATATAATTTTGAAAATAAAATTTACTTGGTAAAGACTCCAGCCATTCCTTTTTCAATCAGTATTCTTACTGATTATATTATTTGAATAACCCTCTCAAAACAACTCAGAGTTTTAATTTAAACTGAGTTTTGGATAAACTGTACTTTAAGAAGAGGGTAACAAAAAAAAAACCAACCCTTTATATTTTTTGCTGTAAAAACATACAGTCCTGCATTAAATGCTATATATGGAATAGCCAAACATTCACAGCTAGGTTATATAATAAAAACACTGAAGCAAATGAAGAAATATTTTCCTTTTTAATCAATCATTTGTTCAGAAAGGAAAATACACCAAAGTTTTTATTGCTGTTGTTGCTTTGCTAAGGAAGTAATGAATTAGTTAAAAGGTAGATTGCACTCATATAAACCAAACCATGGGGGAAATAATCACATATAGGGTGATAGCATTGTAACAATTTTGAAGCAAATTAAACAAAAATAACAATAACAGAACTTCTGTCATCTGAACATGCCAAAATGATTAAGTCAAAATGACTCATAAAGCCTATGAAAAACAAAAATTCTCAAGTATATTTATTGACTGTGTTTCTAACTTTATGTTAAGATAATATATAGTTTACAACTAAAGGGTGATGGAAATTTTGTATTAATCAAATTGGTAACATTTTTCCTAACATTTTAAGTCACCTTCATATCATTGCACCTTTTGGCAATTTTCATGATATTTTTATATTTTCCCAATTATTATATTTTCTTTGGTAATCTGGTAATGGTAATCTCTGATATTTTTACAATTGTTTAGAAACACCAAACATCATTCTCTCAGTTCCTCTCCTTCTCCTTAGGATTCCCTATTGTCTTAAACAAAAACATATTGAAGTTATGGTAATGATAACACAAAATGGCTGTTAATGTTCAGATAAAAACTGAAATTAAAAGTGAGAAATAGTTAAATCTAGAAGTATAGAAACTCAACTTGTGAGATAGAATGATTGACCTCTTCCAACAGACAATGTGTAGAATACAACTAGACAATATAGAATAAAAAATTTCCTGAAAGAAATGCAAAGTGTGACTTCAGTAAATAGTAGAGAGGAGAGAGAGAGAGAGAGAGAGAGAGAGAGAGAGAGAGAGAGAGAGAG
>OU015747.1:8686190-8712604 GCA_907169655.1 Acomys percivali | reverse complement strand
CTCTCTCTCTCTCTCTCTCTCTCTCTCTCTCTCTCTCTCTCTCTCTCCCTCCCTCCCTCCCTCCCTCCCTCCCTCTCTCTCTCTCTCCCTCTCCCTCTCCCTCTCTCTCTCTATCTCTATCTCTCTATCTCTATCTCTTTCTCTGCACAAATAAAATAAGAAGGTTAATTTTGAAAAACAAATAAAAAATATACTTTAAAAACCAATCCTTTGGTTTAACATATGGAAATCCATCAATGTAATCCACCATATAAACAAACTGAAAGAGAAAAACCACATGATCATCTCTTTAGATGCAGAAAAAGCATTTGACAAAATCCAACACCCATTTATGTTTAAAGTTCTGGAGAGATCGGGAATACAAGGCACTTTTCTAAACATCATAAAGGCTATATACAGCAAACCAATAGCCAACATTAAATTAAATGGAGAGATACTCAAGGAAATCCCTCTAAAATCGGGGACCAGACAAGGCTGCCCACTTTCCCCATATCTCTTCAATATAGTTCTTGAAGTTCTAGCCAGAGCAATAAGACATCAAAAGGAGATCAAGGGGATCCAAATGGGAAAGGAAGAAGTCAAATTATCCCTATTTGCAGATGATATGATAGTGTAAATAAGTGACCCCAAAAATTCCATGAGAGAACTCCTACAGCTGATAAACACCTTCAGCAAATTGGCAGGATACAAAATAAACTCAAAAAAGTCAGTAGCTTTCCTATATACAAATGATAAACAGGCAGATGAAGAAATTAGGAAAATTACCCCCTTCACGATAGCCACTAGCAATATAAAATATCTAGGAATAACCCTAACCAAGCAAGTGAAGGACTTATTTGAAAAAAACTTTAAATCTCTGAAGAGATTGAAAATTACATCAGAAGATGGTGGGATCTACCTTGTTCGTGGATCGGAAGAATTAACATAGTAAAAATGGCCATTTTACCAAAAGCAATTTACAGATTCAATGGAATACCTACAAAATATTTTGAAGATATTGAAAGAACAATTATCAACTTCAAATGGAGAAACAAAAAGCCCAGAATAGCAAAAACAATCCTATACAATAAAAAATCCTCTGGAGGAATCTCCATACCTGATCTCAAGCTGTACTATAGAGCAGCAGTAATTAAAACAGCATGGTACTGGCACAGCAATAGGCTAGTGGATCAATGGAATTGAACTGAAGACCCAGAGATGAATCCGCACACATTTGGTCACTTGATTTTTGACAAAGAAGCCAAATCCGTTCAATGGAAAAACGACAGCATCTTCAACAAATGGTGCTGGTCTAACTGGATGTCTACATGTAGAAAAATGCAATTAGACCCCTATTTGTCACCATGCACAAAAATCAAGTCCAAGTGGATTAAAGACCTCAACCTAAAACTAGAGACATTAAGCCAATTAGAGGAAAAAGTGGGGAAGAGTCTGGAACACATAGGTACAGGAGACAACTTCCTGAATAGAACACAAACAGCCCGGGCCTTAACGTCAACAATTAATAAATGGGACCTCATGAGGCTGAGAAGCTTCTGTAAGGCAGGTGACACTGTCAAGAGAACGAAGCAACAGCCTACAGACTGGGAAAAGATCTTCACTAACCCTTCATCTGACAAAGGTCTAATATCCAAAATATATAAAGAACTCAAGAAATTAAACACTACCAAAACAAATAACACAATAGAGAAATGGGGCTCAGAACTAAACAGAGAATTCTCAACAGAGGAATATCAAATGGCTGAGAAACACTTAAAGAAATGTTTGACCTCCCTAGTCATCAGAGAAATACAAATCAAAACAACACTGAGATTCCATCTTATACCCATCAGAATGGCTAAGATCAATAACTCAACTGACACCACATGCTGGCGAGGATGTGGAGAGAGAGGATCACTCCTTCATTGCTGGTGGGAATGCAAACTAGTACAACCACTTTGAAAATCTATCTGGTGTTCTCTCAGAAAAATGGGAATAGGGCTTCCTCAAGACCCAGCTATTCCACTCCTTGGAATATACTCAAAAGATGCACTACCACACAACAGGGACATATGCTCAACCATGTTCATAGCTACCTTATTCATAATAGCCAGAACATGGAAACAGCCTACGTGTCCCTCAGTAGAAGAATGGATAAAGAAACTGTGGTACATATACACTATGGAATACTACTCAGCTATTAAAAACAAGGAATTCCCGAAATTTGTGGACAAATGGATTGAACTAGAAATTATCATAATGAGTGAGTTCACCCAGAAGCAAAAAGAGTCAAATGGTATATACTCACTTATATGAGACACTAGTCCAAGGGGTACGCCCCCATGAAAAACTTTACCTACCAGGAAAGTGGGTCAGAGGGGAGAAAATCCTATTGAGACTTTAGGGGTGAGAAGCCTGGGAGAATGAGGAAATAGAAGGATCCAGAGGGTCCTGGAAAACTACAGGCAGGTCTGGGCCCTGGAGTCCTCCTCAAACTATGGCACCAGCCAAGGAAAATATAAGCAGTAAACTTTGAACCCCTACCCAGTCTAGCCGATGGACAAGACATTCTCCACCGTTAAGTGGAGAAGGAGATCTGACTTTCACACAAACTCTGGTGCCCCATATTGGACCATGTCCCTTCGATGAGGAGGCCTGGTGGCACTCAGAGGAAAGATAATAAGTCACCAAGAAGAGACTCGATACCCTAGGAGCATATACAGGGGGAGGAGGTCCCCCTCAGTCACAGATATAGGGGAAGGGAGTAGAGGGGGAAGCGGGAGGGAGGAAAGAAAGGGAGAATACAAGGGATGGGCTAACAATTGAGATGTAATATGAATAAATTAATAAAAAAATTTAAAAAAAATAAAAAAATAAAAATAAAAATAAAAACCAATCCTTTAACTTCTTTTCCATATATTTTCAAATTTAGAAAATATAAATTAATTGTATTGCAAAAAAATTCTCATATTATTTAAAATCTATTATTTTGAAAGATATTACCTCAAAATAATACACTAAAGATATCAATGATTTCTATTGTTTTACTTTATGAATTTTTTTTGAAATTTGGAATTTAATGCCATCAGACAGGTTAATAATTATTCAAGGTTATAAACTTTTTCTTACAGGTAAAAGAAATCCTCAGAAGAATTAAACTTAGAACAATTTAACTCCGTGGGATTTATGTTTCAGAGTGAGGTGATTTGTCTTGCAGACTCTTAAACAACTCTAATTATTGACAAATTCTTTTTTTAAAATTTATTTTATTAATTTATTCTTGTTACATCTCTATGGTTATCCCATCCCTTGTATCCTCCCATTCTTCCTTCCCTCCCATGTCCCCCTTATTCCCCTCCCCTATGACTGTTCCTGAGGGGGATTTCTTCACCCTGTATATGCTCATAGGGTATCAAGTCTCTTCTAGGTGACCTGCTGTCCTTCCTCTGAGTGCCACTAGGTCTCCCCCTCCAGGGGACAAATTCTAGAATTGTTAGACTGTTAAGAAAAGATGATAGGAAGTGAAATAATCATTATAAACAGAAATGATTGATTAATTAAATCTATTAAACTAAAAAAGAAGTGATATTCATGTGAGAAACTTAAGGTATATTGCATTGCTTACTTGATGGAAATGTTGCTAAAATACTCACATATCCATTATCCTAGCAATATATCTTATCATCCAAAAATGTGTGAAGAGAAAGTTACACTTTTATTGCAGTGGATATCTCACCAATGTTATATTTAAGTAAATTGCAATAATCACATTTAATTCTCCCATCATTATTCAAATCTATTCATTTTTACCCTCATTTTAAAAATTAAAAATCCAACTTCTGAGATCTTGGCTCACAAATGTTAGAGCTGAAATTTATGCACCAGAATCTATACTATATTCAATACTCTTTCTACTGTGTTTGGCAAATAATTCAGAGTGTTGCTATGTTGCCTTGTAGAAGGTAGTTTTCACAGAAAGACTAGCAAAAATATAGAAAATATTATCATGCACACATAAAACTGCCTTTGCCTCAAATGGGAAAAAGTCTGAATACAGCACCCTTAATGAAAACACAGGATCACTGAAGTAATAAACAACTGCATGTCTGACATTGCTCCTCATTCCAGGTATTAATGTTGTCAAGAGAACAGCCATATCTTTAATGTTGCTGAATCACAAGAAATTCTAAAATAGGCTTCATTGAGAAATTAAGACCTGGAAAGAGAAAAAGGGAACCTTAGGCCAATATCGGGCAGTACCGCAATCAAGAGGCTTCAGTTGATCCATAAACCAAATCTAGTCCCTCTCAAAGGCGCCAACTGAAAACAAAGTTGGAAAATAGAGCCACCTCCCTCAGTGTATGGAGGCCTTTCTAGGCTGAGGGAGGCTCACCCTTTTTCACTCTAACTGGAGATTCTATTGCTCCATGTTGTTGGCTCCAGCTCTTGTTTAGCTTCCTGTTCGATGGGTCCCATGTCCTGTAAGCTGGTCCAGGCACTGCTTGTCTCTGGGTGAGAATGGAGGGACAGTACCATCAAAGGTCCCAAGGGCCCAGATCTCCCTCAGAGGTGGCTAGAGCACTTTAGGGTGAGGCCAGTCACCTGGGCACTAGGCGAAGTTCCCAGTCTTACTGGGTGTCAGCACCACCGAGCTAGAAGCAGTGGTGGAACAGATCATGGAGGCTTCACAGAAGTTCTGCTATTGCTGTCTGACCACCAAGCATCCAGGGGTGGTTTCCCCTGGAATAAATTGAGTCTTAGAAGGTCATGGTGGAGGGACGGCAAGCACAGGAGCCTCTGAGCATGCCGGGCAGCCTTTATTTATAAACCTTGGGCAGTGGGGAGGGGTTTTGAAGGTGAATGTGTCTGATTTGCTAGGGCTAAGGATGGCAGGATATGTAATCTACATACAGTGGCACAGTGCCTCATTTATAGTCAGTAACATGGGGTCTATCACAATAAGGAGAAAACAGTACTTAATTAATCCCTGTGTGAGGGGATGACTTCTAGGTACCATTAGAGGTCATTTGCTGGAAGCTAGGATCTCCTCAGCATAGGCTGAGGTACTTCCAAGAATTTCATGTGCTTGAACAAATTACTTATCAGGGAAGGATAATTCCTGGAGTCTTCTCTGAGGGCTATGTGACCCTACTACAGGATCTGGGGTTACCAGATCAGGTGAGGTGAGAATGTGGCTGAGGAAAGAGACCAAGCACTAAAATGGCTATCTAGGGAAGCCAGACATCGTCCTTACCCAGCATGTCTTTTCAATGTAGTACTTAAAGTTCTAGCTAGAGCAGTAAGACAACTAAAGGTGATCAAGGGGATAGAAACTGAAAGAAAGAAGTCGAAGTATTGCTGTTAGCAGAGGATCTGATAGTATACATAAGTGAACCCCAAAATTCTGCTAGAGAACTACAGGTGATAAATACCTTCATCAAAGTATGTGGATACAAGACTATTTCAAAAAGTCAGTAGGTCTCCTGTATAAAAAGGACAAATGGGGTAAGAAAGAAATTAGGGAAACTATACCCTTCACAATAGCCACAAGTAGTATAAAGTATCTTGGTGTTACTCTAACCAAGCAAGTCAAAGACCTGCCTAACAAGAATTTCAGCTCTCTGAAGAAAGAAATTGAAGAAGCTATCAGAAGATAGAAAGATGTCCCATGTTCATGGATTGGTAGGATTAACACAGTAAAAACGCCCATCTTACCAAAAGCAATCTACAGATTCACTGCAACACCTATAAAAATATCAACACAATTCTTTACAGATGTTGAAAGAAAAATTCTAAACTTCATGTGGAAAGACAAAAAACACAGAATAGCTAAAACAATCCTATACAATAAAAGAATTTCTGGAGGTATCACCATCCCCGACTTTAAGCTATACTACAGAGCAATAGCCATAAAAACAGCATAGCACTGGCATATAAATAGACTTGTTGAACAATGGAATTGAATCAAAGACTTGTAAATAAACCAACATATATGTATAAAAGATTTTGATTTTGACAAAAGTGCTAAAACTATTCAATGGAAAAAAGACAGCATCCTCAACAAATGGTGCTGGTCTAACTGGATATCTGCATGTAGAAAATGCAAATAGATCCATATTTATCACCTGCACAAAACCCAAGTCAAAGTGCATCAAAGACCTTAACATAACACCAGATACACTAAATATATTAGAATAGAAAGTGGGGAAGAGCGTTGAACTCATTGACACAGGAGACAACTTCCTAAACAGAACACCAATAGATAAAGCTCTAAGATCAACAGTTTATAAATGAGACTTCTTGAAACTTAAAATCAGGTCAAGGACATGGTCAATAGAATGAATAGAAAGTCTACAGACTAGGAAAATATCCTCATCAATCATACATCTGACAAAGGGCTAATATCTAAAATATATTACAAACTCAAAACATTAAACACCAACAAACAAAATAAACCAAGTTAATAATGGGGCACAGAGGTAAATAGAAAATTCTCAGCACAGGAATCTTAAATGGTGGGCAAGCACTTAAAGAAATGCTCAATATAAGTCATCAGGGAAATGCCAGTCAAAATGACTCTGAGATTCCACCTTACACACATCATAATGGCTAAGATCAAAACTCAAGTGACAGCACATGCAGGAGAGGATGTGGAGAAAGGGAACACTCTTCCATTGCTGGTGGGAGTGCAAACATGTACAACCACTTTGGAAATTAATCTGACACTTTCTCAGAAAATTGTGAATAGCTCTACCTCAAGACCCAGCTATATCACTCCTGGGTATATACCTAAAAGCTGTTCCACTACACAACAAAGACATTTGTTCAACTATGTTCATAGCAGCTTTATTCATAATACCTAGAATCTGGAAACAACCAAGATATCCCTCGACTGAAGAATGGATAAAGAAACTGGTACATTTACACAATGGAATACTACTCAGCAATTAAAAGCAAGTAAATCATGAAATTTGCAAACAAATGGATGAAACTAGAAAAGATCATTCTGAGTGAGGTTACCCAGACCCAGAAAGACACACATGGTTCATACTCATAGGTGGATTTTAGCCATATCAAACAGGATAGGCATATTACAGTGCACAGACCCAAAGAAGATAAGTAACAAGGAGAATCCAAAGGAAATGCTTAAACCTCGCTCAGAAGGAGAAATAGAATAGACAAAGGTAGTGGTTAAAGATAGGGAACAACATAAGAGAGGAAACACAGAGCGATATAAGGGGGGGGAGAGCACACCTGGGCAGAGTGGAGATGGGGGAACAAAGGGCCTGTAGAGAAAAGAGAAACCGTGGGCAGGTGCATCTCTGTGACAAGCTGGAGACTTAAGCCATGGTAGGCTCCCAGGGCGATGTAAGTGAGACTCTATCAGAGAGGTCTAGTAGCAGGGGCCATGGAGACTAAAGAGGACACCCTCTAACTAGACAAGTGTCCTAATAGAGGGAGGAAAACATCAACCCACCCACAAAAACTTACACCCGAAATTCATCCGCATACAAGATGTGCAGGGATAACTGTAGAGCTGATACAGCTGAGGCCGCTGGAAGATCTAACCAATTCCAGGCCGAATCCAAGACCCACACATGGGAGAGGAATAACCCCTGACATTATTACTGATGCTCTGCTGTGCTTGCAGATAAGAGCCAAGCAGAATTGTCCTCTGAGAGGCTCCACCCAGCCAGGCTTTGAACAGATGCTGAGAATCACAGCCAAACATTGGGCAATGCCTAGGGAACCTTGCGGAAAAGTGGGAGGAAGGAGAAAAGGACCGGAGGTGACAGGAGCCTCACAAAGATGACCAACAGAACCAACTAACTATAGCACAGAGGCGCCTGCCAAGACTGAAGCCCCAACCAAGGACCTTGCATGCACTGGACCTAGACTCCATACAAAGATGTAGCTGAGGGGCCAGCTCTGGATTCGTGTGGGTCTTCTAGAAAAGGGAGTGTAGGCTCTTTCTGATAGGGACTTTCTTGCCAGCTTTTCAACCATTTCTCCGTAGCAGGAGTACAATGACAGGCTACAAGGGAAGAAGACACACTCAGTCCTGATACGACAGCGGCTCCTCTCTTCTGAGGAATAGAGGAAAGGATGTAGGAGAGGGAAGGAGGGTAGATCTGGGAGATAAGCAGGGTTGGTCCTGTGACCAGCATGTAAAATGAATAAAATAAATAAAAATTTAAAAATAAAGCTTAAAATTATCGATTTTTTAATAAAAATAATGGGAACACAACAAGGTTTAACTAAGTAAACAATTTTTAAAGGAAATTTTAAAGAAAATAATTGAATTAAAATAAATTAATTAATAAAACAAACGTTTAAGTATTGCTTAAAACAAGTTCCTTTCCATTCTCTTTGTTGTCTCTAAGCTTCAATTTATATATTACTTGCTGTCATTGGGCAGGACCCCAAAACACAAATTACCTGTCTCCCACACTTGTATTAGACTTAAACTGTTTTTTATGTATTCGTTTGTTTGTTTGTTTGTCTGTCTGTTTGTTTTATTTGGGTTCCTCTCTGTAGCCTTGGCTATCCTGGACTCACTTTGTATACTAGGCTGGCCTTTTTTTTTTTTTTTTTTTTTTTTTTTACATCTTCTTTATTACCAATAACAACAAATTTATATTCTTTTTTCCTAAATTGTGTTAGTAAAATCATAACATTTCATTTGAATAAGATACTAGTGAGCAAAGTAAATTTCTTTATCTGGTAATTTTAGAACATTCATAGATTGGCTTCTTCTGAGTCTGAGGCACCAACCGAGGACCTTGCATGGACTGGAAAGAGGTTCCCTATAAAGATGTAGCTGATGGGCAGCTTAGATTTCATGTGGGTGCTCTATTGAAGACCACCAAGGCAGGATTATCTGGACCAAGGGCGGTCTGCCGATCCAAGGACAATGCATGTCGTAAACCTAGACCCCTATTCATATCTATCCAATTGACAACACAGTCTCCACAGTTGTGTGGAGAGCAGGCACTGACTCTGACATGAACCATGCTGCCCCCCTATTTGACCACTTCCCCTATTGTGGGAGGCCTGGTAGCACTCAGAGGAAGAGGAAGCAGGCTAACAGGACACGACCTGATAGGCTGTGACATATGATGGTGAAGGATGTCCCTTTCTGTCACAGGCCTAGGCAAGGGGAATAGGGTGAAGGGGGGGGGGGAACAAGACGATACAAGTGAGGTAATAGCAATTAAGATGTAATCTGAATAAAGTATTTAAATTTAAAAAATTTAAGAAAAAAGATGATTAATGATATCCCCACAATGATTAAAAATAAATTTTCAGACCAACAGTATATACAAGAACATCCTTAGTAAGTTTTTATAAGATTTCATATTTCAATTTATAAGATTTTTATTTTATTATGTGTGTGCATGTGTGTTCGTATGTCTGTGTAAATGTGTATCAGTTTGTGCATATGAATACAATGCCCACAGAGGTCAGAAGTGTAGTGGCCTAGAGCTGAGATTGTGGGTGTTCGGAGGAAGAGGGAGGGAAGGTAGGACCTGGAGGAAACAAGGGAAGGGGCTACTTTGGGATGTAAAGTGAATCAATTTTAAAAAATAAATCAATTAAACAAAAAAAATTAAAACCAAAAAAAAGAAAATGATCTCTCAAAGAAAATATTAAAACAATAAAGTTCATGGAACAAAACATCAAAGTTGAAAAGGAAGATGCCTGGTTCCAAGGATCAGGAAATATTTTCAAAAAATAAATCACAGAAGAAAATTTCTCCAACCTAAAGAAAGAGATGCCTTTGAATATACAAGAGGCCTACAGAATACCAAGTAGCCTAAACCAGAATAGAAATTCCTCAACCACAAAATGATAAAAACACTAAATATACAGAACAAAGAAAGGATATTAAAAGAAGCAAGGGAAAAAGACCAAGTAACATAAAGGCAGACCCATCAGAATCACACGTGATTTCTCAACAGAGACCATGAAAGCAAGAAGGGTCTGAGCTGATATGCAAACACTCAGAGACCACAGACGCCAACACATTAATTTTTAGAGACTTCAATACCCCACTTTCACCAATGGACAGATCATTGAGGTAGAAACTAAATATAGAAATAATGAAGGTAACAGAGGTCATGAATCAAATGGATCTCACAGATAAACACAGAACTTTTCACCCAAATACACACACAAAAAAATATGTTCTTCTTAGCACCTCACAGAACCTTCTCCAAAATTGAGCGTATAATCAGTCACATAGCAAGCCTCAACAGATATAAGAATATTGAAATAATCACCTGCATCTTATCAGATGATCATGTACTAAACCTGAACCTCAACAGTAAAATATTAAAGTTCTTTGTGACATAATTCGTGATGTTAGTAACTGATATGACGCAGTGTTCATGAGGCAGAAGGTTTGCAGACTAATACCAACTACAGCAGCAATAATACTAGCTTGAACAAGCTCCATACATAATAGTCAGTCAGCTAAACTTTGCAATAACTGTGTTATAGGTAGCACTGTTGTCTTCATTTTATACATAAGGAAGGAAAAACAGGAAATTTAGAACAAAGGCAACATGACCTGAAACTTTAAGTGACAAACAGAGCTCATATTGAACTTAACAGAAAGAAAATTTTCACTTTAACAAATGATGTGTTAATAACAATATTAATAACAATCAAGATGTTCGAACCCTATTTTTATTTGTCTGTGTTCTAGAATATATCTTAATGATAAATACCTGTCTATAAGGAAATGTAGATGATATCAGTTTGTACTGGTTTCAATGTAACTTAAATGCTGATCTTTTCTTGCTGTTACTGGAACAGCATTTCTTTGTTACCCTGAGCACCGCCTATCCCACTTCCCAAACATTACAGGAGTAGGACTTTAATTTTACATGCATAACTTTTCCTGAATATTCATACAAATTACCTCTGAAAATACCCTCATTAAAAAGATCTGAGGAACAGTCCTTGTAAAACACTTTAAAATATGGTCCTCGTGTAAATGCTAAGTAGCACTTTTATTAGTGTTAAACATTAAACAATAGCAGAGGGAGTAATAAATTTAGATTTATGGCAAGGCTGAGGAAGAAAAATATTTTCTTTAGGAACATTAAAGGACAGTAAAAGGAGACCCAAGGAAACAAAGCTACATAATGCATAATACCATGACACAGAAATATAGAATCAAAGAAAAAGCTACACTGCATTTTAAGAATCTGGACTATTATAAAACCTTAATATAAATAATAATAATTAATGTAATGGGGTCAGAAGAAGAAAAGTTTCAGCTATTTGAAAATGGAGGTCCAATAAAGGGCAACCTCAATCTTGTCGTTAGTCACCTCTCTTTGATGATGAGAACAGGCCAGTATTTAAGACTTTCTTCCAGGACGCGTGTAATCATTTGACTCTTGTCACCTTGTAATGCAAAATAACCTCATAATTTTCTAATAAAAATGGTTCAAGGCTCCCATTGTGCTATCCCCACCTCTACCATCACACATGTCTGTTCTTTCTATCACCTTCTGCCTGTCAATCGTAGTAGTTGAGCTTATTGAGTCGTTACTGAAACTGAGAAATGAAGTTTTAGTTCTTCTTACTCTGTCCTTGAATAATGGCCCACTAGTGACACCCAGGCCCTTTACGAATTTGGAGAAAGATTCTTAATATACAATTGTCCTTGTGCTGATATCAAATACTGAAACCAAGACCTTTAATGGCCATTTGACCTCTGTCCTGTATTGCTTATAATATGATAGACACTGCTTGTCACTTGAAAATGAAGTGGGAGAGTCCACAGCATAAGCATTGTATGTGCCCTTATATTTATATTGATTTTAAAGACTAAAGAGATAATCAAACCGGCCCTAAGTGATATTACTCAAGTCAAGTTATAGCACACTCTGTCTAGCTCTGGATGTCAGAGTAACCATTTCTTTTTCTTTCTTTCTTTCTTTCTTTCTTTCTTTCTTTCTTTTTTTTTTTTTTTTTTTTTTTTTTTGACAACGGGGCCCTTTGCAGAATTGATAACTGTCTTTATAGAAAGCTCTGTAGTTTTACTGGTCCTCTCATCCACTGTTATTCGGAAAACCTGGTTCAAGTTAATAGACTTACATAGACTTGGGGTGAAAGAAACAGAACATGTCCCTCTCTGTGTAAAATTCTGCAAATGCCTTCAAGTATATGTATCCATTACTGTCTCAGATTCCTTTAGCATTACTGTAGTAGTAGTATGTTTTTTTTCTAACATACTTGCAAAAATGGTTCTAAATCTTTTACCTTGTCCTTATTCTCATATGAGTAAAATATTTTTTACTTGAATTATTTATTGCTTATAAAAATAAGCTGTGTAAGAGATAACATATAGACCAATGGCCTATATGCCACATCCATAAGGATGATAAAGATTCTCAATGGACTTTCTGCAGCATCTCTTTAGGATTCAAAAGGATTCAGACATATGTATGATCCAAAGTGATATTATGAACAATTTCCTATAAGAGTCAGATGAAATATGTCACGTCACAGACACAAGCATAAAACATCCCAGCACTGCGAGGCCATGAGCTCGAGGTCAGCTTGGTCTACACAGCAAGGTCAAGACGAGCCAGGCTACATAGTAATACCCTAACACTTGTCTCCATGGAGGAAACCCCATGCTTCTTACATGAACATGACTCCCACATATTCCATAGTCCCTGGGATTCAAAGAACCCAATACATATTTATAGAATGTACAAACTGGAAAAATGGAAAGAGAAATAGAAAATATTAGTGAAAGTTATATAGTATATTAAATGGTGTATGTCAGGTTTCTAAAAGTGGATTTGGGACATGTGGGTTATTTCAGAGTATCTTTAGAAAAGCATAGGTATGAAAATGGTGACTTTTCCCTAATAATCTCAGTTTTATGCATAAACATGTTATAGCTACTATCTTAGTCTTCACTTGTCTTTAGAAATATGGATGTCCCTATAAGCCATAAGCTGGTGATTCCTAGGTTCATGTCACTCAGAAGATCTCTTCTTTTGTTGAGATTTCATTTTATGGTGGGATTGAAGGGAAGAAAAATAATATATAATTGAAAAATGTCAAATTTCATGTCAACTTTAAAAAGTAGCTGAATAGCACATACAAATCAGCCACAGAAGAGAGACCCTGGGAGAAAATAGATGGTATTAAATGATCATATTAGGCTTTATGGAAGAAGCCCACTTCAGCTGCTATTTTTTTAAGTTCTCAAACATTTTGATAGTAAAGGAAATGCAAACCTAGGATGCAAACATAGAATATTTTCAATCAACTAAAATAATTATGACTTTTAAAATTTTAAAAAAATTCATTATAGGGAATATAGGGAAACTGGAATCTTTAAACAGTGCTGATCAGGATGCAGAAAGGTATAGTGACCCTTGAAAATAGTCAGGCTCATTCCCAAAACGTTAAGGAGTAGTGCCCCCAGATCAAACAGCTTAACCCTAAGGAGTGTCTTCTGAAGAAATGAAAGCATGAATCCATTCACAAACACCAGCAAACATCACTCAGAATTGGCAAAGTGGACTTAACCTGACTGTGCATCATATGGTAAGAGAATACCAAAACACTGTATTCATATGATAAAGGACTGTTTAATAGTAAAACAAGAACTAAGTATCCACGCTGATACAACAGAGTTGAGCCTCAAGGCCATTGTGCTAGGTTAAAGAAGTCATCCACGAAGGACTACTTATGTTGTTATGATTCTATTTATATGCTTAAGCCTAGGGAGTTGTAGAGCTGGGGGAAGAATTGAGGTATGGAAGTATAACTAATAGGAATTGGGTTTCTTCCCACGCCATGGATGCCATGGTCCAGATTGCTTTGCTGTTTGTACTACCCTTGAACCATGTATTTTATTTAAGTGCATTGTGTGATGTATTTGAGTAAAGCTAGAAAAAATCCACTACAAACAAGATAAGAAATACATAGGAAAAATGATCAGCGACTTGATACCCTATGAGCATATACAAGGGGAGGTAATCCCTCTGAGGAACAGTCATAGGGGAGGGGAATAAGGGGGAAATGGGAGGGAGGGGAGAATGGGAGGATACAAGGGATGGGATAACCATAGAGATGTAACAAGAATAAATTAATAAATAATAAAAATTTAAAAAAAAATGATCAGCGAAGAAAAGCAGAGAATCCATGAAAAAAATATCTCCAGAGATACAAAACAATGCCCAGCATTGCTTATCACAAGAGGAATAGGGTCTAAAAGGAGCACATTCACCTGCTTTCACTAGAGTGCTGGGATAGACTGATGTTTTATTATGCACATCTATGATTTTAACATATTTTGGTGGTTGATTATGTTAGTGGCTGCTTGATAATTATATGTTAGACTTAATTGAATATTTATGCAATAATTTTCCAAACCTGACAGCTCCTTGTACCATTCTGTCACTAAACTGGGACAGAAAAATAAAAAGTTATCTCTGTAATAAATAACTTTTCACTAGTCATTAAAACTATAATTAAAAGGACTTGAATGCCAACCATGGCCTAGCTTCTGGTCATCCATCTTATGAAATACAAGTGGTGAAGCCACATTTTGCAGATGGTTCTTAAACCGGTACTGTCAGTATCCTATAATGTATACCTTCAAAAATCAATTCATTGACCCTGTTTATACTCTCAAGACAGAACCTGCTTCCAGTTCCATTTGTTAATTTTCTTTGTCTATTTCTATAGAATATGTAAATAAATATTCTTCCAATATCAACCATCATAATGCCAGACCAAAATAAAAATAATTATGAGATATTTTCTAGTTTATTTTTGAGCAGGTTCTCATTTTGTTTTCTTCTGCTAACTAACAGATAACCCTGGAGTTAGCAGCTTGAAGCACACATTTAATCTTTCATGTGTCTGTGGGCATAGCTCCACAGGGTTCCCAGTAGGGCACAGTCAGAGTGACAGCCAGTAGCAGCACTTACCTCAAGGCCAGGCTTAAAATGTATGTAGTCCCAGGCCGGTTCAGTGTGTTAGCAGAGGTCACTACCTTGTAGCTGCAAGTGAACTCTTCCACCACCCTGGGGGAGCCTGGAACTGAACCACTTCCAGCTGAGCAAATGGAAGTTTGCTTCCTTACAAAATGGATACCAAGCCACTGCATCTGTTAGCTGGACAGTCTTCTGTATGAAGATGGTCATGGGGTACCATCTCATTCACTGCCTGGGCCATGTAGCTTTGGTTACTGATTAATCACAGGCCTCTGCAGCATCTACAGGAAGGTGTAGTTAATAGAAGGCCATTCTAAGTATACCCACCACCATAAAGAGTAGCTTCAAAGTTTTCTGTTTGGAAGAGGATTTTTCATACACTGCAGATTTTGTGCGAAGTATCTCTGTTCTAAGTCACCCTGGACTGAATTGAACAATTATAAAATAAAATGTAGGAAGTGCCATGCTGTTTCCTGTAAAGGAGCCATGACCAGAGAAACTTGGAGGAGAAAGGGTTTATTTGGCTTACATTTTCACCGCACTGTTCATCCCCAAAGCATGTCAGGACAGGAACTCAAGCAGGAGAGTAAGCTGGAGACAGGAGCTGTTGCAGAAGCCATGGAGGAGTGTTGTTTGCTTCTTGCTCTCAGCTCAGCAGCTTGTGGCTTGCTCAGCTTGCTTTCTTATAGAAGCCAGGACCATCTGCGCATGGATGGCCCCGCCCCCCAATGGGATGTGAGCCCCGCCCCCGTCAGTCACTGCCTCTCTCTTGGATCTTGTGGAGGCATTTTTCTCTACTGTGGTTCCCTCCTTTCAGATGACTCTAGCTTTTGTCAAGGCCACCCAACACAACTGACTACTTTGAAGCTTACTAGGCTCATTTAACGAAACTGTAACTCAAACATGTCTGGAAAACAAAAGCTAAGTTGCTTTTTTTTCCTTGAGCAAGCAAATGTAGTTTGAAGCTAAAGAAAGAACAAGGCAGGGGTGCACTGGTAGTATAAACTCATTGCTTGTGTGAGTCCCAGAAACATTTGCTCAAGTCCTCTGCCCTAGCATGGTAATATTTAGAGTAAGATCTTCAGTGGGGATTTGTGAAGAGACAGAGAGTGAACAGTCCTGTGCTCCCTGCTTGCTGTAGCCTCGGCTTCTCAGCAGTGACCAGCAGTAAAAAGACAGTCTCTTCTCTCTCTCTCTCCTTCCTCTTGTGAGATTTTTTTTCCTTCAGCTACATTTTCAGCTCTGTGAGAAACATTATCTTAAAAGGAGAGAGCTAGCAATGTTACCAACAAGACAGATCCTTCACCATGAATTCCTGTGTATTCATTGGGAGTCTCAACCCTCATGTGTGGTCAAGAAATCTCTTGTGGAGGCCATCTTTACAAAGCATGGCAAAATTGTGGGTTGCTCTGTGCATGAGAGCTTTGCATTCATCCACTATGTTAATGAAAGAAATGTCCTGGCTTCTGTACCTAGAGAGGATGGCAGAATGATTGCTAGCCAGGTTTTAGCTATTAACCTGGCTGCAGAGCCAAAGAGAATCAAGGAAAAGCAGGTGTGAAACAGCAGCAGAGATGGTTGGTTATTCTATTGACATGGACTATGACTTTCAATGGGAATTATGCCCAGCGCATGTTCCTCCTCTTTCTCCTCCTATTGCTCGGGCTGTGGTGCCTTGTAAAAACCAGCGTATCAGAGTCAGTCCTGACATGAAGTCTGGTGCCCCATATTTGACCACTTCCCTCAGAGAAAGAATAAGGAGGCTACCAAGATGATACTTGATAGCCTTTGACCATATAGTGGGGGAGGAGGTCCCCTTTGGTCATAGACCTAGGGGAAGAGAACAGGGTGAAAGCGGGAGGGAGGGAGGAATGGGAGGATACAAGTGATGGGATAACAATTGAGATGTAATCTGAGTAAATTAATAAAAAATAAATAAAAGCCAACATGTGTTAGTAAACACCTCACGACGGGGCAAAAAATGGATTCAATTCAAAGAGTAGCCAACAAGGAAAATCTTCCAAGTCTGGAAAGTTGAAAGGCGATGATGACCTTCAGGCCACTAAGAAGGAGCTGACTCCATTTTTTTTTTTTTTTTTTTTTTTTTTTTTTTTTTAGTGGATTCTCTGCTGGAAAGCCTGGGGGCTAAAATTTGAAAAGAACAAAGCAAACAAGAAGACTTGTCCTCTCATCCCCAGATGAGAAGAAGAATGAAAAGTCTGAAGAAGAGCAGAGCAGCGCCTCTGTGAAGAAAGATGGGAATGACATGAAGAAGGAGCCTGAGGCAGGTGCAGGTGACTCTGCTGAAGAGCTGGGAGATGACCAGCTGGAGTTAATCCAGGATGATGAAAAAGCGGCTGAGGAAGGAGAGGATGACAGACAGAGCCAAAGGGGAAGATGGCTCTTAAGCACATAGTGGAGTTTAGAAATATTATCCCATTTACTTGGGTGCTTGGGAGAGATCAAATTAAGACCAGATCCTCCCCCTAGCATTGTCAGCGCATTCGCACCACTCTCCCTCTCCTGTCTCTTCCTGTGTCCATTAATTCACTAGTTCCATTTTCACTTCCTTTGATGCTCCTTGATAGTTCTGTTCAGTCTTACCCTGCAAATTTTGCTTTAATTTTGTTACCTCTTTGACTTAACAATAAAAAGATGTATGGTTTTGTTTTTTTTTTTTTAATCATCTATCTCCAAAATAACCTCTTGTTATGCAGGGGGTACAGTTCTTCCCATCCATATGGTTTTAGCAGTTGTTTCCTTAACTGCAGAGGCATCTTATGAATTTGTAACCCTGAGAACAGCTCTTTTTTAGAGTTGTATGTTTTCCTTCACATGAGTGGGGCTGTTCACAAAAGTAACCCATGGTATTAACTTTAGAATACAAATATTAAGTCCTATTACACTACTTTCCTGTAAGATGCATTTGACATGCCAACTCCTCTACACAAGAATATGTGGTTACACTCTTGTTGAACAGCTGATGTTTGGGATCTTTTTTTCTCAAAATAAACAATTCCTTATTACAACAGGAATTTGAAGGAAAGGAAAAAATATATTCAGTGGGATAGAATAAAACAATGTTGGATCACCCTACCTAACATTATAAAAATAATATAACTCATTAAGTTACCAAATGAACAAAATAAAGTATTTGTAGGCCATTAAGATAAGGTAAGTATGTTTGTGTATTAGTAGATCCATAAGCATATTTTACTCTGAAGTTAATTGACATGTCATAATGTATCATAAACTAAATAAAACACATATGAGATACTTGGAAAATATCTAACACTAAATTAGAGAACAAACATATAGTAAAAATACAGTAGTAACAAAGCAACTTGTAAATGGTAAAGAAATTAGTGAAAATGGTTTTGAAAATTTTTAAATGAGCCAAGCTCATGGCCAATGAATAGTGAAAGTGGCTAAAAACCAAGTACTTAGTAGGTAGATATGAAAGAAAATTAATTTAGTACTAGTTTGAAAAAAATTAAAATAGTAGATAACTACTGATATTCCAGATGAAATAAAACACAATACATCTTGGATTATTTATGGAAATAAGTTTAACACTTATAAGAAGGTATATTTTTCAGTTTGTATTTCAATGAAAAATATCTATAACTTTATGGAAATATAAATTTATGTAGTACTTCAGGCTATTATAAGAAGTTGATTATAAAGTTTTTTGGGGTTCCAAAGCACAGGAAGCCTCCAAATGCCTGCTTTTGGTACAGTTTGATACTGTGAGATTCATCAAGACTGTTGTATAGAACAGTTCTTTGAAGGGTGGTGTTTTGCTTTTTTATACCAAGTGATTCATAATGCTTTCTAAACAGCATGTTTGAGAGCAAATTCAATGTAAAATGTGACTCTATATCACAAAAATTGACAATTTTTTTATTTATCCTGTTTTCTTATGATAGAAGTCTTGGGAAAAATATAGAAAGACATCCAAGTGATTGATGAATTACAAAAAGGTTTAGGAATAGTCTCACAGAAAAGTCTTTCAAATTGAAAAGTGGATTGTTTACCTAAAACAGATGAGAACTTTAAGTGATATACATACATGCTCCTAAAAACTATAAAAAGCAAAACCTTGAAGCTATTATTAGTGTTTAATAAAAATGATAGGATAATGCCAGTTTTCACATGTTCTCTCATTACGGATAGTAAGAGGGAAATGGAAATGCCAATAGTAAGAACACAAGAGGTATGTTTGCAACTGAGCGGTGCTTCAGAAAGCTCAGTGGTTCTATGAGTGAGAGGGTAGGGCTGAATCTTCCGTGTACCATTCTCTGTCCAGGTGAAAACTCTTTCCAAGGTAGTGCCTGTTTTCCAAACTAGCTGTTCGCCTGCGGAGTTTGCTTCTCCTGCTGCCAGGCTTCTCCTCTACAAGCCAGAGTTACCAGACCAGCAGGAAGCTGGTAGCGATATAACTTTCTATAGAATATGTTGCTTTTTCTTGCACCTCAGTTTACACCTCTGAGGCCAAAATGCCCATGGATGAGAGGGCTTTCTTTCTTTCTTTTTTTTTTCATGAATTATTAATGACCTTTTCAGGAAAGGAAAAAGCCTGACAGCACTCAGACTGATATCTACTTGTGTAGACACATCTATTTTCCTTTTGTTTTACATCCGAAATTAAAGTCCTTAAAGGCCAAAGTGAAAATTCTTGTCTTAACATAGCAGTTACAGGAAACATACAAAGTGGAATTTTCAAGAAAACAACTTATGAAACAAACACGGACACATGCAATGCCTGCATTATTTTATTTTTGTCTCAGGGGTTTATTAATATTTTATAGAAATGAGAAAGTAGCATATATAAGGTGGAGATAGTGTACAATAAATTATTTTGCTCTATTGTAAAACTTAAGGCTCTTTTGCCCTAACCTAAATTATTGACTCGACTTCTTAAATAGCATTTTTGCTTTGCTTCAGTGATAGATTATTCCGTTTAGAAGTTTGTTGTTGCTCTTCTTTTTAAGCTTAAAACCAAGTCAGCCTCCAGAATAAAAGCAGCCACAACTTTTAATTTATTTTAAGGTTGAGTATTGTTATCCAGATTTACTATCAAAGTAATTAATGGTAACAACTGTGCATAATGTTCAGCTAATAAATGTTGTGCCTTGTAAGCCACAGAACAGGAAGCCTAGCATGTACCAAGGTTGGAGGAGGCAGGCAAATGACAACCAAATTGGGGAAATTTATTGCTGCACTTGTGTGAAGCACCCCAGACATCAATCCTGCCCCCTCCCTACTGCAGAAGCTAAGAAGTTGCTGGTGCTGGTTTGCATAGTTTTTTTTTTTTTTTAATACTATCAAGCTTGCTTTTTACAGGAAATATAAGTAAAATCAACTGAAGATTAGCATATATGTCAGGAATTATTTTGTTTCACTGAAAGGCTCAGATCTATACATGAAAGCACATAAATTAGACAAACTTTTCAGTTCTGTTGACTCTATTGAAACTGAATTGCAAAACACTTTTAGGTTTCTTCTAAGCCTGGGCAAGAGTCTTCAAAAGTGCAATTCAGACTTTATAAGTTCTAATGGCACTGTGAGATGGAACTGGGGATTCCTTTTGTAAATGACTATGAGTGAGTATGTTTCTGCCACACATATGCATGTGTCTATACATATACATATACGTATACATATACACATACCCACACTTTTCCATATGTTCTACATCTTTCAATGTACAACATAAAACTAGTGTCTAAATCCCCAAAGCCATAACAATATCAACTATGGAATGATTTGGTCAAAATAAAGCCTTTGGAGCTCAAAACCTCACAGAGTATTCAAAATTTATCTTATTTTAAAACTTCAGTTACAGCTAGTGCCTTTTGGATTTCCTTGGATGCCCTTAGACACATATCTGCTAATCAAAAATAATCCCTGATTCTTCATTTCATTATACCTGACTTGACAAATACCTTTTATTTGTGTTGCAAACCCTTGTCTGCCTTGAGATCATGCTAAGGGGAAAGGCTTCCTACAATAATCAGCATAAGGTCCCCCGGCATCTTCAATTCAGTTAACAGTAATGGAAGCTGTGGAGCTAATACCTGAATTCGTAGGAAGAGCAGAAGAGCAGGAAAGTCTGTTTACTTTTCATCTATTTATTATTAACAAAATTCTTAAATACATGAACTAGTCAATACTCAGTGTTTCTTAGAAGTGATATCTTGATTTAAACCTCTTTCCCTAGAAGTTTGGGTATTAGTACATAAGAATACTCTTAATAAATGTAAATTTTTTGTCTTATTGTCCATTGTTCATCAAGTGTAGCTTTAAGCAACATCTCTTAGTATTTAGCGGATGGTATGGCAGATTCTCTGAATCCACCACTTTTTAAAATCACATTTATTTATTTGTTTGCCTGTTTGCTGCATGTATTTGTTAGACTTTAAGGTTAGAGAGAAACTTGCAGGAGTCTGTTCTAGCCTTGCAACTTGTGAGTCCTGGGAAGTGAATTCAGATTCTCAGTGTGGTAGAAAGCACCGGTCCCAGCCAGGCCATCTCTCCAGCTAGAAATCAGTTTCCTGTCAACAGACATTACCTCACCTTCAGTCCTGAAGCTAAACATATGTGCTGAGCCTAACTTACAAACCATGGTGGAAGCCTGTCCCTGAGCTCACTGATGCAGGGACTCACCCTATCTGCTGCACAGTTAGGGTACTGTAAGTATAGCAACTCTTCAAGAATTTTTTTGAGCCATCATTTTCTCTCCACCTAAAGAGAAAACAAAAACAAAAACCTGCTCTTAAGACCAAAAATTGAATTTAATACCATTTTAGGCTCAATACATCTAATGAACTTCCTGAACAGAACACCAACAGCTCAGGCTCCTAGGTCAACTATTTAAAAATAGGACCTCAGGAAACTCAAAAGCTTCTCTAAGGCAAAGGACACTGTCAATAGGACAAAACAGGAGCCCAGCATAAGGACACTTGCTCAACTATGTTCATAGAAGCTTTATTCATAATAGTCAGAAGCTGGAAACAACCTAGATGTCCCTCAACTAAAGAATGGATAAAGAAAATGTGGTATATTTACACAGTGGAATACTAATCAGCTATTAAAAAGAAAAGCAAGTGGCTGGAAATGGATGGAACTATAAAAATATTCTGAGTGAGATTCAAGCATCTTCTTTTGTGCTCGCCTTGGCTTCTTTGGGTCTGTGGATTGTAGCATTGTTATCTTGTACTATATGGCTAATATTCACTTAAGAGTGAGTACGTACTATGGGTGTCTTTCTCAGTCTGCATTACCTCACTCAGAATAGGAAGTGAAATAGACATCTGAGTAGATGTGGTGAGCGAACTGGGTGAGAAAGAGTGTGTGGAGGGTAACAAGGGTGGGAATCAAGGATGGGGAAGACAGTGATGAGGGCGGAGGGAGAACTGGGTGCTTGAACTGAAATCTGTGGGGAGGGACATCACTGGGAAAGCTGTGGCTCCTTGGAATCTATTGGGATGACCCTCACTGAGACACCTAGCAGTGGTGGTGTGGAGCCTGAAGTCACCTCTGTAACCAGGTGGGACTTCCAGTGGAGGAAAGGGAACAACCCACTCATAAAGCCTTCGACACAAAATTCGTCTTGACTACAAAAAGTATAGGGACTACGATGGAGCAGAGATTGAGAAAATGGCAAACAAATGACTGGCCTAACATGAGTCACACCCAATAGGTGGATTCCTAGCTGGGCTGCCTTGTATGGCTTCAGTAGGAGAGGATGCCCTTAGTCCTGCTGGGACTTGAAGTGCCAGAGTGGGTTGGTACCACTTGGGGGCCTCCCCGTCTCCGATAAAAATGAGATGGGACAATGGGGAGAGAGGGATGTGAGCATGGGATTGGGAGGAGAGGATGGAGGAGGCTGGGATCCGGCTGTAAAGTGATTAAATAAGTAAATGGGAAAAGCTGCGTTTTGACCTAAGAGTGATGTTAATTATTTTAAAAAGGTGGTTTTCTGAGGTCAGATTCAGAACACAGTTCCTGTTTCTCAGTACTATTGTAGCATTTCGATATGCTCTCCCTTTGGTGCTTCCTTTGTTTGGGTTGTTTTCTCCATGTGAAAGATAACCAAACCCTCCTCATATTGATAGCCATATTCTATACAATCGATAAGAGGTGGGTTCTGGAAACTAATAGGAATTTTAAAGTCAGAAATTATATTACACAAAATTCATGCATTTGAACTCATTTTCACAGCAGACGGCAAACCTTTGGCTAAAGTCTCGCATTACCTACACCTAAGGACAGAGTCAAGTTCCTTGAGTCACAGAATCTGTAAAGGGACAGAACTCCCTTAGGAAGGAAGGCTGAGCACCTGAAACCAGCTGCAACTGTCCATAACAGCCTGTTCACTGAAATTACCATTTTTGATAGGACAAAACATTTCAAACAGTGTTATCATCACACCTAGCAAAATTGTTCTTTATAGGCACCAGTTCAATATCCAAAAGACGGGGGAATAATAATAAGACCTTTTTTTTTTTTTTTTTTCTTACAACACTTAGTAAAATGCTATGGAAGAAAAAATATTCCAGGAAGAAAAATAAATTAAATTAGAAAGCTACTGCATGCTTGTACTTGTACAAATTTCATAGCATCGTGTAGAATGAAATACACGATTCTTGAAGCCTGCTGGTAAACTCTGTAGTGCGGTGTGACAGACTGAAGGATGAGAAGCTGGGCTGGCATGGTGGAAGTTGCTTTATTTAAAGAGCTATTGTGTGAGATTGTTTACAAAAGGATCAAGAAGATGTCCTCTTGAATCCCTCTCTAATGCTCAGAAAGGACAAATTGAACGGAAAGAAGGTTTTGTCTGTTGTCTCTATTTCCTAAATTGAGCTTACAGCAGAAGACGAGACTAACAGAAAACGGCTTTCCTTCAGACTAGTCCTGTGAATGCACTGATCTGTCCCTCTGGTTGCCAGTGTTTGGGTGACATCTGAAGCACCTCTGCTTTGCGGCTGGGTATTGAACGGCCGTAATTGTACTACCTGAGCTAATTAGGCATCTGGAGCATGTTTACCAGGCTTATCAATTTTCTGTCCAGCAGAATATCTCAAAACTGGTTAGCAAGGGAAAGCAGGGTAGCACGCTTGCCTAATTGTGTACAGAGTGGTCCTTAAAACTAACCAGTGGTTTCAATTAACAAAGTGAGATGAGCATTGTTCATTGCACTATTGTGCAGTGGCCTTCTGCAATCACTTTCCTGGCATCGAGCTTTTTACCATGTAGAAAATAATCTTTATTGGTTTTCTATAAGCAGATTGAGATGTGCTAGATCATGGAGAAAATTATTTAGGTTGGATTTAACTTGACTCCAAAACAAAAACAACAGTATCCACCCACACACAAAACAGTGTGTCGTTTTTCTTTATTTCATAAGGCTTTAAGAATGTAAAAGAAGAGCCAGGCGTGGTGGCGCACGCCTTTAATCCCAGCACTCGGGAGGCAGAGGCAGGCAGATCGCTGTGAGTTCGAGGCCAGCCTGGTCTACAAAGGGAGTCCAGGACAGCCAAGGCTAACACAGAGAGACCTTGTCTCAAAAAAATTAAAAAAAAATACTGTATAAAGAATGTAAAAGAAGATTTTATGTCTTCGTATCATAAATTTCTCAGGGAACATTTTAGAAAGTTAACAAAATGCCAAATATTATACACATAATTTCCTAGTGACAGGGAAACACTTTCTCTGCATATGTTATATAAGTCATGTTATCATGTATAGTCAAGCCATAACTTAAACTAGAATTTGAAAAGAGCATGATTTTCACCATTTGGAATTTATCACTGACTAGGTAAAGGAGGTAACCAACTACCATGTGCTTATATATAAGGCTCACTCCACAGAAGAAAATATTCTCAGTTTCTCCAAGAACCCATGGCTTAGGAACTCACAGTCCCTTTGGGTAAACCTGCAACATTATAAAAACTGAGGAGGGCCTCACCTCCTCAGAGGTCTAGGGGAGGGGAATAGGATGGAAGAGGGGATTACAAATGGTATTTAATGTGAATAAAATATAATTTTAAACTCCCATAAAAAGAAACAAAAGAAATAAAAAACAAACAAAAACCTGCCTTTTCCATCCATGTCTCCATACCCAAAGATTAGTGCAGCTCTCAGACTCTATCACAGAAACTTCTCTGGGCAGTGGACAGGGATTAATGCAGAGGTCCACAACTGGTCAGAGTTCTGAGAGTGTCAGTAGAGTGTCCCTCCGCAAATAGGATGTTGATGACTATGTCACCCACAAGATTCAGGCACCATCAAGAGGGAGCCGAGAGAAAGGTTGCTAAAACCAGAGATTGGACATGGCCAGAACAAAGCTATATTTTTGCTGGAAAGGTAAGTTGGAGCTTTGGGTGCACTCTAGAGGATAAAAAAAAAAAATATTGTTCCATAATTACTGCATGTCTTAAGAAAGCTAAATCCACTGGAGTTGCTTATATCAATACACCGCATAAGCTCATACACATCGGTGTGTTTTGTTTACACAATATCTAACTGAGAAACTACGAATACATGGTGGCTTTGAGGGAAGGGTCAATTGTCTTTAAGAGTACAGCTCCTGGCAAGTCAACCGTACTCCAGTGGATGTTCCATACTTAAGAGTATATGGGTAGCACAAATTTGATGCAATGGATTATATATAAAAAATAGAACTAAAGTTGAGATGTGGAGTGTGAGAAAGGCATGGATCTTGGAGGAGTTATGGGAAGGAGTTGGTAGGTGAATAAGATCAAAATATACTGCAAGAAACTCCCCAAATTAAAAGAATATGTTAATCTAAAAATAAAGATGCAAAGTGCGGGGCAGGAACACCTTAGTCTGAATGGACTTTTATTTCTAGAAAGTGAGACAAAAACACCAAATTCTTGCTTCTTTTGTTTCTACTTTCCTGTAAAACTTCTTTTAAGGTTAAACGTAGCAGGCAAAGTTTAAAAAAGAAAAATTGTTAAACCTTAACTATATTCAATAAACTATAAATTGTAATTTTAAAAATTGAATGCATAATGTTGTCACATACAAGTAACTATGTCATATTCTAAGAACATATTTTCTAAGCTTTCCGAGCCTGGCTGTAATGTGAAGACATGGTCAAGACTTGAGCACATTGAAGACTGAAATGAAAATATTAAGACATTGCTTTGTCAACATCGTCAACCTAGATTTACTGTTATTACTTCTTTTCTTATGCCATATATTCTAAAAGAAACACTGTAATAAGCCATGGTATAATCATTTCACAAGTCAGGTAATAAATAAAATATTCTACAGAAATTTTAAGTAAGACAGTGATAAGGAAATAAAAATGGGGTTATTACATTACGAACTAGCCATTATGAGAAATGGAAGAAGAAGAAGAAGAAGAAGAAGAAGAAGAAGAAGAAGAAGAAGAAGAAGAAGAAGAAGAAGAAGAAGAAGAAG
>OU015747.1:8640594-8686180 GCA_907169655.1 Acomys percivali | reverse complement strand
AGAAGAAGAAGAAGAAGAAGAAGAAGAAGAAGAAGAAGAAGAAGAAGGTACTTTAAATATCTTCCTGCATTGTTTTAAGTATTTCCTACATATTTGAAAAGAGGATTTAAAATTACCAATCCTTGTATTGACATAAAATAAATTTTCTTTTATGATTTTGTCAGTATTCATAATTTTACTTTTACTTTATTTATTATCCTATTTAAAAAACTTATGCTTGTTATGGGTAATACAACTACATTTGTATGGTCATATTGGCCTGGTCAGTATTTGTTAAAATTTACTTTTACTTTATTTAAAAAAAAAAAAAAACCTATGCTTGTTATGGGTAATACAACTGCATACTTATTGGCCTAATGGTGGTAACATGGGGAATGCAGTTGCTCTTTATTTATAGTAACTTCCTGCCAACTCCTCCCTAATAAATAGGGGAAAATGTAACAATGAAATTTGGAATGTGTATTCTGTAGTCAAATGATACTGTCTTGACTTCAAATTTTTCTCATTATTTGTTATGTAATTTAATGTGAGTTTTCTTTCTAAGCCTCAATTTTCTCACACTCAAAATTAGAATAATAAAATTGTAGCCATAGGTTTTTTATTTTCTGAGACACCGAAGCAGGCCTAGTTTCATTTGTGTTTAGAAACCAACTATTAGCTATTCATTTGTTTTTATTACTGTGTTGTTATTTTGGGTTAGAGTTAATATGGGACTCCCCCAGTCTAACACAAAAGCATTCTGCAGCATAAGAAACAAATGCAAAACACACTGAGAATAAAGACCGACACAGGTGCTGTATAGGTGTGTTTCCTGATGCATTGAGGGGGCATCTTTGAAAGACAAGCAGGCCATTTTATTAGTCTTGAACCCTTGTGTAAAAATCATGTCCTTCAGTAACAGTTCAAAAGCCAAGGCTTGCTTCTACTTATTACCTCTGTGATAGGGCAATCTTTGACAGCCATGAGTGGGCTGACCAAGCCTCTGTGACATGTTCTGTTACTTACTTGGTCTCTGGAACATCAGCTCTCCCTGTACTGGCTGCCATTCTTCCAGAGCACTGGATTAAATGCTAATGATGGTGAGATCAGTTTCCTTCAGTTTTCCAGCCTCACGGCTAGCTTGATCCACTTCTTGATTTTGATTTTCCACTTTGGATGCTATTGTATATAAAAGTGTTTTATTTCCTTTCCTGAAACTTAAACAATACAACTCTTCAACTCTTTCAAGTTCAAAAATAAAATGAGATGGCAGATTCTGCATGGCTTAGATTTTATCAACTAAATTAGTTATTTATTTCTATTATTATTATTATTATTATTATTATTATTATTAAATATTTCAATTTACTTATCAAAAGATGTTTTCTTTTCCTGTACCTGATGATATTAATATTTTCTCTTACTTTGGCCAAAGTTCTGATTCTTTCTGGCCTCCACACATACAAGTTCATCATTCAAATCTCTGTCACATCACATATTTTAACTTCCTTAAGTTTGAGGAGACACTTTTATCAGGGATTATCATACTGTTGTGTGTTGTGTTGTTTCCAAGTAGTTCTTATAATAATGCAACTTATATATATATATATATATATGTGTGTGTGTGCGTGTGTGTCTATACATATATGTGTGTATACATATATGTGTGTGTATATATATGTATATATATACATACATATATGTTATTCTTATTAATTTCTGCCTCCTATATATTCTTTCCTTTAGAAATGGAAGTATTTGTTCCACAACCATATACTTTGAGTTGACATTGTGTATTATGCATGGCAAAGCATATACTATATTTATTACATAATTGTGTGAATAAGGAAATGAAAATATTATAATGATAATTTTCATATTTTGTAGTGTTGTAGTACAAGAATTACCACACAAACCACTGGAGCACCAGTCTGAGTGAGATACTGCTCGTTTATTGAGGGCCTTTTTTCAAGCTGATAGTGACCAGGGCCACAGAAGGGTCTAGGTTGCCTACTGTGACACTGACCTGCTTTTAGGGCAGAAGATGGGGGTGGGGGCTGATAATAAATACATTTTAAGCTAACTTTTAAGCTGATTTGTCCTAAGTGAGGTAAATGAGGGTGTAGTTACCATCTTCCAGAGTGCAGCCAAGTGCAGAGATAACATAGTGCGCAACCAAAGTTAGCCAAGTGTCAAGATAACAGAACATGACCATTGATTGAGTCATAGTGAAAGGTAAGGCTAACTTGGCACTCTGGCATGTTCCGTTAGTGTACTATGAATAACTACTTCTAGGAAGCAGAATTAAAAATAATTGAACTTAATTTCACCTTATAAACATAAATGGATACTGAATAGGCTGAATACAAAAATGGATACAGTTGTGTCACAAAGAGCAGTATTCAACAGTAGTACATATTCATGTCTGTGAAAAAACATAATAAGGTTTAAGAATATATCCCAGTGAAGCTCAAAAACCTGACACAGGCTCAGTTACCTCCACCTCAAAAAGAAGATTTTTCTTTTTAATTTTGAAGTAATAGTTATCTTGTGTAATAACTAAAACAACAAGTTTATTCAATAAATTTTGCTCTAGTATCGATCAGCCTGCTGATACGTGATGACTAGCACTAATATTGTTATTAGAGTTGCTATTATCCCTTATAAGATAAGCAAACTCATATTTTTTCAAGTTTGCATTGATTGGGAATTTCACATCATGAACCCCAATCACACCTACTTGTGAGTTCTCTGAGGTCCATTCCCCATTATTTACTAGATATGTGAAATATTCAATAGAAAATAATTTATCTTTTGCTTTAAATAAGAATTTTTAAGCTTTCTTCTGACTCAGCTTCTTTTGTTTCGGTTTGGTTTTTTTGTCTTTTGTTTTTTTGTTTTTGAGACAGGGTTTCTCTGTGTAGCCTTGGATGTCCTAGACCTGCTTTGTAGACCAGGCTCAAACTCACAACAATACACATGTTTCTGCCTGCCAAGTGCTAGGATTAAAGGTCTGCACCACCACACCTGGCCTGAATCAGCTTTTAAATATGAATTTAAAAAAAAAGGAAAAAAAGGCAAAAAGGAAAAAGAAAAAAAATGTAGCCATCTGTGGCCAGGCTTATACAGGATTTATTTTCTTCTTGGTGCTAATATAGCTTTCAAATATTTTTGGCAACAATCATGCATTGCTTTTATAATTAGTAAAGCCTATACAATCTTATTTCTTAAAAAAATAAATAAATAAAAATAAATCGGAAACAAAACTGCCAAAAAAAATAATAATATGAGGACCTCATTACATTTTAACCTATTTCAGTTCAATTGAGAATGTTTACTAATTAATTATGTAAAGTCATCATATTGACCTTTTTGTGTGATCTGAAAATAATAAGTATCTAATGGGGGCATATGAAAATAGCCCTTTGTAAACTACTAAGACAATTGCCATTAATATTCTATACTATAAACATGTTACAATTCAATATCTCTTTGGTATACACTTCAATTTAAAACTAAAAATGTTTCCAATGCATAAATGATCTCAGAGAATGAATTAAGAAACTTACACAAGGGCTCTATGTGTCTATAATTTTTTTTTTTCTGAAACCTGCAGGAGCTAATAAAATGCATTGCTTCATCTCAAGGGCTAGGTATAATATAACAGCATGCTAGTTTAGGTAAAGGAGCTAAGAATTGAATATTCTAGATGAGATGTATAAGTAGCTTTGGTATTACGCAATGAGGCACAGGAAGAATTGACTTAGAACACTTGAGGGAAAAACAACACTAGTGATTGATGCAATTAAAGTCTACTTATTTTGCAAAACCTTATTTCTTCTTGTTCTGCCTGATCAACTTTTCTGTCTACCTTTTATTCCCTTAAGAAACAAAAAACTTTCTTTTTACGTGAGGGCCAACTGAACAATTTAACACTGCTATTAATAAAGTAAAATAAATAAATTCCCGTAAATGTTATTTCATCGCCGACTGACTCCTTTGAGTGGATTGCTTTCTGTGGTTTTTGTAGAGGTTCCAGAGTTTACTTAGCTAGCGGCACTTCTAATCTGATGCTCTCTCTGATTTCTGTGAAGATAACCAAAGGCTCATAGAATGTTTTTCACTGCTAATTGTTGACTGATAATTGAGAAAATTATAAAAGATTAAGCCTGAGAAGCGGCCACTTTATAGTTAGAGCAAAGCATTATTCTCTTTAGTGGTATTAGCAAGGAAATGAATATAAAACAACGTGTGTCAACAATAAATATTTTCTAGTTTATACTCTTATAAACCCTCATAATTAGAGCAAAAGCTTCACAAAAACACTCAAGAAAGAAAATTAAATACCAAATACATATAAAAGGGCCAAAAGAAATTAAATGACTACAAAGAATTACCCACTCAGCTGAACTCCCTAATTTGAGGAAACTGCAGCAATAGTGAATAATATTCTGGGTTTCTGTTTTTTTTGTTTGTTTGTTTGTTTTGTAGCTGTTAATGTTTGCCACACATTTCTTAAAAGTGCAAATGTAATGACTGAAGAGTCAATACTCAATTCTGCTGAGCAAAAGTAATACTAGACAGTATTTAACGTCCATGCTGCAACTCAAATTTTATATACTAATGAAAAATGTGTTCAAATATGTTAGGTGCTTGGAGTTCGTTGTAAAACTATGTCTCAGTTACTTTGATCACTGTGGACTGCCAGGCTGTCTTCTGTGCTCTGGGGTGATGCGCTGCTTCATCTACAGTTTGCTGATCTATTTCTGCCGGGTGCAGCTGGCTACTGACTCCCTGCCACCCACTGTAAGAATAGCAGCTGGCATGATGAGGAGAAAAGAGAAAGTTGCTCTTTCTTCTTAGTTTCCTCTTCCTGCTTTTGCTTCCCACTGCTCACAGTGTCACCACAGTGACACTTTTTCACCTGGCAGTGGCATTTCATTTCAGTAACAGCAGTGGCTGATTTCAGTTTGCACTTTTCCCAACACTTTTCAGAAACAAGCTCCTGGCACTCCCTCACAGACACCAGCTTCAACTGAGTAAGCAGCTACTCCTCCTCAGGTATCTGGGTTTCAGCTCTGCCAATTTCCCTATATAGTGATTCAGGACTGTGACTGTCCAAGCTTTAAGAAGGTCCAACTTGTAGTTACCATCAGTTCATTCCTTAGTGTTTCCCTTGTACACCCCCAGACTTCTCACAAGCGATAGCTTTATATCAAATGCTTTAGGATAAGAACAACAAGAACAACAACAAAAAAAAAAAAAACCCTAGCAATGTCTGCAAGAAATAGCCTGCCTCAGGGCTTCTTCTTCCTGGCTGGATCATAAAGGACTCATATGCCATTTCAGATTATTAAATCATTGCTTAAATCCTATTGTGGACACATTTTGTTTATTGACACCTGAAATCAATATATGAGTTTCAACATTTTTTTTCAGATGTACTCCTAGGCCTTTACTAGTGAAAGCAAAGTCACATATGAAACTATAATTTGGGGTAAATTTATCCTGTTCTTGGTATTCTAACATTTTCTCACTAATCACCAGAGCCATTTTCAGGAGTTTTCCAATTATTTCAAGCAGCCTCACTGGACATGAGTCATGTTTTATTTTTTTGGAAATACATACTTACCTTTTTTCACATTAAGGCCCCATGCCTTAAAGACAGATTTCTAAGAAATTACAAACTCTGCCAAGACAGGGTAAGCAAGTCCTCAATAGTTCCTGTCTCACAAATATATCTGTCAGATATATTGAGCCAGAAGGCTGAAGATGATGCTCCAACTTTATAGAGAGCTTTGGTTGACTGTTCAGGCAGCAAACCGTCTCTGTCATCTTCGCATTTTGGAAGCTGATAATCTGCAATCCCTGGCTACTCAGGTAATTAATTTTATTCTTTCTCACGTCTCTAATGCAGTTGAAGACCAGATAGTTTAGGTTTACAATTAAGATTAGTTGTTTAGGGATTAAGATGTTTTCAGGTTTAGATAGATATTTTAAGTTGATAAAGATGAGATGTGATAGATATTGATTTACGTTCAGAATTTTAGATGCACCGATAGGAAAGATGGTTTCTTCAAGGTTGCCAAATACAAACAAGCAAAACACTGTGACTGTAACAGTAATATAATTCCTGATTGTTTCGTGGTTCTTCTTGATGTAGGTAGTTTATTGTATATATGTGTAGTAATATAAACGTATATGTACAAATAGTTGGAGAAACATTGATTTAATTAAGCACAGTCACTTAACACAGAACTTGTACAACCGTGACTGTGAGCAAAAAAAGTGCACTCAAAGACATTGTTCTAAATATAATGAACCCATTTTTAACGAAAATGAATACATTTAATGCTAACTTTAGTAAATTGTTTCCTTGTCCCTGCCCCGAACACAAAAAAGAAAAAAAAAAAAAAAAGAAATGTCAAGACTTCAAACTTAGAGATAATAAGCTTCCTCAGAAATTACCACGGCCTCCCCTCAAGATTACATCTAAAAGCTGTTTTCTGTGCACATGCTCCTAATTACCTCAGACTCCATCACCAACTTCATAGTGTTGTATAAATTCAGTCTGTACTCATCACACTCTCCTGAACACAAAGCCAAGCCCATTTCAAGTTTTGTGTAAGTGCAGCGTGACTAACTGAACAGGCAGCTTTGTTACAAACAATATATTCCATATTCATACAACTGCAGATTCTGAACTTTAGTCTTCTTACTCACACACTCTCATACTTCAGTTATTGCCCAGTCATACCTTTTGTTTGAATCACATTCTACAGCTGCTGGATCTTATATATATATATATATATATATATATATATATATATATATATATATATGTACCTTGTAGTAAACCTTGGTGCCATTACAGCAATTAAGATGTGCTTGATTTAATTTGGTATTAAATACATTCTACTGTGTCCTAATTCTTTGGAAAATTGATAACCTTCCTATATATATTGTACATGATGATCCCTTATTGATTAAAAATCTGTTTGACAAGAACAGTACCTTTACCATGCAAAAGAGATAGGAGAATTTATTCAGTAATAAAATTCTGGTGAAATTATTAAACTCAATTCATTTCATTTTATTTTCTGCTATTACAATGTTACAAAAGTATCGTCTAATTTTTATATTAATAATGCTACTGTTTTACATGAAAGTAGGCTATATTTTATTTGGCTGCAAATATATTTTATGCATTTCTCACTTCTCCTTTTACATGTGTCTTTGACAGGTATCTTTAAAATAAAGACTAGTCTCTCTAGACTCCTATCTTACCTTTGCATGAAAACCTGAAGACTTAGTGCTATGGCATTAGTTTACTAAGTGAAAATAAAACTTGCCAAAGACATTATGATAGCCAGATTTGGGTCATGGGGTCCCGCTCAAACTAAGGCACTAGCCAAGGACAATACAGGCGGTAAAATTTAAACCCCTACCCTGATCTAGCCCATGGACAGGACAGTCTCCACACTTGAGTGGAGAGAGGGATTTGACTTTCTCATGTACTCTGGTGCCTCACATTTGACCATGTCCCCTGGCGGGGGAGACCTAGTGGCACTCAGAGGAAGGACAGCAGGTTACCGAGAAGAGACTTGATACCCTATGAGCATATACAGAGGGAGGTAATCCCTCTCAGGAACAGTCATAGGGGAGGGGAATAAGGGGAAAATGGGAGGTAGGGAAGAATGGGAGGATACAAGGGATGGGATAACCATAGAGATGTAACAAGAATAAATTAATTAAAAAAAAAAACTCTCCAAAAAAAAAAAAAAAAGTCAGGCCTAGACCCAAAACTTTGGGGGACAGTAGTATCTTGAATTAATATGAAAGCACAATACCTTTCACTTCTTACCTGGATGGTTTATGATGCAAAACAAGATGATACATAAAAGTGCTTAGAAGATGACAATATAAATTTAAAGTAGATAAAATCTTCCTCAGTTAAGGTTCAATCATGCCAGAAGCAGCAACGCGGTCCTAAGAAGCCAGTGTGTTGGGCTTCTATAGGACTACTAGCCTTTTGTTTTCTCCAAGGGACTCTGATAAGGATAAAATTTTATTATCTAAATAACTTCTCAGATGACATTAAGATTACGAAGCAATTCTTTTCTATAGCTATAAACAGCACTAAAAATTCTTCCCACAGCCATTCCAGTAAAATACAATTTCTCCTCTCTCTAATAAATTCTCTTTAGATACTCTCTCTGTGTCTCTTTATAAGTAAAAACAATCATCAAAAGCAAGAGTTTTCAATACGTTTTTGTCCCAGTGACTTTCCATTTCTTTTAAACTACTTCATCAGTCAAGTACCTTATCAGTCCATTGAAAGCTATTTTTCAAAGTCACAAATAATGTGTACATTGCTAAATCCAGTACACAATTATCATTAGTTACATAGTTTCTGTTTGTCTTCAATGAGCTCCCAGGTCAAGCTCATGGTTTTCTTTCTGTAGCCTGAAACACCATAATCTCCTCATGCCTTAACATGCCCACTCTGTAAAGGAGGCAGGACTTTATTCCCAGGCCCCTGATCATTTACATATGCACTGTTTTCAATAAGTCACCCAATATTGTTGCTCTAAGCATCATTTGTAACTTAGAACTGTGTAATGTAAGTATCTTGGTGTGTTTGGCTCCTGTAGTCAAATGCTGAGTATGTCTTCACTTAAAGTCATAATGGAATTTTAGATTTACCATGTCTACCAGAGAACTGCTGATGTTGCCTCTTCTTAGAAGCTTGGAAGAATGAGGAAATAGAAGGATCCAGTGGGTCCTGGAAAAATACAGGCGGGTCTGGGCCCTCTAGTCCTCCTCAAACTATGGCACCAGCCAAGGAAAATATAGCAGTAAACTTCGAACCCCTACACAGTCTAGCCGATGGACAGGACATTCTCCACCGTTAAGTGGAGAAGGGGATCTGACTTTCACACAAACTCTGGTGCCCCATATCAGACCATGTCCCTTGGATGGGGAGGCCTGGTGGCACTCAAAGGAAAAATAATAAGTCACCAAGAAGAGACTTGATACCCTAGGAGCATATACAGGGGGAGGAGGTCCCCCTCAGTCACAGACATAGGGGAAGGGAGTAGAGGGGGAAACGGGAGGGAGGAAAGAAAGGGAGGATACAAGGGATGGGCTAACAATTGAGATGTAATATGAATAAATTAATAAATAAATAAATTAAAATAAATAAATAAATAAATAAATAAATAAATAGAAAAAAAAAAAAAGAAAAGAGCATACATTTCTGTTTTCTATACCCAACTTTGTATGTTCATTCACTGTCTGGTATACCAATCTATTATTCTTTGTTAGTTCTAACCTCAAAATTAACCCAAAATCAGTTCACTGCTCATCAAGACAACTTTATTCAAGCTACCATTACCCACAAACATGTGCTCTGTTTCTTTGTTTATAGTTGCTTCTGTTCTACTCTGCTCTGAGTGCAGAGGCAAGGATGATTTAATAAGATGTGGGCATATACACTGTTAGTCTGCAGGACAACCTGCCTTTATGTGTGGAATGAAAGCTGGTGTCATTTTAATAGTGTGCAAATCCTTGAGTGACCTGGGCCATCATTATTTCTCCAAACATTTTTTCTAACTTTCAACATCTCCTATGGTTTCCAACACATTAACATCTTTGTTGCTCCTTAAATATACAAGAGTTTTCATGCCTCAACTATTCATAGATTTCTTGTCTGAAATTATACCTTGGAAGTAAAACCTTCCCTGCTTATCAGCTGATAGCTGTTACTTACATGACTTTTCAATCCTCATGCCTTCTTATGAAATGAATGTCTCTTCATATTTGATGAGCTTGTGCCCTGTCATTTGACAGTGAAATAGGAGATACACGGTGGCCAGTTCATGCTCCATGTCATTGTCCAGTGTGTTTTCAGGTCCTAGAGAAACATGAGTGTGTCAATCACGTGAAAAAATTCAGTAAGTAGATGATAAATAAGGATGTAAAATGGGATTGTAAAAAACTGTTAAAGTATGTCTAAAATAGCGGAAGCAGAACTATTCCAATGACCTTAGTGATTCTTTATTGTAAATAGGAGAGTTTTCTGTACTGTAAATAATGTTGATCTTGTAGGGATACACAAATGTTTAGCAGGCTTGAATATGTTAGCAGAGACAAAGGAAAAAGTCGTTTTAAAGGACTCATAGTATACAGAGCTCAGAATTGAATCCTGTCATACATGGATGATTTAAAAGGCTATTGACAGAGTAGGTGAGGAGTCCAGAGGAGGAAACTAATGCTAAACACACGTGTCAAAAACTTGGACTAGAATTTTCTCTGCCATTTAGAAGATAAATAATTTGCTCTTAGGAAGTAGTTTTCAAATTAAGAAGGAGAGTAAGGTTATGTGATGTATAGGGTATATTCAATAAACATTAAAAATCATATAGAACTTGTTTTCTATTGTGCTTAGTGTTATGTGTGAATTTACTAAATATTTATTACAATCATTATTCATCTAATTGCAGTGATAAAATTCTATAATAAGATCCAGGTATGCAATAACAGTAAATTGAAGAATGTTGATCTTGAAAGGGAAAACTACAGACAACATAAAATTGTCTCTATTTATTTTGCCAAAAGAGTATTTTGTGAAATTAAAAACCTGAAGTTCTGAGTTCATTGCTTTCATATTTTCAAAAACACTGAAGACAAAGTATACAAATTAATTGAAGCCTACAATTTACAGTTCTATGCTGGTATGTAAATCTGTGTAATTATTTTCATAATATTATCAAACAGATTTTGATTTAAGTTTTTCTTAAAATTTAGAACTGACCTCAAATCATTGCCAATTATGTGACTCTCTTATCACAAACCCAACACAATTGTCCCAAGGCAGTGTCTTAAGTTGTCATAACAAAAAAGTAGCCAGATACTTCATCAAATAGTATTCTAAATTTGTTTGAGGGAATATTTGAAAGGGAAAATGTTGGTATTGAATTGATAATCTATACTAAGTAATGTAGATTTATCTTATAACATAAGTAGCTTCATACAAGGTGAGGAAAGTCTAATTGATTGATCATTCAATAAATAACAGGAATGTATTCATGCCTGGCTGTCATGTTATGATGACAACATTATCTTCCCCTCATATCCACATGAAAGTACTAGTTTCTTCACTTAAAGAAATGCTCAATGTCTTTAGTCATCAGATAAATGCAAATCAAAACAACTCTAGATTCCATCTTACACCCATCAGAATGGCTAAGATCAAAAACTCAAGTGACACCACATGCTAGTGAGGATGTGGGGAGAGAGGAACACTCCTTCATTGCTGGTGGGAATGCAAACTAGTACAACCACTTTGCAAATCTATCTGGTGCTATCTCAGAAAACTGGGAATAGGGCTTCCTCAAGACCCAACTATCCAACTCCTTGAAATATACCCAGAAGATGCTCTTCCACACAACAAGGGCATATGTTCAACCATGTTCATCAAGCCTTATTCATAATAGCCAGAACCTGGAAACAACCTAAATGTCCATCAGTTGAAGAATGGATAAAGAAACTGTGGTACATTTATACCATTGAGTACTACTCAGCTTTTAAAAACAAGGAAATACCAAAATGTGTGGACAAATGGATAGAACTAAAAATGGTGAGTTAACCCAGAAGCAGAAATACTCACATGGTATATATACTCACTTATAACTGGGCACTAACCCAAAATGCATGTACAATGAAAGTCTTCACTTACCAGGATTTGGGATAGATGTGAGGACATCCCACTGGGACTCTAGACAAGACAATATAGGAGATGGGGAAATAGAAGGTCCCAGAGGGTCCTAGAAACCTACAAGAAGAACATTGTGATGGGTAGATAGGGCCCAGTAGAGTTTGCTCAAGCTATTGCACTAACAAGGACAATACAAGAAGTAATCATCGAACCCCTACTCTGATCTACCCAATGGACAGGACATTCTCCACAGTTATATGGAGAGCAGGGCCTGTCTTTGACGTGAACTCTGGTGCCCCGTGTTTGACCACCTCCCCTTGGTGGGGAGGCCTGGTGGCACTCAAAGAAAGAATGAGCAGGCTACCAAGATGAGACTTAGTAGCCTATGACCATATAGTGGGGGAGGAGGTCCCCCTCAGTCATAGACCTAGGGGAGGGGAATAGGGTGAAAGTGGGAGGGAGGGGGAATGGGTGGATATAAGTGATGGGATAAGAATTGAGTTGTAATCTGAATAAATTAATTAAAAAAGAAAGTACTAGTTTCTTGTTTATTTGGGTTTTGTTGTTGCTGTTGATGATGATGGGGGATGACTATTAAACTTTTTACCTGACTGTCAGTGAACACACAGAACATCAGCACTTTCACTGCTTAGAATTTTAGACTAATTCTTCAATTTGTTATCTAGATATGTATATGATATTGGTTTCTGGTTTTCATTACATACATACAAATACACACACAGACACACAGACACACACAGACACACACACAGACACACACACACAGACACACACACACACAGACACACACAGACACACACACACAGACACACACACACTTAATAAACTTAGGTTTCCAGGCACAATATTCTACATACTCCTAGATATTTGGTTACTGTCAATAATTTTTATTTTACTATCAAGACATTAAAAAAAAAACACAAAATAAAAGCGAGCTTGAGCCTACTTCACAGTGAAATATTTGGCTCCTGCTTTCTAATTCTAAATATAATTAGTCTTGCAGTATTAACCACTGACTAAGCAGTTTTCCTTTAATGATGTACATGCTCCAGAACTTTAGAACATTATGATAGGCAGATTTGGGCCCAGGGGTCTCGCTCAAACTAAGGAACCAGCCAAGGACAATACAAGCTGTAAACTTTAAACCCCTACCCAGATCTAACCAATGGACAGGACATTCTCCACACTTGAGTGGAGAGTGGGATTTGACTTTCTCACGTACTCTGGTGCCTCACATTTGACTATGTCCCCTGGCGGGGGAGACCTAGTGGCACTCAGAGGAAGGACAGCAGGTCACCTAGAAGAGACTTGATACCCTATGAGCATATACAGGGGGAGGTAATCCCTCTGAGGAACAGTCATAGGGGAGGGGAATAAGAGGAAAATGGGAGGGAGGGAAGAATAGGAGGATACAAGGGATGGGATAACCATAGAGATGTAAAAGAATAAATTAATAAAATAAATTTAAAAAAAAAGAAAAGAAGAGTAGGACATAAAAGGTGAAACATACTGGTTAAGACATTTTCCTCCTTAGTTAGAATGAATTAAGCCCCACATTTTCATTATACAATGGAATTTGCAACTCATAGAGTGCAATGACTCTCCCATGATGCGATGTCTATATTCTTGATGTCTAGAGCAAAGAATTGGATAAAACATAGAATAGTAATGAAGAAATAGACACATCAAAGGGGAGAGCATGAAGGGAAAGGTGCTAAGTGTGTTTAATTGCAGCACTAGACAGGAAGAAGCATGAGGATCTGTATGAGTTCAAGAAAAGTCTGTTCTACACAGGAAGTTCCAGGTCAGCTAGTACTGCAAAATAAGACCTTCTCAAAACAGTAACAACACAGGATAACACTAAATAATTTTTTCCACTGAATGGAGAAGGCTCGGGAAAGTATGGCAAGAGCTCCCTGAAGTTCTGTCTCACAGTTTCTTTTGTACGTTTATAATAAAAGTAAAGTTGTTCTTAGGATTATGAATCAATATATCTTTGCCCTTATTAACAGATAGTATTATTAGACTGTATGCGTAGGTGTACATGGTAGTATAATATATAATTTTAAGTATCTGTGTGAGCTGGTAAATGGAATATTCCTCCCTAAAAAGTCCTTTCAAAGACAAATTCATGCTTACTCAGGTTGCACTCAACACTGGTCACCTTATTAACTTTCCTCCTGCCTGGAAGTGCCTGACCCAAAGTTATTCACAAGAGACAATAAGCTGCCCCAACTAGGAAGGGCAGACATTTTCTATTGGTTACTCAGTTCTTCCTGTGCTGGCCCAAGTCACTGGGAATACTAGACATGGTAACAAAGAAGTGAGAATCAAAGTGGGAAGAGATGAGAAAAATGCAGCAAGGTCACACTAATCAATAACCAAGCACAAGCCTGTGGTCCAAGTGTTTGATTGCATGTAATTGACCTCATAATGATTGGAAAATACCATACCAATACAAATTCTGACTCACAGGCTAGGCCCAATGTCGAGACAATGCATTGAACATCAATAAGTAAAATTGGTGACTACACAGATCCTCCATGCCTACATTCTAGCTTCTTTAGTACAGGAAGGTACATTGATTCATACCAAAGAGAAATGCAGACACCAACCCAGCTATAAAGCCTTGCATCTACAAGGGTGTCATGCCTGTAAGATATGGTGATACAAGGCTTGTAAGAGTAACCAACCATTATCTGATTAGATGTCAGACCAACTTTTAAAATAAAACCCATACCTTACACTGCTTGGATGACCAAGAAACTGAGACAAGATACATAGTCCAGGGACTTAGGGCAAGTCAAATTGTGCTGTACCTCTGAAGAATATACCAATTAAATGATTTCTTTTTTTTTTTTTTTAATTTTTAAATTTTCCTTTTTTTTTTAATTTATTTTTTTTAATTAATTTATTCTTGTTACATCTCTATGGTTATCCCATCCCTTGTATCCTCCCATTATCCCCTCCCTCCCATTTTCCCCTTATTCCCCTCCCCTATGACTGTTCCTCAGAGGGATTACCTCCCTCTGTATATGCTCATAGGGTATCAAGTCTCTTCTCAGTGACTGATCTAGCCCATGGACAATTAAATGATTTCTAACAACATTTGGCTATACTCATAGATTAGTGTCTGGCTTAGTCATCATAAGAGAAGTTTCCTCCTGCAGACTAATGGATGGACATTACAGAGAGAGAGAGAGAGAGAGGGAGGGAGGGAGGGGGGGAGGGAGGGAGGGGGACAGACAGACAGACAGACAGAGTGAGCAAGAGAGAGACAGACAGACAGACAGACAGAGACAGAGAGACAGAGAAAGAGAGAGAGAGAGAGAGAGAGATTCCACTCTAAATGGCATATCTCTCTCAAAACCCACCCCTCAAGGCCTATATATTATGGTTTACTGGTTTTGTTATATTCCTACATGAACAAATGAGCGGGTCTCCGATTCTTGTGCATACTTTTCAGCTCTTTTACTTCTATTGCTTTTGAACAATTTCAATGTTTAGTTTTTGTTTTATTTAATTTATTACCATTGCTTGGGAGCCTGTTAGATTTATAATGACAGACAAAAAGATAGTGGATCTTAACAGAGTGGGGGAGATAGGCAGGAACTTGGAGAAGTGGAAAAAAGGAAACTGTAATCAGGAAATATTGTATGGAGAACTATATTTTCAATAAAAGAGGAAAAATGCTGCCTCACAGCTAGAAAACTAAGACAACCAAGCTGGTTTGTATTTTAAGATAGTCCATACATAAGAAATACTGAAAATGGAATGGAGCAGAAGCTTAAGGAGAGCGATACATAGATGATTGATAGGTAGATGATAGGTTGATATAGATGATAGATTGATAGATAGATAGATAGATAGATAGATAGATAGATAGATAGATAGATGACAGATGGAGAAATGATAGTAGATAGAAAGACAGATGTATAGATTTTTAAAAAGAGCAGGGAGGAGAGTAGGATGGAGGAAGGGTGGGAAGGAAAGAGAGGGAGAGGAAGAAGAGAGAGACAGAGAGACAGAGATAGAGTAGAAACATAATTCAAAATAAATGGATGAGGGCTTGAGCTGGAACTCAGAAGTAGAATGCTTTCTTGCCTTGTACAAGCCCCTTGTTTCTGTTACCAAGAGAACAACAGGAGGATGGAAAGGAGGGAAAAGGAAAAAGTATCAAATATATGTTTTTGCTTTAAATCAATTTGTGTGTGTGTGTGTGTGTGTGTGTGTGTGTGTGTGTGCACGCGCACAAGCATGTGTGTAGTTTTTATTTACAAGGCCTCGCTATCTATCCCAGAATGACCAGGGTTGCATAAAACTCACAATTCACATATTTCAGACTTCTGAGTCTTGGTATTACAGTCACAGAGAAACATAGCCTGATTTGCTTTAATTTTGATACTCTGGTGTAATGCACTGTAGAGTGTTAATTGGGATGGTTTGACAGGAGAACATAAGTTAGCTTTAGTTAAGCTAATTTCACACAAATATGCTTACAGATAGTTGAAAATAGGAACTAGTTGTTCAAGAGCAAAATGGAGGCTGAGGGAGAAAAAAATCTTAAGAAGCCAGTTAGGAAATTGAATACATTCAGTGGGTAAAAAAAAATGAGAAACAGGAAAGAGATGTGAGGAAAGAAACTTAAGGCCTCTTTTAAAGAGTTAAGAATAATGAGTTAAACTGAGAAAAAGCTCTTCCTGGCCTTCCAGCATCATTTAAGTCCACGCGGCAGGCCGATGAAGCCAAGAGAGATTTCTAAGGATCCTAAATGCTGCAGAGCTTCCAGGGAGGCATGAAGAGTTTCAAAGAACTAAATACTGGAGTTACGGCTAGACATTGGCGACTGTCAAGAGAACAGTTTCAGGCTACTAAGAAGCAGAAGCCAGATTGTAAATGTTTACAAAGGGAACTGTCAGTAAGAAAGTGAAGGTTGTTTGTTCTTTTCAGATGTTTGCAGTTGAGAGAAGGGAAGAAAACAATGCTAGGAAGAATCAAGCAAAGGTAATGAACTTAGCAGTGAAACCACGTGGGTGTTCTGTTGTTTTTCTTGTCTTTTCTGGTATAAAGGGTGAAAGTAGGAAAAAAACGCATCATAAGGAACTGTTCTTTTTACTTTTTTAGTTTCAGGTTTGAAATACCTTGATGACTTTAAATCTTTGTTTTTCTATTTTTTAATTATGTTTCTTTTTTAACGTATACATTTATATTATTACACATGAATAAAATAAACTACATACAGCAGGAAGAACCACGAGACAATCAGGAATTATATAAATGTTACAATCTAAGTGATTTGGCTAATTGTATTTGCCCAACTTGAAGTAAACATCTTTCCTATCTTGTTGGATCCAAATTTCTAAATGAGGATTAATATCTATTGTATCTCATCTCTATTAAACTAAAACATCGATCTTTATCTAAAAACATCTTAACCCCTAACCAACTAACCTTAATTGTAAAACTAAATCATCTGGTCTTCAAACTCATCAGAGACTTGAGAAGAAATAAAACTTAAATACCTGAGTGAACTGGAAGCACAGGTTAGAGCTTACAAAATGAAAAAAAATGACTGAGAGAGTTTATTGCCTGAATAGTCACAAAACACTCTCTCTAATGTTGGATCATCATCTTCGGCCTTCTAGCCCAATATATCTGACAAACATATTTGCAAGGCAGCACCTATTGACACTTCCTTACCCTGTCTTGGCCGAGTTCAACTGTCAAATCTGCCTGTAATAAGCTTGCTTAGTTTTAGGCATAATCCTGTCTGTGGCAGAAAAAAAAGGACCTTTTTTTCCAGTGGCTGATTTGCCACATTGGAAGCCAACTCCATAAGGAGGTTCTTTGATGTTAAACATCTTCTTTGAGGCAGGGATGACTGGGAAATCTTCACGAAAACACTAGTTCAATGAACGTGGCAATCATATGTATTAAATCGTGATGGTATCAAGTTTGTAAGTCTAGATCTCTGGGTTTTATTTCTCCCTATAGTGTGTCATTTTAAATCAATACACTTAATCATAATGGTCTTTTTCTGGCATACCTTGTAGGTTTATTCAGTGTCAAAAATAGAAATATTTGCAAAACATATTATAACATCTATGACAAGAAGCTAGAACTATGATTGTTTTATTAATTGCACGTGTTCGCTACTCCTTGGGAGATCCACAGGAACAACTATGTAAGTTCTCTCTGCTGCTCCTGTGTGATGCCAGCCTGAGGCACAGTCCAAGCTATAGATTCATTCCACTATTTCTTTTTATTCAACCCACATACTAAAGTAGCAAGGGTAAATAAAGCAACAAAAATGCCAGAATAATGGCATCAGGTCAACTGTAATAAACGTGACTTACTCACCATTGTTCATTTATGTACCCAATCCTGCATATTTGCATCTTTATTCCACTTTCTCTGGAATGCATCCTGATTCAGAGTTACTGTGCTGTGGCTATCATATGATTATGGGTAGCATCAATTTTCCTTCCCTCCGTGTTCTTTTTACAAGCTCTAGGAATCATAAACTTTGAGGATTTTATTGGAAAGTCAAGGTGGCAGAGTTATGGAAATGACTCAGAAATGATGCTTCCCTGTGCAACAATGTTGATTTACTTGTGATGCTAAACACACTCCACTAAGTCATACACTGCTCTTGGGAGAGGGCTGACTAATTAGCTCAGTGACTTATCCACCCACATGCTCTACTGAATCTGATATATTAAAACATTTTATTAGCCTGCAAGGTCAGGAAATCTTACTGCATGGGTAGTATTTCTAAAATTTTAATAGCAATAGCCTGATGTTATTTCCTTTACATCTGTAGATTGGCAATAAATTCTCAAAGATGAATAAACTAATATGCTACTTTCTTAGAATTCTTTGTACACATAGGTCTCATAGTGATGGAAAATGTTTAAGGGGAAATAATCCTTGGCAAGAAACTATAGTGAAAAATTCACATGTGGGTAAGTAAATTTAGTTGTCCAAAATTCGAAAATTACCTAAAATATTATTCAAATTATATATTTTCCTATAAGATAGTGAAGTTTATAGTGTGTATGAGCCTTTCTCTTTCCTTCAGTAATTCTATATGAATAAATCATCTTTAGCAACTGTTTTAAGAGTGATTGCTTATTTCCAATATAGAGCTGTCAATTACAATGACTGTAAGCCAGAGGACCCACATACTGTAACACTGTGATTTTTATAGTCACAGAGGAAATTAACTTCTATTTAATCACCACAAATAGAAGACACAAAATGGAATAATTTCCAACAGTACTTGAACTTTAACCACAACCTGAGCATACAAACATTGAATTAAATTGGACCACTGTGGTACATTTGTATTGTGAGTATTACATTTTCAGTTTCTAATATTGACTTATGTTTAGGGAGCATTGCCTCCTCTGTGAACAAAAGATGAAAGCATTTCTAGGTATAAAGTTACTTTCCCTACTGAATAATTAATTAACTTCACAAAGTTAATGGATGAGCTTCTTATTTCTGTTCTTCATGGTAAATAGGACTAAAACAAAATTTCTTTGATAAACAGGATAAAAGTTAAGCATCAAAATTAAGCACTAGGACAAAGACAAACTTGAGTAAGTTGTTTTGTATGCATAAATAAAAATTAATTTGAAACAGGAAATATTTAAAGTCCAGAAGTTTTGCCTCCTTCAGTCATCATCATGGTGAAAGAACTACATATTTTAAAAAATAACATTTTTTTCTGAATTCAAAGAAATCATTTTCCATTCTAACTCTTTTCCCAAAGATTATCAAAAGTAAAATATAAATACATTTCCTTGCTAAATAGACAAAAGAGCACTGTTATTGTATTAGTAATTTTATTACATCTCATGTCTGATTACAATATTTCTTCAAACAAGTTCCATTGGCTTCTCAAATCCTGGGGTAATAGACACATACCTGTAGTCACAAATCTTGTTTTTTCCCATTATGTCTAATATTTTCTCATTCTTATATTTTTCATTCCAACAAAATCAATTAGGATATTTTATATACATATTTATTTTCTCAAATTGTACAGTCAGATAACCAAGCAAACAGTTTAAAGTGTGGATGACAAAGAAGATTAGCAATAGCATAGGAATCATAGTCCTGAGCTCAAATTAAGTTCTGCTCCAAAGCTAGTCCAGCTGCCCTTGAAAATATTTTACACTCTATCTCCTGCTCAAATTTGTAATCTAAAAAATGAAGAAATGCGGCCAAATGAACACTAACATTCCATCTACCTCAAAGCTCAATGCTCTGTGTCCAATAACTTGCACCTGGAATTTTTTTCATACTTTCAAATAAAATGTGAGTTGGAGTATGGAAGACATACATGTTGGGGAAATTTAAGTTTAAACCCATTTCATTTCTGATTTGAAATGAGAAAAATCAGCAAACATGTAATTAAAAACCAAGATCACATGTAGGTATTCTTGTAATGTAGACATGTTTTGAATTTCAAATTTAGCTTGCCATTATAAACATATTCACTCTCTTCTTAAGAAAAAGAGCTATTTATATCCCAAACTATCTGATCATTAAAGAGAAATATAACATTGTAAGAATTGAGGTTAAAAAGGGGAAATTTAGTTACACTTAACTAAGCACAACTTATATTATTTACACCAGTTCTCTATGAAGCTGTGTAGCTTGAATCGGCGCCATCATCTTTATAAACTTTTTTACTTGTTGAGCTAATTTCTATAGCGCATGCACTATTAATATGCATTATATCACCTCAAACAAAGGGGAATTTCTTGCAGCCACGGTAAGAAACAATTTCTTAACCCATATGAAAGTAGGGAAGTAGGTGTTCCATCACTTAGTAAGATTTTTCAGACAGGAGATGTCATTTAATGACAATAATAGCATGGATGAGAACAGTACTAATTCATAGCAATATTATGAAACTAGATTTAGGATTATTTATTTCAAAAACTTTTTCTTTACTAGTTTAGTAAGCTATGAATTGAAATTGCAAACATTTATATGCTAAAGAAAAAAATCATTTTCAACATACATACTGGTGAAAATTGATGCATTCATATGAAGTGGAGTTGCTCAAATCTAGTGTCAGCTATCTCTCTATTTAACTCTTTTGCCTATGTCCTTGAAGCAGACTACCCGTAGAACAAATATTTTTGGAAATTGTTTTCATCGAAAGGAGAAGATCACTAAATCTTTGTGCTTTTCCAAAGACAAATAATCAGTAGACAAGCCGCAATAAAGATTAACCTATTGTTTCTGCCCCCACCCACACCCAAGAATACATAGGAACTCTTGAAAAACAAAAAGAACAAAAATGTACCTTTTTCACTTCTTAGCTAATATATTTTTAAAAGTGTAACACGTAAAAAGAATATTCCTGAAATACTCATTTTAGAACAACAATTTTTAGGTTATTTTGAATGGTGTATTTGTATGTGTGTGTGTGTGTGTGTGTGTGTGTGTGCATGTGTGTGTGCATGTGGATGTATGTGTGTTCATGTGCATGTATGTGTACATGTGTGTGCATGTGTGTGTATGTGTGTGTAAGTGTGCATGTGTGCATGTGTGTGTGTGTGTGTGTGTGTGTGTGTGTGTGTGTGTGTGCAGCAGAGGATAATGATGCTCTTAACATCTGATGATCTCCTGGAACCTCTGGAAATATATTACATACACATTAGAGTTTTGCATTTCAGGTGATAGGAAGGTTGAATAAAGACAGAATGAACCTGATTTTAATCAATGACATTTGTCTTCATGTCGCTCAACTTCAAACAGCAAAATATAGATGTAGAAAAAAAACCAGACCAGATCCAGTTTGTACATTCAATTTTTCTCTATATACTCTAAAAAAAATCAAAAATGAAATACTAAATACATTTATATTAATATGTTCATTGAGAAAATCATCAAATAAATTTATATTAATATGTTCATTTAAAAATTATCATTGATGTCACAAATCTAATTTTCACAAGGTAGAATTGTTCTTATAGAAAAAAAAATGTTTTTAGAGAAAGAATGTGATTGCATTCAGAAATTAACACACACACACACATGTTTTGTATGTGCTAATTCTACTTGTCTTTTTTGATAATACATGTATTAATTTCTTCAGTTTCTTGAGTGACATGCAGTAATTCAACATTTCATATTAACAGTTTATGGTATGGTGTGAGTAAGTTCAAATACACAAGGCTGCTATGCCACAACCAAGGGACTAGTGATAAGTCACATTATCTCAACACTTTGGCTCATCGGCCCTTCAGTTGAAAATTTAAATCCCCTTCAAGATAGCAAACATACAGAAAATATCAGATACAATAGTGAGTAATTTACAGAAGTGCTACATTAAAGTCAAAAAATAAATTTTTTGCAGGTTCCAGGTGTGGTGGCACACCCCTTTAATCCCATCACTCAGTAGGCCAAGGAGAGCAGACCTCTGGGACTCCAAGGCCAACCTGGTCTACAAAGCAAGTTCAGGACAGCCAGGAAGATTATACAGAGAAACTCTGTCTAGGAGAGAACAAAACACACAAAAAAGAAAAAATTCTTGCAGGAGAATTAAAATATAAGGGCCCTAAGCCGAAAATAAAGAAACTCTTTCCCAGGATTACACATCTTTCCTGGTGCTGACTTACCCCCTGTCCCAGCCATAGCCCTCAGAAACATATTGCTATGAACAGAAGACAGTTCCCATATTTATATTTCCTCATGTATTGCTATAATATCTATACAAATAATTCCTTGACTTCTAAAGGCTTTCCAGTTTATATTTATACATACCTGTAAATAATGCATGGGAAATTTTGCAACTATTCTTAAAAAACAAAACTGCAGGTAATTTGAGAAATGATCCAACAACTGTGAAATACTCACAGACTGATTCACTTGTCCAGTAACTGTTTATGCTCTCTAGACAATGTCCAGCACAGTACTGTAGTTTAAAGTAAAAAAAAAATGCATAGGTGCAGAGAATGCAATAGAAACCTCTAGAGCGCAGGAAGAACAAGAAAAGAAACAGCAGTAGACTGTATTCCAAATGCAAGGGAAGCTGTTCCACTGTTACACAGCACAATAAAGCAAACCTTATCACTCTATAGTAGTTAATTGTGGATCTAAAACTAGCTAGAGTCAAAAATGTTTAAGCATCATAACATATAGAGATAGAAAGATTAGGTGATAGAAAGGCAAATTTCCTTCACTGAGTTGCATATGACATGCATGCATCATGTTATAATATTATATTTCATAACTTATGCCAATTAAAAGTCATAACTAGCTGGATGTATTGGCTGCAGCCTGTAATCCTAGCCATAAAGCAGAATGATTGTGAGTTCAAGGTCGGCTTCCTGGGTCAAAATTTACATAAGTGAATGAATGAATAAACAAACAAATATGAAAGAAAGAAAGAAAGAAAGAAAGAAAGAAAGAAAGAAAGAAAGAAAGAAAGGGCTCTTAGCCTGTGCCTCAGTGTACTCTACCATCCATTCTGTTATACAAAGTACAGAGTGCCTAGCCAAGGCAATAGCAGCACTACTGCAGAAAGAGAAGTGGACAGGAGTCCAATAACCAATTAATTATGTGTCCTCAATAACCTGACAACTACAATCAATTCACTCATAGCAGAAGAAGAAACTTGCTCATTACAATTATTTCTGAGGTTCATCCACCTTCCAAGCACCTCCTGAGCACTTCAGCTCTGTGGGACCTACAAGCATAATGGCTCCTGTGCTTTTCAGGCCTGTGGGAGGTAAACTATGGGTTTTCCTACACCAAGACAGGAGGAAGCCAGCTAGAGAGAAGCTTCACAACTCCACTTGTGAATCTGAAGCTTACCTGACATGTTTGCTGTCACATATAAAATCAAGTTCCTATTCAAGGCCTAAGGAACTAAAGGAAATGTTTAAGTTTTCAGTGCCTTCAGTAAAAAGTGACTAGGTTAGAATTTTTTTAGAGTGCCAATCAGGCTCTTTTTATTATTACTTTTTTAAACATATACATTTATATTATTGCACATGACTAAATAAACTACATACAGCAGGTGGAATCATGAGACAATCAGGAATTATATAAATGTTACAATCATAGTGATTTGGCAATTTGTATTTGCCCAACTTGAAGTATACATCTTTCCTATCTTGTTGGGTATAAATTTCTGAATGAAGATCAATATCTATCATATCTCATCTCTATTAAATTAAAACATCTATCTTGATCCAAAAACATCTTAACCCCTAACCAACTAAGCTTAATTATGCGACTAAACTATCTGGTCTTCAACCAGAGCAGAGACTTGAGAAGGAATAGAACTTAATTACTTGTGTGAACAGGAAGTGCAGATTAGCAGCTTCCAAAATGAAGAAATGACTGAGATAGTTTACTGCCTGAATAGTCATCCAACACTCTCTGTAACGTTAGAGTATCACCTTCAGCATTCTGGCCCAATATATCTGAAAGACATACTTATGAGACATGAACCATTGAGGATTTGCTTACACTGTGTTGGCAGAGTTTGGCCATTGACTCTGCCTGCATCTAAGTTTGCCCATTTTTAGGCAGAATTCTGTCTATTGCAGAAAACGAACATTTTTCCCAGTGGCTGGTTTGCCACATTTGAAGCCAACTCCAGAAGGAGGTTCTTTGATGTTCATCATCTTCTTGGCTGGCTGTTGCTAGGAGTTAACTTGTTGTCAAATAATCTTTAGAATAATAAAAGTATCTTTAAATATCATATTCTGTAAGTCTCTGAGGCTTTTGAAGACATTATTTAACTATTTTACCTTATATATCTATAGAATCATATCTATCTGTTACATACTCTTGTAATAAAATTAGACTAGTTTTTAACATGACCATGATTTGTTCAACTAAAAATTAGCTTGTATAGCTTAATTATCCTTAACAGGCTGCAGCAGCGCTCTCAAGGTATTGGAAGTAAACCTGGTATTATAATTGAGTTGGATGGGTATAATACTTCAAATTAAAGTATGAAGAATAATCTTAGATTTGTATTTTATACCAATGTATCAGAATTACACTTATTTTGCAGCATCAATATACAAAATTCTATACCAATGAATTAAAAATAACCTTATTTAAATATAAATTAAATATAAATAAAAATAAATATAAATAAATAAAATAAATATAAAATATATAAAATAATAAAAAATATAAAATATATAAAATAATATATATAAATAATGATATGTATAATAATATATAAAAATAATATATAAAATAATAAAAATTATAAAATATATAAAATAAATAAATATAAAAATAAATAAATATAAATAAATATAAATTAAAAATAACCTTATTTAAGGCTTTGAGTTGAGTAGTAGACTCAATAATCTACCCTTTGTTCTATCCTCCCTCTATATTTCTATATCTCCCTTTCTTTCTTTTCAGCTCCTATCTCCTTACCTATGAAAGAAAGAAAGAGGAAAAGAGAGATGTCTCTGAGTCCTCTAGTTTTCTCTCTGTATAACACAAATAATAACTTATAATGAACTCCAGATGAAAATAAGCAGCTGCAGACCAAGAGAGCAAACAGAAACCTACCAACCCCCCTTAGAAGAAATGGGACATTGTTCCCTTAAGGTTTCTTCAGGCTGATTTAGGGAAAATAATACTTTTGCGGGCCAAAAAAATTGGGGAAAATGGTTAAGCAAGCCAGGGATAGCATTTGTGGTCCATTTTCTAAATATTGAGAAATTTCAGGCTTAAAAGGAGTCCTGTATGGGACAGTCTGAAATGCTGGACCAACAGGAATCAGAAGGTTTCTAGAATGCTGTCCTGTTCTGGTGGGTAGCAGCAGCTGAGGCACCTGGAACTGGAACATGGAGGATGCAGGAGGTCAGCTTCCAGCACACTGATAGGAATGAGTCTTGTCAAGCCTGATCCAGCATCAGTGTCTGGTTCTTTTGTTCTATAAACATAATTTCTCCCAAGCATTATACAAATCTAACGTAATTGTATGCATTGTGTGGGATGCACAGAACAAGAACAGTTAAGGTTGATTCTCTGCTCATTGTATGAGCAGAAGTAAGACATCTGCAAATCTTCCTTCGTGCCATACTAAGAATGGCCTCTAATTATAAGTCACAGAGAATCTATGACCAACATGAAGCCTTGTCTTGCATAGACATCCATATCTCAGCCAGTCTCAGATCTACTCCCATGCAGTGGGATTAGCAGTAGAAGTTACCTGCTTGTTATGAGCAGATTTGTGGATTAGGGGAACTGAACTCAGATCCTCAACAACAGCAGCAAATGATCTTAACCACTGAACCATCTTTCAAATCTTTAGCTTGATCTCTTTTAACTTGTTATAAATATTTTATCATTGTTTACTGAAATATTTTATCTGTTTGCTTGGTTTTTTTTCCTGTGAGCTTCAACTTGCATGTGTGTCCTACTGTTTCATCCTGTTTTGAATTTTTCTTAATTTCCTGTGAGGTGATATCTTATTAATCCATCACCCAGTTCAATAAAAAAAAAAAAAAAAGTTACCTGCTTGTTCTGCAATTTGAAGTCTTTACAACCCAATTGCAGCCCAATCCCTCATCACCATCACCTCTGGATCATCCCCACCCCCATCCCTCTGCCCTCCCTCCCCTAGTCTTTAGAAAAGGGAGCCCTCCTCCCCTAACATTTGACCTCAGCTTCTCAAGCCATTTGTCTCAAATCCACTAGCTCAAGCAATTCCTAAAAGGAAATGGCAGTAAAGTTCAAAGCCCTTAACCATTTTGTTTTTCCTCCTATCTCACTCTACCAATCCCAGATCCAATTCACTTCCTGGTTTTGATACCACCTTAGCAACAGTCTTGTCACTCACTTGTAGTGTGTATTAGAATCAGAAAATAGGTCATAAAACTAAGGAGGACACACTCCATAGGTAAGTGGTGTTGCTATATTCAGTTTCTCCTGTAAATCTTTCACTTTTGATCACTTCTGTCTTTCTAACTTAGCATGTACTGTTTTCAATTTGACCTCCGTTGTTAAATCAGTGTCCATCCTATCATGTGGAGGTATATTTTTATTTTTAAAAATCCTCATTACCACTTGTCTGTTTAAAAAATTCTCTGAATATATAAAATTGCTGCCATAAATGGAGAGATAATCAATCTATAGAGCTAGGATGGCTGCAGCACAGGGACTGAATGAGTAAATGAGAAGAAGGAACATTCAATAGAAATTGTCTTATACCTGGTGCCTAAATGAACAGGGGAAGAAGTCTGGTTCTGCATTATGACAGCAGAAAGTGTCCAATAGCTCTTCCAGCAGTTGGTGTAGGTGACTGTGTTGGTATGAGTGAAAATGGCCCCCATTAGCACATATGTTCGACTACTTATTTGGTTTCCAGTTTGTGAAGCCTTTTGGAAGGGTTAGGAGAAGGGTACTTTTTGGTTTTGAGGTTTCAAAAGCCCCATAGACTCTCTATTTCTTTCTATCTTTTTATCTCTCTCCCTCAATTTCTCTCCCACTCTATCTTTCTCTCTCTCCTGTGTGCTGCCTGAGCATCAGGATGCAAGCTCTTAACTATGGCTCCAGAACCATGCCTACCTGCCTTCCTGCCTGCAGCCATACTTATTACCATGGTATTCATGAACTAACCATCTGAAACTGTAATCAAACCCTCAATTAAATTCTTCCTTCAATAGGTAGCCTTGGCCACAGTGCTTCCTCACAGCAATAGAATAATAATTGAGACAGTAACCTAGTCTTTTGTTGTTTCTCAGATCCCAACATACTGCCTAGTCTCAACTAGCACTTAATGAGCTAAGTAAAATAATAATTCTTTCAATGACATTAGAAACATATTTTGTTTTATTTGTTGGCAAATCATCTGTGAGGTCTTGCTTTTAAACAGGGAAAGAAGCATGTCAAACAGTGATTGTATTCTGGCACTATCTTTAACTACTTACTAACTGCCCTGAATTTAGGATGTTCAATAATCATGTGTGCAGGTAAGCATTGCTACAGGAGTAAAATATATTAACATATTATCAGCATATAATATAGTAATAAATATTATGATATATATATATATATATATATATATATATATATATATATATAACATATATAGACACAGGCATGCACTGATCAGTGAAATACCAGCAAGAATTAGAGGTAGCTGGGGCTTTAAAGCAGATGTTGACTATTTCTAGTGTTCTGAAACATAAAACCAAACTAAACCAGATTTCAAGAAAGCTATGAGACTATAAACCCATCCCATAACGTAGAGCAAAGAATGTATAAAACAAACTAAGAAAGTAAAAACAAGTCAAAAGAAAACACTCTTTGGAAATATTTTTTTAAAGTCAGTTATTTTATTTCTCTTAAAGGAAAATGGTCAAAATATCAGAAACTACACTGTAATAACTGTTTTAACTGTAAATAACTGACATAAATAATTTCTAATTTCTACACCTTGCTCCTCTCTTTATTCCCAATCCCTGCTTGACTCAATTACTATTGAGTAGTTTCTATTTATATGTTGGGTACCACTGCCGTTTTAACGTAAAGTTTTGTTTAAATGAACATAAGCAAACAAAAAAATACCTTCTAATTCAATTTTCCAAATTTCCTTCAGAAATAATCAGGAAAATAACCGGAAGTTAAATGGTACTCATAGAAAATTCAAGAGAAATGTCCATATGTTTTAGAAAAGATTTTTACAAAGAAACTGAATTTTAAATGAGAAGAATAATGCAGCTGGTAATGTCATTATAAACATAGTCAAAAACAGTATGTCTAAGCCTAAAGCATCAGTATAATGTATAGTTTTCCTTGTTATAGTTTAAGGTTTTCTGCAATACAAAAAAATCAATGTGAGTAGTCATAAAAGCTTAATTAATTTATAAAATTGAAATATTTTTAAAGATTTTATATCAAACTTTCTTTTCCTTAAAATAAAAAAGTCATCAATTTTTAAAGTATATCATTTTCAATATTAAGCCCTCTATGTACACAATGACAGTAGTCTTAAACTGAAATCTATGTGCCATGTGTGGGTTTTCTTAGATTCTGTGACATTCCAAAATTGGAATGTGTCATCTATATAACCTTATATATGTGAATATTTTAAAATAGAAGAAAATACTTTCATTTGTTTTTCAATTTTAAATATGTCTATGTAAAGATTTTGAACATATATAGAACAAAAGAATATGTTTGCTGTTACTGCTGCTGCTGCTGGTGGTGGTGGTGGTGGTAGACTGTGTTTGTACGTGTGTATGAGAGATTAAGAGAGAGAGACAGAGAGACAGAGATAGGCAGACAGACAGACAGACAGACAGACAGACAGACAGATAGACAGACAGTGTGAGTGAGAGAAAAGAAAAGCTTTAAAGCTCCTCAATAAGTTATATGGAAGCTGGAGTTCTATCAGAGACTGTAGTATAATTTGAGTCCACATACAAGGACAGAAAAACATTAGGGCTGATCACCCCATTACAGGATCAAATTTGCGTTCCAGCTTAACTATCTAGCAGCAAAAATCATTCAGAATTCCTCTGATTTTTGCTGTATTTGTGCTCGGACTATGGATGATGCATATCCAAGAGAGCAATCTGTTTTTACTCAGTTACCATTCTCACATGTTAGCCTTTTCTAGAAACAGCCTGATAGACTTATTCGTATATAATACTTAATCATATATCTGTGTTTCCTTTTCATGGTCAACCTAATACACAGAAAGTATTATCCAAAGGTTCATGATCCGCAAAACCTTGAATCTTTGAAAGTTCACCAAAATGTATGCTTCTGTGAAGGCTGAGTAATTTAATCAATATTCTTTTGACTGGAAAAAAAGTACACCTGAGTTCCTTTTGATTCATTTTCATTTATTCTTGAAAGAATGTGTTGGCCTTAATCATCTTATATTCTAACAGCACAGGTTCTAGACTGCTGTTCCAACTCAGCTCTCGGCTTTACTCAGTGTCTTTGGAATTGAGTTTCAGTACTCTCTATGCTGGGTTCCACCTCTGACATTTCTTCTATGGTATAAGAACCACGATGTAGCTGTCTTTCATAGACCATTTTAAGCCATTCCAAAATGAATAGATTAATATAACCCACTCACAGTCTGCTGTGCTTTCTTAACTCTTGTTAACAATCAGTGCTATTAACTATCCTGCTTGTCAAGCTCAGCACCAAATATGTTGTATTACATTTTCAGTTTTGTGTCTGTGTGTGTGTGTGTGTGTGTGTGTGTGTGTGTGCGTGCAATGTAGGTTAATATTGGCAAATGTGTAGCCTTTGGTTTTCTATCATAGCTCTGTAGATATGGAGCTTCAAGCTTTTGTCAAGATTAACATAAATAACAGCAAATTCCTTCTAAATCTTGTCTCTCCTAAATCATATTTTTCTCTGCTCTCTCAAAAGAATTGACTTCCTTCAAACAGTTGTTTAACTCAGCTCTGTTTCCTATATGTTTGCAAATCCTTTTACCTATCACACTGCACCACAAGGTTTTTAGGTTTCCATGGTTTATCTCATCAGATAGTGTAGTCCACGTCTTGTCTTTGTCTTGACTCTCCTGGGCCAGTACACAGGTACTGTGTGAAGCACACTATAACAGAGGCGATTGCATGCCACAAAGCATGCTTCCTCTTCTATACTGCTGGCGGAATTCACCAGGGAAAAGATGCTCAAATGTGGACATTTTGAGAAAATATATAATTTCCAGCTCCCACATAACCAGTCTAACCAGAGCCCAATGGTGACATTTTGGTAAATGTTATATATCACTTTTATGCATGATTTTAAGCAATTTTATATTCTGTTATACATGCATTTACACAATGTACAGAATTACAAGACAATGGAGGAATAAGAAACTAAAGTTGGATGAAATCTGAGTCCAGAGAAAAAAGTATCTTCACTTGGAAAGATACATTATCTTTAAGGTGTTTTATCGCGCTCCATCAGCTAGGTACATAAGTATGTGCTTAGAGTTCTTCTTTTAATTGAACAACTACAGTGTTCTTAGTGGTATTGCATTAGTGAGAAAATAAGAAAAATAAACTAAAGCATTGTTTTCTCATATTTCCTCAAATGGGATAGAATGTAATTACGTAGGAATAATCATATGTGCTTCCTGCAGGTACAGAAGGAAATGAACAACACATTCAGAACATACAATATTTGTGTCTCACAAAATTTCTCCATTTTAATAACAAGAATTTTAGCACAAAAATCAAAATCACTGTTGTCTTTTCAAGACAGAAAAGGAATACAAATAATTAAGGCAATTCTAGAGTAAATTAACACACATTTACAGTAGCAAAACCATTTGGGCCAGGGCATAACTCAAATTACCAAAATGAACAGGCTAACTGTTTGAGTAACCATGTTATGCACAATGCTTATTTATATAAATCTGTGTAAGTATCTTGGGATTGTTTATTTTATCCAATTTATATGTCAATGAATTTCCCCATTTCTGCATAGTCAATTTATTTCTATGAAATTGAATTAAGTGGTGAAAGAAAATTCAATCAAGAAGTTTTCCCTCTGGTGCTCTATCTTTCCCATAATGCATAAGAAACTCATGAAATGAATTTTTTATATGTAAGGGGGTAACAAGTATGAGATGTGTCTATGTTCTTAGAAAACGCCTATGAAGATATGGAATATGTGACAGAGAATAGAGGCCAATAGTTACTCATAATTACTTTGCTTTCTACTTTAAGAATAATGTTTATTTCCTGCCTGGTCCTTGGTATTTAGTGTCTTTTGTGAATGAACCTCCTTGCCATCACTTGTGGGGCATCTGCCTATCTCAGGTGCTGCCCAGCTGGTGGTTCACATGTTGAGATCGGATAAACACTGTTCTGGTTGATGAAGGAGAACTACAGGTTGGCTTTTGTGATTTTTAAAAATGATTTGTAATACTCATTAAGTTTAAGTAAAACATTTTTGTGATATAGTTCTTCTAGGAACAATATAGTCACTTGTCCAGTTTGTCCATAATACTAAATTTCAGAGGATGGAGTTGTATTTTTTAAATCTAGACATTATACTGGTTAAGAAGTTTCCAGCTGAAAGTAATAATAGAAAACAAAAAGATCATGCTTCAACAGTAAGTAAGCCCCAGTCGTACAGGTCGGGGCAGGCCTATGTGGACAGATTGCTTCACTTAATTCTTCTCCTGGGTGGTTTGATCAAGAAGTCACTAAAGGACTACGGTGAATCTGACAGGTTTTGAAAATGATAAAGTAGGAAGATAAAACTTCTGGAGGCTAGAAGTTTTGTCTTCTGAATAACAATTAAAAGAAAAGAAACTTTCCCCCTAGAATTCTACACTTCTTCTTGAAGTTAATTTTTTGATTGAAGTTACAAGTTTTATTCACCCCAGGAAGCACTAGTCTAAGATGCTCTGAAACAATGACTGTAAAGGAGATGGAATTTTTTGGCCTGTTGCCTTGAGTGATTCTCACCAACTGTTTCTGGGGTTGTTGACCAATAAGAGAGGAGCAGAAACTAAATATTGAGAAAAGCTAATTAAAATGTGGAAGCAATTCCAGTTACTTTGTTTGTCTTTCCAAAATTTTTGTCTTTATTCTCTTATCATATTACCAAGTGACCTGATGCTTGCATTAATAATTTACCCAAACAGTTCTTTTAGGCTTTTTAAGAATTATTTTTCCTTACATAAACACCTCGCACATAGTAATCCTTTAAATGCATTAGTTCAATTGTGATCTTAAAAGTAAAATTGAAAATTCCATGTATAAAATAGAATAGAACATTTTATTATCAAATAACTACCAGTGTTGAATTCTCCCAACAATTATCAGAACTAAGTACTTGCTCAGTTAAGAAGTTTTATGATATGTTTCTGTCTTCTTGGCATCAAAATGATCATAGCTATTGTTTTAGGTGTTAAGTACAGGATTAGTGAGCAATGTCTAAAGAAAAATGTTGGATATAATAATTATAAAAGAACATAAGGAAATAATTTATCACTGAAATTTTTGAGTCAATAGGAATCCTATACATATAATATATACCTGATACATTATATATATGTATATCTATATGAACTTATAAACATATCTTATACTTTTATGTGTGTGTGTGTGTGTGTGTGTGTGTGTGTGTGTGTGTGTATACACACACACACACATACATTGGGTAAGTGTCATTTGTTGATATACAGAGACAAATTATCTAAAATGTTCAATGTGCCCATAATAATTTCTATATTTCCCATTTAAAAAGCCATCATTGCTCACCTCTCCGGATTCTATTAACTCTTCCCTGCCCAGTTGCTGCTGCCATCTTTGGAAAGATTTCTACCTATACAAGTTTACAGCAATTTCCAAATTTCTGAAATTCTAAAGCCCCTTTTGACTAGGTGTCTGTACCTATAGCCTTGTGAAGGCAAATATATAACTAAGTTTTTAGAAGCACAATAAAACCATACTCTTTATCAATCTGTGGTAGAACAGAGAGGTAGCTAAGGAAAGCCCGGACTTCATGATTTCTCTCTTATCTTTCCTTCAAGCGGCTGACACTAGATTTAATTGTCAACGGGATTGGACCGAAAAGCATCTAAAATATTAGGAAAGAGTATATCTCTGTGTGCCTTGAATCATTTTAAAAAATTAACTAGGGAAACTCATCCTGAAGTTGGGCAGCTCCACACCATAGATGGTAGTGCTAATGGACTCTAAGGCAGAAAGATGGAAGAGCAGATAATGAAGGCACTCTCTGCCTCTTCACCATTGAAGGGAGCGAACCTTCTAAAACTAGGAGCTGAGTTAAATCTTTTCTCCTTTAAGATTTTTTTTTCTTAGTTTTATGGTCCTAACAATGGGAGAAGCTGATTAACAGAAAGCTTGCACCAAAGCAGAGGAAAGAAAACCCTACAATTTGTCAAACAGTGCTTAAGGGCTACTCTGATGGGAGCTTTGAGCAGAGGGCTGAGCTGAGATGGAGTGTCCAGCCTTATGTGTGCTCATACGAGCACAAACGTCCTGCTTAGTATTGTACTAGATACCATTCTTTTGCCACATGGGAAAAAAAAAAAAAAACCTTGCCTGTGTTCTACCTATGCCCTGTGACTTTGTGGTAGGCTGTGTTTAAAGATGTTGGGCCAACTGATCTGAGGGAAGAAAAGCTAATGTCTAGCAGTTTAACTGTAGAATGAGTTTGACTGGTAAAGTTTAAAGTGAGAGTTAGTAGCAAAACAGTGATCACTAGAAATGAAAAGATATACAGTTTGCTCAGATGACTGTGTGTGTGTGTGTGTGTGTGTGTGTGTGTGTGTGTGTCTGTATTTCCAGCTCCAGAATGATGAGCGCAATACTTTGAGGATACATCAGAATAAGCCTAGAGGGACCCAAAGTTATGAAAGAGTAATTTTATTTTGTATATATATTTTATTTATTATAATTTATTCACATTACATCCCAATGGTTGTCCCCTCACTCTTATCATCCCGTTCCCTCCTACCCTCCCTCCCTCCCTCCTATGCCCCATTCCCCTCCCTTAGAACTCTGATGTGGGGGACCTCCTACCCCACTGTCTGGCCACAGCCTATTAGGTCTCATCAGGACAGGCTGCATCCACTTCCTCTGTGGGCTGTCTTGCCAAAGGGCAGTGACCAGATTGTGGGTACCAGAGTGCATGTCAGAGGTACAGCAGCAGTCCTCTCTTCACACGCACACACCTAGGGAGCATCAGCTGCCCGACAGCTACATCTGAACACTGGGTCTTGGTTGTCTGCATGCGTGGTCCTTAGTTGGTGCATCCGTTCATGCAGGCCCCGCCCCCCCCCCCGGGGCCAGATCTACAGGCCTTGATTGTCTCCTTGTGTAGCTTCTCCTCCCTCCTTGTCTTTCCATCCCCCAACTCGACCCTACAACTCTCATCACTCAGCCCAGAGTCCAGCTTCCAGTCCTAGTATCTTTCCTGATCCCCCACTAGGTGAAGTCTCTCAGGGGAGATTTACTTTGGGTTAATATCTACTTATAAGGGAGTATACACCATTCACGTCTTTCTTGGTCTGGGTTACGTCATTCCGGATGGTCATTTTTAGTTCCACCCATTTGCCTGCACATTTCAATGGCCAAGAAACACGTAAGTGCTCAATGCCCTTAGTCATCAGGGAAATGCAAATCAAAATCACTCTGAGATTCCATCTTACACTTATAAGAATGGCTAAGATAAAAAAAAAAAACCCTCAAGGGACAGCACACACTGGTGAGGATGTGGAGAAAAGGGAACACTCCTCTGTTGGTGCTTTCTCAGAAAATTGAGAATAGTGCTACCTCAAGATCCAGCTATTCCACTCCTGGGCATAAACTTGAAAGAATGCTCCACCATTAAACAAGCACATTTGCTGGACTATGTTCATAGCAGCTTTATTCATAATAGCCAGAATCTGGAATCAACCTGGATGTCCCTCAAATGAAGAATCGACAACAACGAAAGTGTGTTAATTTATACAATGGAATACTATTCAGCTATTGAAAACGAGTAATTTTTAAACTTTCCTTTGAAACTAAAGTGGCACTGGAGCATTTTGTTTATATAAAGAATGATGCCTAGGAAGTTCTTTTTCATAAAATGTATTTACTGTGATCATCCTCCAGAGCCATCACCCAGGGACAACAATAGCCACTCTCCAAGCATACCCAGGTACCTTTTAAACTTGTCATTGTCTATGGGATGCTGATAATATAACCATGTAGACTGACAAAACTTGTAGGTTTGTACCAATGTTGCAAAAGAAGTGCAAATCTCACAGCACAATAATACCTGCAGAAAATGCTGGAGAAAGTGCTGTGTGAAACTCTGATAGTGGTGTCTAAGTGATAAGAGGGTCCCCAGGATGATGGAGATGCCAAGGATATAGACTGTCGTCTAATCTAAGTCTCAGGAAATAAACAGAGCCAGCCTAAAAGAGATGCCATCTAGACTGTCAATGGAAAGGCCAAATGGGATATTGTCAAGGGATTTTTGAGCACCACAGAGAAAACAATGAATTTTGTGCAATGTTTCTGTCAACTGGCGCCATGAAATTTTCTTTTCCAAGTATTTCAATTCTGTTTGTTCTGTGATCTTTTTATGATTCATTTCTGATATCTGCTATTATCTTTAGTGTTACTATTTGTTGTATTTTTAAAATTATTTATAATTTCATCAGTTACCCTTTCCCATTCCTCCCTCCAAACTCTGGCATTCTTAGACAAATACTTATGAAGAATTCTTAATGAATGCACTTTAGTGGCCACTGTCAAAAGAACAGTAGTATAGACCCTCATGTTCTGTAAGCCTCAATGAATATAAACATATTTTAAACTTACTATGTTTACATTAGTGGTGGTCAATGTGCGGCTAACCATATTTATCCTAATAAACACCGATTTGTTTTGTGTTCAACACTGTGCTAAGAATATTACGATCAAAGAAGAAAACAAATGCTGTGTTCAAAGTCTGCATTATGAGGTGGCAGTGCTACAAAGCAAAAATATAGCAAATAATATAAACACTAAAAATGCTAAAGTGTGCAGTTTCAGAGAGCTGGTGGCAAGCAAGGCTACAGTACCCTGGAAACAAGTCATCAGAAAATAAAACCCAGCTTTGCGTATACCATTATGCAGAATTGCTGCATGGTGAGTTACCTAGTAATAGTTTATTTACCTTATCTCCTTCCACCATTCTTTATTTGGTATTGTTTACGTAACTTAACAAGCTAATAAACCCATCAAAATACTCATTGAAGTATCATTGAATCCATAGAGAATATGAGTGCCTGGTATATATGTTTATTTGATAGGTAGAAATTTCCCCATCAACATAGTCATAGCTCATTTTCTCAAATCTGAAGCAGTCAGTAAAATGCAGTGGTAAGTGATTGTTGCCATTCTGTAGTCTAATAAGGACGAGCAGTATTCTTCTGAACACAAAGGCAATTCCAGTAATAAACATCACACACAGCCAATGATTAATTAGGTAGGTAGATGAAACATGATCTATTTAGAAAAATTTCATTTACTTTCTGATAGGAATTCTGTCTTAATACTGACGTCTTCCTTCACAGAACTATATCTCTACTTAGAATATTCTGATAAACATTAATGAAAAAGGCTGTGTCAGTTTCACCCACTGAAAACAGGATGAGGAGATAGTTTCTTTACATAAAAGAATAGGCCGGCTGTATGTATTGTTAGTATGATGGAAATGTGTCTGGCTTCCTCTCCTATGTAACCACATCAACATATTTCAGTGTTACGTGATGCTTCTATGCTGCGTGATAAGCCCATCCTATTTGTACACATGGGCAATGTTACAGAAATGACGAATATAAATCAGTAGAGAATGAATTAAACAATAGCACAACAGGTGAACTAATCATTTAAATCCCTGGAATAGTTCTGTGAGAATTGTCCATCATTCACTGTTCTTTGCAATTTCGGTGAAGTATTACAATAAACATCATATTTCCAAAGAATATCAATTTTCCTTTACAAAGACATTTTACTGTGAAAAGAGCAATAGTTCATGACATGTGAATAATAAAAATTCCAATCATCTCAATGCTGCCTTCTGTTTTTGTTTCATATACAGATTGTGTGAATAGTTTGCATGAAAATAAGAAAGGAATGTCAAATTAACACACCCCACACTTTTCTGAAATAAACTATCAGGTTCTTAAATTTAGATATAACAACAATAAGGAGAAATAGTAGGTGAGAGTAAATATAAATTTCAACATATCTTCAACCCTGAAATACACTTTCTGTATACCTGGGTGTTTTATGTCCTTAGAATTTTAAAACTTTATTTAATCATCAGTAAAGCATTATAATTGTGATTTACAAATCCTTGTATCCTGTATCCTGTAGTTTTAAAATCTGTCATATCTATCTTCAGCTAGAAATCTTATGGAATTTCCCTGAAGCTATCAAGATGTAACATTATAAAATATCAAAGCAGATCATTTTAAAGCATTAATCGCAGACTAAGTTTATTTAGTTCAATGCTCAGTGTCTATGAATATGTACTAGATTAGTTTCACAATCCAAGAAACACACAGAGAGAAACCAATTCATTGAGGGCCCTGATAAATGCAAATACAAATCCTTGTTTTTCTTAAACTGTGGCCATTGTCTCTTCTTTCTAAATAGAGTTTTCAAAATTGAACATAGATAAAATGGCTTAAGTTTAAAAGGAAACATTTAGAACTCTACTCCTTTTTTTTTTTTTCTATTCTATTACCTTGTCTGATAATTCTAGGAACTAGGTTGCTTTGTTGGACAGTATGAGATGAAAATTATGATAAGAAATGAGCCTGGGAAGGTCACAGCTCGTAACACGGCCTTCCACGGAGAATTCAGCTTGGTTCCTTTCCCTACATGTGAAGTTTCCCTTTTTCTGTATAGAATCTTCTGAGAAGCAACCAGGTGAACTTTCACCATTTGCTGATATTTTAAAAGGAGTTTTTTGTAGAGATTTTCACCTATGCTAGAAGGCCACAGAATTTTCTTTTAAGAGTAAAAAGAAGAAAAAGAAGAAGAAGAATCAATTTTTCTGACAGATTTTGGTGAGACATTCTTTGGGATGTTGAAAAGTCTACACAAAGTCATTAATGATCAAGTATCCTGTAGTTTTAAAACCTGTCATATCTATCTTCAGCTAGAAATCTTATGGAATTTCCCTGAAGCTATCAAGATGTAACATTATAAAATATCAAAGTAGATCATTTTAAAGCACTAATCTTAGACTAAGTTTATTTAGTTTGATGCTCAGTGTCTATGAATATGTGCTAGATTAGTTTCACAATCCAAGAAACACACAGAGAGAAACCAATTCATTGAGGTCCTGATAAATGCAATTAAAAATGTTAATAACCAAATATTTTAGAAGCTGGAGGCTTTGCTACAGATCATAAGGGCTTTCAGTTGTTAGGATATCAAATATGCTTCATTCAGTAACACTTCCATGTGAAACAACCCCTACCCATAAACCAATAATAATCAGAGAGATGTAATTGCATTATTAGTTGGTCTTTCAGAGGACCTCAGTCTAGTTTTCTGAACTAACTCTGGGATTCACAATAATCTGTGACCCCCGGTTCGGGTATTGGCTACTCTCTCCCGACATCCAAGGGCAACAGGCATGCACATGGTCCACACACATAAATGCAGGTAAGATGCTCATACATACAAAATAAGATGAATTCATCTAATTAAAAAAATATACACAGAGGGGATTTTACTATGTCTCTGGTTCCCAAACCTATACTCATATTTTCTGCTCCAAATAAAAGGTTAGACATGATTCAGCAGCTAATTAGATATGTTCTTTGAATTCTCTCATGTTTTACAAGGATTTAACCTTCTTAGTTAGATTATAACCCTCTTGTGAAATTAGATAACCACAAGTCTTTTGTTAAACTCTAAAGAGTATATGGCATATATGTTAGTTAAGAAGATAGGCATACTTTATCATATAACAATTCAAAATTTTCCTTAATGACATTTATTCAGTTATCATAGATAGATGACCCAATATGAATGTTTGTTATACTCCTTAATTATTACTTTCCACCGTTCAATGTATTGTTGGCTCTCTTCTATAATTAGGTGTGGTATATCCTACTACAGAGTCTTGTATATAAAACAAATCTTATTGATGTGGAAATATATATTAATTAAGTATTAACTGGTTTTGTCTTCTTATATCAGCTATGAGTTTCGTAACAAAAATACATATATGATGAATGTATACATACACGGAGAGAAAAATCTTAGGCAGGACATGGAACAAAGAGGTACAAATTTTTCTGGAAAATTGAAAGTGAGTTTGCTTTTCTTTCATTGTTGATGGCTAACCTGAATCAGCTACGATGCTTTTCTGACCCAGGCATGCTACCACATGCCTGTAATCCCAACACTCAGGAGACAGAGGCAGGGGGATCTCTGTCTGGTAGACAAGGCCAGCTGGTCTACAAAGTGAGTTCAGGACAGCCTGGGCTACACAGAAAAACCCTGTCTCAAAAAACCAAGCCAAACAAAGCAAAGATGCTTTTCTGTTGCAGCTTATTAATACGAAATTCAAATAGTATCAATGCATGTATTGCATTACTTATATTGATGAAAAATTAGTAAATCGAGCTAATTTTAAATACAGTTTTCTTAGGACTTTGACTTTTTTTTAAAATCTGCTTTTCCTATCTTAAGGACAGAATTCATTCAAAAGCAAAATTATGTCATTGCAACAAATTGACTGTGCAATTCCAGCCATGACCTGTGTGCGATGATGCTCTCATTGCTTATGCATCTTTGCTGATAACACCTCCATAAATTAATACCTGTGTACAAGGAAACATGTGCTTATGCCTCGCAAGGGAGACGGCTCTTGATGAACTTATACAAATTAAAACTGAATGTAAACTGTGGATGCATTCAATCCCCAGTAGGAAAGCTAGGGGAAGATTCACAGTGACCTCACATGACAAAAAGGCTGATGATTTCCAAACACAAGTCTTACATTTAGTTTAATGTAGGTAATTATCATTAACCTTAATTCATAATGATATTTTGAGCGCAGAACAATAACTCAGAGGCATGGTTGTCCCAGGCTTCAGGCTTAGGAAAGGCGCTTTATGGTACTGCTGATGAGATGATGTACCCAACGGTGACCTCATCCGTGACAAGGGCATTGCTGGAATTCAACTGCATAAATGTACATGGGGTGAAGACTGAGAATAAATATTGGTTGTAATTGATAAAGCTTAACGATAGTAAGTGAATTGAAAATGTGAGCACATTTAAACTTGAAGGAAAAAAATAAAAGGAATCAGCTAAAGGCGACGGAGTGACTTGCTTAAGTTTATACAACTGTAGGCAGGGTCATGATGCTGTGAGGCTGAATCTTTCCTAAATTATCACGTCGGACATTAGAATAAGCATAAATCAGGATTTAAATGTGTTCTTTATATAGTTTTGAAAATTATGGAATGAGAAAGAGCATAAAAATAATTAGTACAACGTGGATGGTTTATATCTCACTGTTCGTGACGCAGATATTAAACTATATAGTTTTCTACTTCAAGAATGAGGAAGTAACGATATACAAATATCACCCTTCAGTTTAACAAAAGGCAGAGGAGTGACAATGGCACTGGAAAAGGGAGCACTACCCATTCTGTGACCTGGGGCTGTTCTAGTGTGATCCTGGAGAAAAAAAAAAAAAAATGGGTTTCCATTACAAAAAGAGAAGCACAGACTTGTAATGTCCAGGGGAGAAGCTTCCTTGTTATTTAGGGTTAGTGCATGGTGTCCGTTCAGTTCCTACCAAATGAGTTCTGGTCTTCATAGCCTGCAGCGTACCTGAATATCAGTGTTTCTACCATTATCCTCAATATGGCCCAATAGCCGGCATGTTTTTATTGTTCTGAACTTTAGAGTGTTCTTTACTTATCCCCAGCTGCCTCCTTTCTATGTTCATTTGGATACTTGCATATAGTCCTGGTTTTTCTTCTGTGTATTCAAAATATAACAATTAGCTGTTTTTATTGGGATTAAAAATATGCGTAGGCACTTTAATTCCCTTTGTGTTGACTCACTGTCTGGACTCAACTATCACTTCTCGATGACCTTTTTCTTTCTCATTTAAAAAGTATTAAATTTGCCACTTTTATGCATCTTTTATTAAAAAAGAAATTATTTGATCTAATAAATTAAAAAGGATGATTATATGAAGACATCTCCAACTACAAGGTTAGCATTGCAAAGGGTGACTTTCTGCTACTTTCTCTCTTCTCTTTTTTAATACATTAATAATTCCTCCTGTGGAAAAGTCTTCAAAATATTTTAATAAGTTAACAAATAATTTGTCTATAGTATTCAATGAATGTTCTGTTAACCTCTTTTTATGTTTTTTATTTTAGAGCTGTTATAGAACCTTCCTGATAAGATTTCTGGGGCTGTTGTTGCTGCTGCTGTTGCTGCCGCCGTTGTTTGTCCTTTTAGATAAGGGAATAAGGTGAGGAATAGAATAAATGTGTGATTGATGCTTAGAGAAGATGAAATTAACAAAATAAAAAAGCACTGTGTATTGGAATGCAATAATATATTAGGGGAATTTGTGAACAGAGACAGATATAATTTGTCCTGACTGAGGCTTTGCTTTGAAATGTTATAGTCCCATAACATAAATCTTAGTGTTATGATTTTGCCCAAGAGTTAGTGACTGTACTATGCTTGACTAAGGCAGAAAACCTGGAAATTCTGAAATGAGCAATGTCAGCAGCAGTTAAAATTCTATAGTCTTTGAAATATTTATTTTGAGCAAAATGTGCTGTTGTATTGAAAACTGCTCCATAAGAGTAATTCATAAAATCATTTCCCCAAATTAAAATTTCATTATAAAGTATTTTAAGTTAACGTTTTATTAATATAGCATTTTACATTTAAATAATGCAAAGCAAGTAATTATTCTTAGTACATAATTATACACATTTAATATAACTTTTTGATTTCTCCCTAATGTATTTTCAGATGACTGTATTTTTCTATTATTACATACAACTACATGCCCAATAATGATAACTTAGAAGAAATTAATAAATTCTTGGATCCTCTAGGTTATTTAGTGTCTTAACTTATCAAAATAAATCATGAGAAAATAAAAATCTTTAGCAGACATATAATACATAATGATAGAAGAATAATAGTAACCCATAAAAGCCAATAAATATTTATATATTTGAGAAATTTTATTCAGTTGCCTAGAACATATTTTAAAGTTGAAGTTTAGCTCTAAAATTTTTGACATTGCCAACTTTTCTGTGACCTCTGTGTCAATCTGTCTTCCTCAAAGGACTATGGATTGGAGACAAATGTGTGCAGGAATGTCTGCTCACACCAAAGAGAAAAAGAAATGCAAATAACCAGCAGAGCAAGTGTCTTCACCATGGTGCCAGACAGATAGAAGGAAAAGAGGATATAAGAAGAGTGTAGCCCGGGTAGCATAGGACAGGCTGCCAGGGTAAACCAAAAAGTATTACCTGTCAGCTGAAACCTTCCTGTACTAGCAGAAATGATCTACATCTTGAACATCCATGATGTTCAACACTAGTTGCTTCCTACGTTGACTGGGTTGCTATAGCAACATATCTCAGACATGGTGAGTTAAACAAAATGCATTTGTTTTCCATGGTTCTTGATGTTGTGAAGTCTAAAATCTGAGAACCTGGTATTTCATTTTAGCTGCCCTGTAGATATATATCTGCCTCCTCATTGGATCCTCACATGATGAGGTACTTACGGCCCTCTTTTTAATTAATATAGTTTTATTTTTATTGATAAATGATATATATATTGGGGCATGTACATGTGTATATACATATACAGTATATATATGTGTGTGTCTGTGTGTTGTGTGGGTGTGTGTCTGTGTGTGTGTATGGGTGTATTTATGTGTAGTGGTACAAAGTAATAGTATAATGCTTCCCTAGAGATTAAATGATTAAATTGGGTTAACAGCATATATAACAGCATACCTCATATATCTATTATTCTGTCATTAAAAGTCTTTAAAATAGAATTTAAAAGTTTTAAAATATGTTATGTATTAGCTTTAAGTGGTCCTCATGCTGTGGAACAGATGACAGTTTGTCATCTAAATGAGCGCTGTGCCTTGTAAGTAACATCTCTCATTCTCTTTCGACCTTGTCCTCATCACCACTGTAATCGCTGCTTGTAACACTTTCATATTTAGATTCTACATGAATTGCATATTACCTGATCTTTGTCTTTCTGTTTCTGGCTGAGTTAGCCTATTGTTTAGGTAATTACATACTATTGAGATGTCATAATTCCTTTCATCATAAAGGCTAAATTTGTACCACTGAAAGTCAAGCTGCAATAGGTCAGTAGTATAGATGGCAAAGAGGCTAAGGAAAACTCCCAGAGGCAATGGGTGAGCTACAGGCACTATTTCTACATTTTGCAATCTCCTATTTAAAATAATATTAACTCATTTCACATTGTTTCTTTTATACGAGGTGAGTAAAGGATGTAATTTCATTTCTCTATATGTTAATAACTAGTCAATTTAAGCATTGTTTATTTGCATAAAAACCTATCATTTGAATTTTGACAGGAATTGCACTGAATCTGTAGATTAATTTGGAAATCTTAGATAATTGAACAATTTTCATTATTCCATACTGTAGTAATGAAATATCATTCTGTGCAGGGGCTTTACCAGTGCAAGGGTATCTTGGCAGTCAGGTGCCAAGGAATACCAGGAGTTACACCCACAAAACAATCTTCAGACACGAGATTTGTTAGGGTGAAACACAGAATAGCAGCTATTTCTGAATAGGAAGACAGATTGAAGAGGGTTGGTTGAAGTGTAAGTGATAGTGTCTTTGGAGCATGTGCAATGAGCCAACGGAACAGTACAGTGCATCTGGTTGTTTTGGGTAATTAACACTGAGACACTTGGTGGGGGAGGGGGCAGAGGACAGAGATTTTTCAAGTCTAATGAGCTCTGGGTCAAACCATGGGCAATGTGTATTTCCAAGCCCTTGTTTTTACAATTCTATTTATATGCATCATCTTAATTAGTCTCTCTCTCTCTCTCTCTCTCTCTCTCTCTCTCTCTCTCTCTCTCTCATCTATGTGTACATGTTAGTATGTATGTGTGAGCCATGTCTGTGGGTGTGCGCACATGCTTGCACACAGGTATGTGTGTTCATGTTCAAGTTCACATATAAGTGTGTTTGTAGTATGTAGATGTGTATGTATAAAAGCCAGAGGTCAATGTCATGCATCTTTTTCCCTCAATATCCACCTTGTCTTTTGAGACACATGTCCCTCCATGAACCTGGATCTCTGATTCAGCTAGAATGACTGGTGATCAAGTTCACAGACTCCTCTTGTCTTCATTTTCTAGTCCTTTGATTATAGGCTTGCATTTTTCTAATTTATTAAATGTTACTATATTTTGTTGTCACATTGTTTTTCTACATCTATTAAAGCGATCATATACAGAATTTTTCTTTCGTTCAATTAATATAGTAAATCATATTCATTAATATTTGTATGATAAACCATCTATCCTTCCACAGGACCAATCTTTCTCTCTGTGTGAATATTTCTCTTCATGTATTGATACAGTTTGCCTCTTTGTGAAATATTTATGTTTGCATTTGTATTTATAAGTATATTCACTCACATTATTCTCTTTTTGAGATGTATTTGGCTCTAGTGCTCATTCTTATGTGAACACTAATCTTAGTGAATCAATATCTTATTCTTACTCTTTTATTTAATGTTAGCATCTCTACATGAATATTAGCCTCCAAATATAATGAAAATGTTTTTCAGAGTGTGGAACCCAATACAATCACTGGGTTGAATTTATAGCAAATATGGCTACTTCACAAATTTACCACCGCCTTCAAAGATATGACAGCCTGATTTTAATGCAACTTTACTCCAGAAATAGTTTCTTTTTATGACAGAACAAAATGACCCCAACTTCTTTCCATCCATGCTTAAGTTTTTACACACAGACATTGTTCATAAAATAGAAAACATTCTAAATAACATATTTTATCTCTTCAAATTATGTTAATTTTACCTGTATGAATGATGAGTAAAACCCTTTTTTAAATATAAATTTTAAAAAACAACCTCAGCAAATAATTGCAAACTGGCCATCGCAGCACACACCTTTAATCCCAGCACTTGAGAGGAGGCAGGTGGATCTCTGTGAGTTCAAGACCAGCTTGGTCTAAAAAGTGAGGCCAGGACAACACAGAGAAACCTTTATGTGTGTGTGTGTGTGTGTGTGTGTGTGTGTGTGTGTGTGTGTGTG
>OU015747.1:8628666-8640584 GCA_907169655.1 Acomys percivali | reverse complement strand
TGTGTGTGTGTGTGTGTGTGTGTGTGTGTGTGTGTGTGTGTGTGTGTGTTATCAAACTTAGAAAGCCCTATCATATTTAATTATTGAAGGTAAGATGTCTAAGCGTATAGTTATAGAATTTAAAAAATAAATCTTAGACATTTTCAAGAATAACCACTAAATTTTTATTTCCTGTCCTCATGTTTTATGGCTAACTTACAGTGGGTTTCTTTTACAAGAATAATATTTGACATGAACTTTACAAGTTTTACAAGAGTTTGATTAAAAATCTACTGGTGTTGGCCAAAGGACAAGCCAATTTAGAAGACTTCTCAAAATGTCCAGTATAGTAAAAGGAGACAGATTCTTTAGAGCACTTTGAGATTGTATTTAGGATTTTACTTATGAGTCAAATATTTCTAAACTATAATTTATGATAGGACAAGCACAGACTTTCAGTAAGGTGTACTACCTTTCATAATATATATTTTTAAGTGAATGTATAGTTGAGTGAATCTAACTTTGTGTATGTGTTTGCAAATGTAGTAGAGTCTTTCAGGTTTTATAATTATAGATTCTATATATGTTATCTAAAAATGATTATGAATTATAAGTGTACTTTAGCCAATTAGAAATATATTTTGCAGGTTAATTAGACGGTTCAGGAGTTAAAGGCCCTTATCCCAGTTCAATCTCCTGACATATAGATAGAAAGAGAAAGCAAACTGAAGCAATTGGATCTCTGATGTCCACACAGGTGCCATGTGTGTACACACACACACACAGACTCCCCACAGACACACACACACACACACACACACACACACAAAACAAATCAAAACACAAAATTGTAAACAATTTTATAGATTATAATATTTATAATCCTCTTGATTCTTTTTTGATTTTTTAAATTATTATTTTATTTTTACATATACATTTATATTATTAAACCTATATAAAGTAAACTACATACAGCAAGATGAAGCACAGAACATACAGGAATTACATTCATGTTACATACATAGTGTTTTCACTGTTTGTATTTGGCAACCTTGAAGAAAACATTTTCCTATCTCAGTGAGGCTAAAATTCTGAATATAACTCAAAATCTATCATATCTCATCTCTATCAACTTACAACATCTATCTAGACCTAAACCCCTAAACAACTAGGCTTAGTTGTGAAACTCAATTATTTGGTCTTCAACCCCATCAGAGTCTTGAGAAGGAGTAAAATTAATTAAATGTAAACAGGAAGTACAAGTTAGCAGGTTCCAAATTTAATAATAATATAAAAAAGACAGGGACACCTTGATGCCTGAACAGTCACCCATAGCTCTCTAAAATGTTGGAGCATCATCTTCAGCCTTCTGGCCCAGTCTATCTGACAGATATATATATGTGAGTAAAGAACTATTGAGGACTTGCTTAGCCTGTCTTGCCAGAGTTTGACCATCGACTCTGCCAGCATCCAAGCTTGCCAAGTTTTAGGCAAAATTCTGTCAGTGGTCGAAACGAGGATATTTTGCCCAGTGGCTTGCTTGTCATGTTTGAAGCCATCTCCATGAGGAGGTTCAATGATGCTCATCATCCTCTTTGTGGTAGGCTGGGTGTTAATGGGAGTTAAACTGTCTTGTTGTCAAAGAATCATTAAAACAATATAAACATCTTTAAATGCCATATTCTGTAGGACTCTGAGGTTTTTGAAGACCTTAACTATTTTACCTTATCTGTCTATAAAATCATACCTATCTGATACATCTAGGATGTATATTCTTGTAATATAAAGAGACTAGTAATTGAAATGCTCACAATTTGATTGATTTACCTATAACTTGTCTAAATTATTTATCCAAAATAGCCTGCAGTAGCATTTTCAAACCTTTGGAGGTAAACCTTGTATTCTACTTGAGTAGTGTGGATACAATACTTCATATTAGAATAGAAATATATATAATGTGTGTGAAAAATATTCTTAAATTTGAATTCTAAACCAATGCATTAAAATTAAACTTGTTTTGCATCAATATATAAATTTCTATACCAATGAATTAAAAATAACCTTGTAAGCACAGTTAAGGCCTTAAGTTGAGGGGGGTTAACTCAACAATCCACTTTTTGTCAAATCTTCCCCGTTCACCTCCACATTCCCCCTCCTCTCTTTTCAGGCCCCATCTCCAAACCCAAGAACTAATGATAAAGGAAAAGAGAGACATCCCTGTTTTCTCTCTGGGAAAGACCAATAGTAACTTACAATCAACTCCCAGTGATAGTAAACACCTAAAGCCAAAGAAAGCAACCAAAGATCCTACTTAACCCCCATTAAGAGAAATGGGGTGTTGGTCTCTTAGGGTTTCTTTTGGCTGATTTGGGAAGAATAATACCTTTGTAGGGGCCCAAATAAGATTGAGGGAAATGGTTAAACAAAGCAGGAATACTATTTGTGGTCCAGTTTCTAAATGTTGAGAACTTCCAGGCTTACTAAAAGCCCCGTGTGTGTAGCAGTATGAAATGTTGGACCAATTGGGTACAGAAGCTCTCTCTAAAGCTGTCCTAGGAGCTGCCCTGTTCTGATCAACAACAGCGACTGCCACACTTGGTGCTGGGGCATGAATGACGTAGGATGTCAACATCCAGCATGCTGAGAGAAATGAATCCTGTCAAGTCTGATTCAGCTTCAAAGTCTGGTTCTTTTGTTCTGAAAACATATAATATCTCACAACGTTATACCATCCTAAAATTATAAGTGTGTGATGAAGTGTGCATGGTGCACAAAGCAATTAAGGCTGGTTCTCTGCTCTTTGCAGGAGCAGAAGAAAGACATCTGTAAATATTTACTCATGCCATATGAAGAGTAGCATCTAGTCCTAAATTATATGTATTTTGTAATCAATAAGAAGCGTTGACTATGCATAGACATCCATGCCTCAGCCTGTCTCAGAGATATTCCCATATAGTGGGATTAGGAATATCAAGTACCTATTTGTTCTACAGTTTTTTTTTTTTACATCCTGATTGTAGTCTCCTCCCTCATCACCTCCCAATCCCAACCTCCCTCTCTCATACCCTCTCCCTCTGTCCCTTATTGCCTCTCCCTCCCTCCCTAGCCCTCAGCAAGGGAGGGTCCTCTGCCTTAATATCTGACTTCAGCTCCTCAATTCTCAGATATGCTACCTGTATCCTCTTCCTCTGTGGTCTGGGAAGTTCACCCAGCCAGTGGGAAGTGATCCACGTTGGGGGACCAGAGCCCATGTCAGAAGTAGTCCCTATTCCCCATACTGTGGGACCCACAAGGAGACTATGCTGGCTATGTACTACAACTGAGCCAAGTGTCTAAGTCCTCACCACACATGGTCCTTGGTTGGTGGATCAATCTCTGCCTCAAACCCCTCCTCCATCTGACTTTTTAAGTGTGTATTTTATTTGTTATAATTTATTCATTCTACCTCCCAATTGTTATCCCCTCCCTCTTATCTTTTCTTTGCCACCCTTCCTCTTCTGCTTAATCCCCTCCCCTAGGCCTCTGGGAACAGCCTATCATCAGTGTAGTCTGCATCCCCTTCCACTGTGTGCCCACTAGGCTGTCTTGCCAAGGGGCAGAGACCAAGTCTTGGGCAACTGAGTGCATGGCAGAGGTTCAGCATAAGTCCCCATTTTCCCCCATGCTGGGAATCCACAGTTCATTGGCTACCTGTGAGAAAGGGGTCTTGGTTCTCTGCATGCATTTTTCTTGAGTGGAGCACCAGTTTGTACAACCCTCCACCCCATGCCTTGATGGTCTCCCCATGGAGCGCCTACTCCCTGCTGGGCCTTCGCTCCCCCAACTCTTACCTGCAACTCTCAGGACATTGCTCAGAGTCCAGCTTCAAGACTCAATAACTGTCCATATCCCTCACTGGGTAGAGATTCTCAGAGGACATCTATGTTGGTTTAAGCCCTGAATTTGATTATTTCCAGCTGTCTACTCCTCTTGGGTGTGTCTGCTTCTTTTTCCCCCCTAGGGCTTTCGGGTGTTCCATTAAGTTGCTTATATGAAATATCACCAATTTCTTTATGAAGGCCCTTAGTGCTGTGAACGTTCCTCTTAGCACTGCTCTCATTGTGTCCCAAAGATTTGGATATGTTGTGCTTCATTTTCATTTAATTCTTGTAAGTCTTTACTTTCTTTCTTTATTTCATTCTTGACCAGGTTATCACTGAGTAAAACATTGTTCAGGTTGCATGTGTTTATAGGCTTTTTTTTTTAAATTCTACTGTTGTTGAGGTTCAGCTTTAGACCATGGTGGTCTGATAAGATACAGAGAATTATTTCAAATTATTTTTGTATCTGTTGAGGCTTATTTTGTGACCAATTCTATGATCAGTTTTGGAGAAGGTTCCATATGGTGTGGAGAAGAAGGTATATTCTTTTCTGTTTGGGTGAAAAGTTCTGTGGATGTCTGTTAGGTCCATTTGATTCATGATCTCTGTTAGCTTGATTATTTCTCTATTTAGTTTCTGCGTTGAAGATCTGTCCATTGGTGAGAGTGGGGTTTGAGGTCTCCCAATATTATTGTGTTGGCATTGATGTGTGATTAAAACTTTAAAAGTATTTCTTTTACAAATATGAGTACCTCATTATTTGGGGCATAGATATTCAGGATACTAATGTCCTCTAGGTGGATTTTTCCTTTGATGAGAATGAAGTTTCCTTCTCAATCTTTCTTGATCAATTTTAAATGAAAGTCTACTTTATCAGACATTAGAATGGCTGCTTCAGCTTGTTTCTTGGGTCTGTTTGCTTGGAAAATCTTTTTCCAGCCCTTTACTCTCAGGTAATGTCTATCTTTGCTGCTGAGATGTATTTCTTAAATACAGCATAATGATGGATATTGTTTCCGAATCCATTTTGGTAGCCTGTGTCTTTTTACTGCGGAGTTGATGGCATGTGTTTATCAGACAAAAGTAATTTACTGTGCTTTGATAGCTATTAAATGGATACATGTAACCCCCTTGGAGACAAAAACAAATTTGAAAATTTTGGACACCAAAACATTTTCAGTCAAAAGTAGTTTCCCATATACTGCATTTTCTTCCTTTAACTCAATTTTATATGAAATCATGAAATTTTCAGATCCATAAATGTCAGATGCAAGCATAGAAATGTTAGATCCAGAATTCTGAGCTGCATTTGTAGAATTTCATTCTTTATACTCTGTACTGTACTTAGAGAATGGGAAAAGCTGAGAAGCACTTATACTTCCAAAATGAATAGTTCATATATATCCACCATGGAAACCAGAAGTAAATAAAAAGTGTACTCCTCAAAAAATTATATATATATATGTGTGTGTGTGTGTGTGTGTGTGTATGTATGTAATTCTCATCTTTGAAGTCCTTTGAAGTCCTGATACCCCTGTGATAAATCTCAAATGACCTATCACCAATCCCTCAAGCATTCCATAATATAGACATTCTTTACATAGAAAGGCATGTTCAAGTTAATTTTCATGCACAATAAATATATATTTAAAAAGAGAGTACGAATTAGGAAGACTCAAGGTAAAACTAAAGAAATATGTGATATGTGAGGAAAGGAAAAAAGAGAAGAGGTCCAGAAAGGAAATGTCATGTGTGTGTGTGTGTGTGTGTGTGTGTGTGTGTGTGTGTGTGTGTGTTGTACCAATCACATATACACTTATATAGCTATAGGTTATTAGTTCCTTAACAGTACCAGTGATGGGTTCCATTTTATTGAATGTGTCTTAGACACAATCAGAAAATGGTTTGTGACTGTCATAGCAGTCATGCCACTATAGGACGTGTGGGTACATCTTGTCAGGGTAGTCATTACTACAGATTACAAGATTCCAAGATGTCTGACATAGACAATTAAGTATCTCTTCTACTAACATTCAGAGCACTTTCTAGAACTATAATATTTATCCGGTAGTCTTGACGCTTCCAGGGGAATAGCAGTTTGATATGACAGTATTCTATAACTTAAGAATGTGATGTCATCACCAAAAGAGTCTTGCTACTAATTTTTGAAAAGTAAACAATAGCACCGACAATAAAATATTTGGAAGCCTATTGGACTCTATTGACAAACAAGCCAAAAGAAGATAACCTATTCCTGGTACTAGGCATTTTATTTGCTAGGATGAGGTGTTTAGTCCAGGTGTTGCCCTTCTTACTATATCTTAAGTCCACTTAAATGTTTTTTAGATATGTATATATTTTGGAGAAATATAATTTACTATAGAACACATGCTATCCTATAAAAATTTCAATATTAAAATATGAATACAGACAGACATCATATAACAAAAAGAAGCCAATGAGAGACCGTTTTACCTCTAGTACTCATTCTACACTAAAGACATATGTTCAGGAGTGCATGCTGTACTGCTATTGGGTTTCTATGCCACCAATAAATTTCATTGGAATTTGGGGCTACAAAGATTAGGTAGAGCATACATTACTTGTTGACAATTTTGTTATTAGATTTAAGAAAGCGAAGTTACTCCCTTAGAATTATCTGCAAAAACATTATAAAAATTAGTATGCTTACAGTTTCGAAATGGCAGAACCATGTTACAGTGTGAAAACGGAGCAGGGAGTATGTCTCTTCTTCTAAAGGAAGCAGCAGACATGTAAGCCATGCCGGTTTCCAGTGTTCCTTTTTATGAAAATAATAGCTCAATGTTGTTTCAAGGTTAACCTATTTAAAAAGATGTACTAAATGTGCAGAGTGTCTCTGAGGCTTTTCAAAACATGTGTCTAAAACAGAGCTATTTAGTGGTACAAAGCTTCAAAATGCCAAGATATTGTGTTGAATGTAAAGTCTAATACTGAAAGTGAAGAACTGAAAAGCAGTTTTATGGGCTTAAATTTTGACAAGGTTGAATGCTTCTTTGTCTCAAGATGACAATCAACACATTGCTCAACTCTTTCAAGGTTTTTCTTTAAAGTAGTTTCTTGAGAATTTATCCATAAAAATTTCTTGGTAAAATACTTGTGTCTGAATGGAAGACCACTGTTTATTTTTTAAAATTACTTGTACTTGTCACTGCATAGTTTACTGTATAAATGGAATAATAAAATACTCAAGTTCTCCAATACAGAAAATATATTTAACATATTTCCTTTCATAAAATATATCAATACCTGTATTATAATAATAGCCACAGGTCTGCACATTGTTGAAGGCTAACTAGACAATGTGAAAATGTGAGAGCAAAATATAGTAATGTTTTAAATAAAGCTCAAAAAAAAATCTCCATACTTTCTCTTATAACTAGAGAAAGGGCTAGGAAACAGACAGCATATAGTAAAGTATATATTCACTTATAGTTAAAGGATTAAGAACCGTAAGTATAAATCCATGAACATATGAAAAACTTAGAGCTGAACTGTAGCAAGCATTCATTTTTAAAAATGCAGTAACAATGTCAAAGCTATGTTGAATTGGAAATCGAGAATAACTGATTTGGTAAAATGCCTGCTGTCCATTAGTTTGGCCTACAACTCACCCTATAATGCCCCCCCCCACAAAAAGCCCAGTGTGGTGATTCAATGGTGGTCTATACTTTCTATCCCAGTGTTTGACAGACAATGCTATATCTAAGTTTGATATTTGGCCGTCCCGTGGTGTACCCACATGCGCACAAAATGTGTTGACTCTGACTCTATAGATAGAGACAGTCTATGGCCAAACATTGTCATCTCCAAACATAGTGCCTGTCATTCCCACTCTTATTTTCAATACCTGGCCAAGAAGTAGACATTGAGACAATGTTATTTTATAGCTTATATTTTCTGGTAGATAAAATTTCAAAATGTGAATCTCTTATAAGAAGAAGGATTAGTTACATGTTTCTAACTAAAGATGCTTAAAATGCCTAAGCATTCCTTTTCTCCTACAATTCTAGTACATCCAGAATTGATGACATAATATTTCCTATTTCACCTACCATGTCATCTTAAAACTCTATCTGAAACATCCGGAGACTTCCTGAAGAAACAGTTATCCTCAGAGAACTACAGGTTAATGGATCAAGCCTCATGAAACTTGACCATAGCATGGCCCATTGTGGCACCAAATAAATGCATTGGAAATAAAATAAGAGTTTATAGGAATAAAGAGGAAAGAGAATGAAAGTGTTTATATAAATCAATAGGACCAATCACCACCAAACACATTTTTTTTGTAAGACTAGGTAATATTGCATCTGGCAAGTAATCTGATAAATGAGGTAACCTGTAGTGGACTACACAACACCTCTGAATGTTGGCACACTCATAAGCCTGTGAAATATAAGCATATCCATCTCAAAACATTAGGAAGGCGATTAAAGACATTCATTTATCTAATAACAGAGATGCACTGGCACAGTGGAAAAATACATCTCCCATAATAGCAAGAATTTGACACTTCTTATTTCACTGGACTTCTATAAATTTTCCACTTACCCATTTGTACCTACCCCAATTGGTATTTCAAGTCACTGAAGCCCAGTTATGGAGGAATAGAAACAAGGACGATGGGCGTCAAATGCAATAAAATTCCTTTAAACTGCATTATAAGCAGTAAACCAGCAGCAAAAACACACCCACTCTGACCACAGGCAACTAATCATCCTCAAGGATAATGAGATTTATCTACAGAATTTATCTGCTCAAATAAAGCAGTGTTCAGTAAATAAGTCCTGTGAATTATCTCGGAGTCTATGGAAAGAAAAACTTAGATTGAGATGTCTCCTTGTTACAACTACATGAATCTTTCAGGCATTCTGTTTTGTAATGGCATCCAATTTGCTAATCCTCTGTTTCCTAATATATACGTGTGTTTGTGTGTGTGTGTGTGTGTGTGTGTGTGTGTGTGTGTGTGTGTAAATTTTCGATGGCTCCCTCCACTTTAGAGTGTGGTGCTTTGAATGGGAAATGTTACTTTAGTAAAGTAGAGACATGCTGGAGAAAATTTACTACTGTGAGCAGGCTTTGAGTTAGTGAGCAAAATTACCCTACCTCCTATTCATTCTTTAATCTTCTATAAATAGTTGAGATGTGATGTCTCTTCTTCCTGGTCCGATTGCTTGTTGCCATGTATTCCTTGGTATTATGAGCAAAAACAAAGTTGTAATTATAAGTCAAAGTGAATCAAGTTGATTTTTGTCCTCTATTATTATAGCAAAAGGAAGGTAACTAAAACATGGAACCAAAGATGAAAGATTCTCATTCTGACTGCAATTTTATGTAGTGTCTTCTCTTCAGCTTCTCATAACCAGATGATGTACTTCTCTGTCATTCTGCATCAGGCACTGAGGAGGCCCAGTGCTGCTTCACCAGGATCAGCGCTGCACTAGAGGCAGTGGTGGAGCAGGCCGTGGCTACAAAGGCAGTTCCACCATTACCCCCTGACCCTAGAGTAAATGGAGTCTCAGATGGTCATGGTGAAGGAATGGCTAGCAAGAGACTATGAGTCCCAAGCATGCCAATCAGCCTTTATTTATAAACCTTGGGCAGTGAGGAGAGGTTGAGGGTGAAATGCATCATATTTGATAGGACTAAAGGTTGTGCTGCTGCTGGTGGTGGTGGTGGTAGGATCCTATCATAAGGAGAAAACAGTACTTAATTATGTGTCAAGGGATGATTTCCAGATACATTCGCTAGAGACTAGCATCTCAGCATAGGGTGGGGTACTTCAAGGAAATCGCTGTGCTTGTTGAAGAAGTTCCTTATCAAGAAAGAGTCATCTTCCTGTATTCTTGCTGTGGGCTATGTGATGTTCCTTACAAGAAGTGCCTTTACCAGATCAAGTGGAGTATGAACCCTGCTGAGAAAAAGGAGTCCTCCTTCATAGACCAAGAGTGAAATGGCTGTCAACAGAAGTAAGACTTCAACCTTATCCAGTAGAGTCCCACACATCTGTTAAAAGCTATCTTTATGACAGGAAGGAAGTCCAATGACGCCACTGAGTTTACTTTGTGTTGGTCATCTACTTTTGGGCCTGCCCTTAGGAGTAGTTTGTATCCCCAAGGAGACTCTTTTGAAGAGAACTAATTCTTTCATTTGTAAGTGTATATCAACTGTAGAAGGCTTCTAAGTTAGGATTGGCTGTGTCTACTCCTCTCAGCACTCGGACCCCATTTCTCAGATCCATACAATCCCTGTGCACAAAGCCGTAGTCTCTCTGTGTTCATATGCGTGTCAGTTGTGCTTTTTCCTTGATCCTTCTTCTTCAGTTTTTTTGTTATTTTTGTTTTTCCTATTCCATTTTGTTTGTTTTGGTTTGAAATTTTCTTAAAAGTAAGTTCAAGTTGAGAAAGATAATTTTAATTAAATGTTATTTCAGAATAATGCCATTGTTTATTAACTTTTGTAAATGTTTAAAGGAATATGAACAGTGGCTAAGACATAGGTGAACCTCAAATTTAAGTTCTCATAACCTGAGTTTGAAAAGGTGTGTGTGTGTGTGTGTGTGTGTGTGTGTGTGTGTGTGTGTGTATGAAAGCCAAAAGTTGTGGAGGCACTGCTTAACAAAGTTCTAGTGCCTGGTGTCTTGGATTGACCCTTCACTGGCCTTGATGGAAATTTCTTACTGTTAAAAGCTAGAATTGGAATAATGAAAAAAAGCTGTTGTTAATAAAAAAATAATAAAACTAATGGAAGTTCCCTGGGGGAAAAGCTATGCAGAAAAGTCAGTCTTCCATAGAATCTATTTAGGTTTATTTTTAGATTATTCATAAATGGTATTAGTTAAAGAGGATTTGAGAAATGCTGTTAAAGAAGAAAAGCTTAGGGAAATTTTAGAGGATGACATACTGTAATTGAATTATTAGGCTTTCAGATTCAGCTTCAGAAAGAAAAAACTAGCATAGGCAGGAATAGATTTTGATCAGGCTGTTGTTGACACACCTTGGTACCTTCCTGAAGGCAAAGAAAATGGTTTTAGGAACCCTGATGTATTCCTTTAAGGATGGTAATAAAGATGGAAATTGTACTGAAACAAGGGTTTATGACAGAGACACAGAGGAAACCAGTGAACTGCCTGCTTTCCTAAACAGACTTGTCAGACCAAGACTTTTCTGATATTGTAGGAAAATAACGAATAGACTGCCTTTGCTTAAGCAAAAGGCTGCAACATATTTTAAGAATCAAAGAAAAAGAATGGTGGTCTTATGTCAAATATAAAAGAAAAACAGAGAAAGGAAATGAAGAATTAAAAAAGGGTCAGAGAAATTGGGCTTCTGTTGAAAGATAAGTTTGATGTAACAGTTGGTAGGAAATAACTTCTGATTCTAGGAATTATGTACCAAACTGAAACAGGATCAAACTCAAATAGAGTCATCCTGTTAGGTATTTCTGTAACCACAGGGCTTTAGAACACCAATCTTAAGGAAGAAAACTTTGAGTTAAAAGAAAACTGATATTATCATAATGTTAACTTTTAGCTCTTATGAAATTTGCTGTTTGCTCCCTTTGTTTCTTTTGGTTCTGTACACTTATGTAACCAAGGAGAGAACATAAAGCTATGTAATCAATAAGTAAAGTTTCTGAGGAAATGATTTTGTGTATAAGTAAAGCTTTCAAAAGTCACAGGTAGTCAGAACAGGTTAGGCAGTCTTTAGATGTGCTTCCTCGCTGTCCGTCTTTCATGAAACAAAATTGAATGGTATCCCGTGCTCCATCCATCCCTCATAGCTCTTGCACCACCCTCTTCAAGCCCTTCCCTCATCACAGTGCAGGACCCTGGCATGTGTGTGTGCTGTATCCCTCTGGGGAGATTCTGTTGGACAGAACTAATTTGTCATGTGCAAATGCATATTAATTGGAGATAGCTTCTGAGTTAGAGATGCCGTCTTATATGTACATCTTCTCTTAGCACTAACACCCCATTTAACACAGACCAGTGTGTGTGTGTGTGTGTGTGTGTGTGTGTGTGTGTGTGTGTGTGTG
>OU015747.1:8615670-8628656 GCA_907169655.1 Acomys percivali | reverse complement strand
TGTGTGTGTGTGTGTGTGTGTGTGTGTGTGTGTGTGTGTGTGTGTGTAATTTAAATGCAGTAACCTTTAATGGGGACAACAGTGCCCTGACTATGCATCTCATATCACCTGGGCCAGGAATGGGTTACACCTGTTGAGTCATTGGCCATAGGAGTCCCATTGAACCTCTCAAGTTTTTATTGGCTATTTTCTATTTTTAAGGCTGTTGGTTTTTCTCCAGAAGCTGGTGTTAAGGCCCTATTGTTGGAAATACAACTTACTTATACCATTGAATAGAGAAAAATCGAGATGGTCTCCAACTAGAAGCTTCATCCTACTGACAAACATTCATGATGTTGGAATTTCCTTTTCACACTCCTAGAGGATAAATCATCATTTTAACATTCAGTAAACACTGTTACCTAAAACAGAGACCTGCTGGCAGGAGGTACTGGTACAATAGTGTCACAAATGCTACATGAGTATAGCCAATCACTGTTTGTTTGTTTGTTTGTTTGTTTTTCAATTGAAGACATACTTCAGGAAATATAACCCATAACTTACATTGCTAAAGTGGCCAAGACCTGAGACTGGATGAGGCTAAGTCATGGGCCCAGGGAAAATGTACTACTATTATTCTACTAAATGAACATTGTAATAGAATCACTTATAAAATGTATTGCTATATCTATAGATTAATGTACCACTCAAGTAGATTCTACTTGAAGTATATAGATAATTAACAGATAACCACAACTGAACTCTGAGCAAAGAATGAGATATTTGGAGTATTCAACCTTAAGTGAAATATCTTTATTAAATTCTTCCCCTCAAAAAACAGTGTCTTCCAGACAAAAATAGGGCTGATATACACATGAACTCACAGAGACTGTGATAGCTTGCACAGACTTGTACAAGTTCGAATCTGACAAAAATCACAGCACTGAGAGGGAGAAGGAGACTCAAAGCCTCATCTATCTGAGAAGTTATATGTAACTGAGACCTGGTGGAAAAGTGAAAATCAATTTATCCAAGGGGGTATCAACCACACCCGAGGGCAAGCCCCATGCTCAGGAGTAGCTGTGCAACACAAAACTGATTGCATGGGTGTGTGTATGTGTGTGTGTGTGTGTGTGTGCACTTTTATTTTTTATTGTTTTTTATTGTTTTTTATTTTATTATCTTTTTGACTTTTTAAGGTCTGTCTCCTTTTATTTTTGTTGTTTTTTGCTGCTTTTTTTTTCAGAGAGAGAGAGAGAGAAAAAAAGCATGCAGTTGATGGACAGAGGTAAGGAGGGTCTGGGTGTAGTTGGAGGAGGAATATGATCGATATATTGCACGAAAAAACTTTTAAGTAAACATTTTTAAATGACGATAAAATTTTTAAGAAAACAATAAAGCCATAAAGCCTGTGCTGCCATTATACTTTGTCTATCAAAGAGCCATGTGGACAAGCTTTTGATACTAACGTGGTATTATTGCGAGCTGAAGGGATATCTAAGAAGTATCGTCTAGAGGAAGAAGTTTCGTTAGTGCTTGGGGTGTATTTGAAAGGGCTCTCAGGACTCTGATCTCATACTCACTCTACTTCCTAGCAATGAAGGATAAGCATCTCCTCTAGAATGTACTTCCTCTATTTTATAATGCCTGACCATAGACCCAAAGACAAGGGGCCAAAAGAGAGTGAACTGAATTCTCTAAAACCATAAGCCAAAATAAACCTTTACTCATTTGTAATAACTAAGCAATTAATTTAATTCTAATAATTTCTTTAGTGTTAAATAAGAATACCAATATAATTAAAATTGTAAGATTCTGTGATTTTTGATGAAACAATAATTACAAAATATACAGAATAGACTTGATATGCAGTAGACACTCTAAAATCAGATATGGTCATGACCAGTATGGGAACAGGTGCTTTTTCTTTTTTCAGTTTATTTTTTTATTGTATTAATTTATTCAGATTACAACTCGATTGTTATCCCATCACTCCTCCCTCCCATTCCTCCCTTCTTCCCACGTTTACCCTATTCCACTCCCCTAGGTCTACGACTGAGCAGGTCCTCCTCCCCCACTATACGGTCATAGGCTATCAAGTCTCTTCTTGGTAGCCTGCTTATTCTTTCTTTGAGTGCAAAAGTTTATTATTTTAGGTATTTTGTTACAATGATGAAAGATTAGTAGCTTAGAACTCTATTTCTTCCAAAATAGCTTAACAATATAAAGTACTGACCCTGATGCACACATAAGACTTCCAGTTTCATGATGAAAACAATGGCATAAAAATTTGCCAAGAGAACATGACCTTTAGATATCACAATCTCTTGTTCGTTAGTGATTTGGAACATTTATTATGGAATTAGACATCTTGGATTATAATGCAGGAACAGAAGGTGATGTGTGCAATGTCAAACATTACTGTAGGTCTCCAGTAACTCTCCAGAAGCCAAAAAATCATGGCAAATATCTTCAGAAGGAATGAGCCCTGGCATTATCTTTAAGCCTGGTTTCTAGCCTGAAGAGATGTCAAAAAGCATATTTTATGATGCTATGTGTGTTCTGGCATCTCAAAAATACTCAGGTTGACGCTCTCAACTTTATTATAAAAATTATTTTAACTTAACATTATTCTAAATTTAAAAGAAATGAAACATCTTTATTCTGATACAATTGTTAAAAGTTTTGAAGTTGAACTCATAGTAAGTACACAGAAAAATCAGAAACCCAATGAAAAACAGACACCATTCTCAACTGAGAATAATTTAAGGATAAACTTTTTAAAAAAGAAAATATAAAGATGAGTAACACAAAAATATGTTGAGACACTCAACGAGTAGCAATTTCAAAATAATGATTCTACTCCCCAGTATAGAAAAGGAAACAATCATTAAACTTGATTGGGAGCTGTCCATGAGCTATAAATGACACCAGAACAAAGTTAGCATCATTTATAGCCAATTGTGGCCGAAGCCATATTCAGAGACACAATTGTAGAAAAAAAATTACACTGATCTTCAGGAGTGTTCTATTAACTGATGCTAGCTAGAAAGCAGAGGGCAAAGAGATCCAGGTAATGTAGTCAATAATGGTCAGCCATTCAGGACCCAGAGCAACACAGAGGGGCCGAGAAAGAACCAGAGGGCACAGGGAAAGCAATGAGAGTCAGGGTTCAATGGGACACATTGGGACATAAATAAAAAGATGCTGGTTTAATGGCTTAAACTATTTTTAAGGGGGGAAAGGCTGAGTGAAATTTCAGTCTTGGTGCTGTCACAGGACTAGTTACATTTCTTCCCATTTCTCCATTTTTTTTTAAAATCATGATCACAGAAGACCTACATTTCCAAACACATCATCATGCAGGCAAATTTAAAGCCTAAAGAATGAGCTAAGAAATTGGAGATCTTTGTCTTCTGCTGAGTCTGCTCAATTTTCCCATAAGATCTGTTTCTATTGGCTAGGTATGGGCTACAAAGCTATCACTAATCCTATGATTGGTAAAATAAAATGAGTATATCATTATCATCTTACTCTAATGACTCAGCATGGGCCAGACACGCTGTCTTTGAGAAGAAATCCCCCTCTGTGATAAAGGGACAAAAAGAGCAAGGTGTAAGATGTGCACACAAAGGAAGTACTCCTTTGTTTCCAGGACCTCAGATTCAAAATATGAATCTGCGCTCCAAGGTCTGACTGCATCTGGTACTTTTTTCTACCTACAGCTCTAACTATTAGGAGCTTTGACCCTTTTATCATAATCTCAATTTCAACCAAACGAGCTCTAGTCCTGCCTTCATGACTAATGGCTTCAGCAATCACTAAGCATCTCCTCACTTATGATCAGTCACAGTATGATTTCAGAATACTGTTGACAATTTTGTCATAATCATGGTGACATGTAGGCAGCCTTGAGATATAAGGAAGCACAGCATATTTTTATGATATACTATATATTTAGCTCAAGAACTGATTTTCATAAATATCAGTGCTGCGATAGCATAAAAAGCGTCCAAAAAGAAGTGTCAAAATGGTCAGTGATAGTCTTTCTTTCCTTGTGCGTTGTAATGTAACCTTCAAGTGAATCTCATACAGTTTCAATCCCTGTGCCCTAATCTGTTAGATTATTAACTTTACAATTACACCATTGAAAGACTCAAACAGATTTTGGTTGTTAATACCATCACATTTTGAACTTGAGAGTTTTTGCTTATTCAGTCTGGCAAATATTAATGCACTAATGGTGCATGCCAGCTGTAAGAACTACTGGCAATTTGGGTTGATTTCTGTATATTGAGCATTCTCCTGATAGTAGTTAGTTGTCCACTTGGACAAAGGCCATACCTCGCATTAAAAGAACTAGATAGATTCCTATTTTTAAAAACCCTATATGCATAGTTACCATTATTTTCCATTTATCTCTCAAATTTTACATGTTCACAGTTGTCAAATTTAAGTCTCTCATTACACACACACGTGTGCACACACACACACACACACACACACAGAGAGAGAGAGAGAGAGAGAGAGAGAGAGAGAGAGAACACTTTAACCTTTTTATACTGTGTGAAGGCTAAGCTTAGAACATTTTAAATAATTGACTTGTGTAAGTACATTCGGATTTTTAAAAGATTAAGCAAATTCAAAGTGTCTCAACTACAAGTTCTTAAAGTGTCCTCAGTTAATTCACCTCCATTTCTGTAAAATCCCAAATAGTTGGGCTATTACATGGCCACGTATCAATACTGATGAAAGAAAAATGTGCCTTCTTGTAGCAGTCCTTAAGATGATACCCCACACTTAGTCTCTGTTGAAATTACAGCTGACCTCTGATTTTCATATGAAATATTTTAAAATGAAAACATTTAAGTTGTTGCATCAACTTCTCATCAGATAGCTACATTGGATACAATGAAGATAGATTTAACCAACAAAGGCTCTACAATTTCTGATTCCACAATAAGCCCAGAACTTTTTGTACTACATTAGTGGCATATGTGATGAATAGAGTTTGAAAGTCCAGGAAATCTATTTACTACACGTGCTTGTGAGATCTTGAAAGCAAGCATTAAACAATATAGCCTACACAGTCTTCAAAAGATAAGCAATTGGAAAAGATAAGAGCATGAGCTATTTTTATCACTAAATCTGGGCATATTTTGAACATTCTATGTCTATTCAAATTTTACAATGAACAGCCATGGTCCCTGGTTGGAAGATCTACTTCTGAGATTCTTTTAAGTGACTTAAATCTCCACAACCATCTAGGCAATTACAAAGGAATAAAACATATGAATTTTGCGTGGTACACACATCTTTAATCCCAGCAGAGGCAGAGGCCGGTGGCTCTCTATGAGTTCAAAGCCATCTTGGTCTACAAAGCGAGTTCAGGCCAGCCAGGGCTACACAGGAAAACCACGTCTTGTAAAACCAAAATAGATAATAGACAGATAAATGGATAGATAGATAGATAGATAGATAGATAGATAGACAGACAGACAGATAGATTTTTAAGCCCCTGTGCAACAGAACCCAAGCCCACAGTGCAATCCCCATCTTCAGAGGCATTTTGTCAGACATACACCCAGGACAGAGAAGTGAGACCTCTAAGTGCCAGCCCCTTGACTGTAAGGTGGCCCTTGGTCAAGTACAGCAGCAGTGAGCTGTGCTCTGCCCTCTGGTAGTTACATCTACTGGACTATACCTTCATGAATTCCTGGTAGTCCACAGGTGCCAAGCAGGTGAGACCTACCCTATGGCCTGCACACCCATTCCTGACTCATAGCACAGCCTCTATCCCCAGAAGCCCATAGCTACCCAGCCTGGGACAGACAAGTGAGACCTCTGGGCCAGCGCCCCATCCCTACCCCGCCATGTCCATGTGCCCCTGGATAAGCACAGCAATGATGAGTTACACCCTTCACCCTGTCAGCTCTGACTCCCAGATCACAGCCATACCTGCAATCCCAGATGTCTATGGCCATCAAAGACCAAGGGGTAAAATTCAGCCACCACCTCCTGCCAGCCAGTCCCCCTAAAACACTCCCAACAGAGGTAAACCATACCTTCTCCCTGAAGCTCCATTTTCTGGCCTACAATTCAGCCTATATTACCCAAGGCCTCTCCCAATCAGCCAGATAGCTAAAGGCTATCACAGGAACAAACACAAGATCCAGGACAACATGCCAAAATCAGGACTCAGCTACCATACTACAACAAGCACAGAATCTTAACACAGCTGAAGCACAAGAAAATGACCTTAAATCCAGTTTTATGAAGATGATAAAGGCCTTTAAAGAAGAAATGAATAAATCTCTTAAAGAAATACAGGAAAATGGAAAAACAGCAAGCAGCTAAGGAGGTTAAGGGCACTGTATCATTGAAAATAGACATAGACACTGTTTATTCCATGGTTTAAAAAAAAAAGGGTGGTGGGGTTGTGGGGGCGGGCTTCTGTAGAAACAGGAAGCTGGAAGCTCATTAAAGAGGAGACATTCAGTCAGCACTGAATCATGACTTCTTTTTCTCCGCTGAGTTTATAAATGCCCCACCCATCCACCCATTTGATGATGTTTCCTTTGTTTGTTCTTTTGAACAAGTTTAATCAATAACCACTGTCAGACGTTACAAGTGCCACATTTGATAATGTCTTGCTATATATCTCCTGTTTCCATTTGGTGCTTGCTATATTTTCTTTCACTTTTGTTACATGCTGAGTATGTTCACTTATTTAAAACAGAAAAAAATAGCTCTCATAGATCATTCTCTAGACAATAATAAACACAAATAGAAGGCAAAAAAAGTAAGATTAGAATTCAGTCTCTTGATATTCATCTCCAAAAGTTTTCTATTGGCAATAATTATTCTGTCTTCCATGTGGTCTTGCATGTCCTTTTTATTTTTTACTTTTTATTGATGTGTGTATTTGTATGTGCATGTAAGTATATGTGTGGGATGTGAATGTGCTCTGTGTATTTCTGTAGATGTGTTTAGAAATGAATTAAGGTTAAGGTGCATCAATGTCCATGTGAAAGCCAGAGATATCTTCCTAATCTCACTCCATCTTTACTTTTTTTGAGACAAGGTCTTTAACTGACACCAAAGCTCATCAAGTTGACTAGTCTGACAGGCTAATGAACATAAATGATACACCAGGTAAATACTGACAGAAAATTTTACAGAGGTGGAAATAGATTTTTTTTGTCTTTGCGTTTGCTTGGAAATTCATCAATTACACCATCTTCCAACCACACCACATAGAAATGAATGTGTCTTGATGTCTCTCTTTTCTCTGAAAAGCAATGAATATATCCACTCAGTAAGAGACAAGCTACCTGTCCTTCATACAATGTTATATCAACAAATGATTTGACAGACTAAGAGAATTTCAAATGTCTAAAACAGAATCACAGTGAGTGTGGTTGGTCTTATTTCTCAGCCCCATTAAATTTACTACCACAATACTGAAAAGATTTATGGAGAGAGCAGAAGTCAATTAATTTACTACACTTCTTGTCTAGTTATTCAGGTCCTCAAAAGAATAAACTAATTGACAAAAATTCTCACAAATGATACTAAATTTGTTCATTCTTAAGAAGTATTAAAATGATCAGTTTTCCAGTTATGATCTCCCATATCCAAATATTGACACAAACTATACTGCATGCATGAAGGGTGCACTTTTAATATGTTATTTGCTCAAGAATATGGAATATTGTCTAAGACTTTAAGTACTATATTTTTTTTAATTTTTTTTAAATTTTTTAAATTTTTTTTAAGTACTATAATACACATGGAAAGAGTAAACATCCATGTGTTATTCCTGATTTTAATACAAATGCTTTCAATTTCTCTCAATTTTGGTTGATATTGGCTGTAGGCATGCTGTAAGTTGCCTTTATTATGTTAAGGTATGTCCTTTGTATTCTAGGTCATTCCAGGACTTTTATTATGAAGGGATGTTGGATTTCATCATAGGACTTTTCTGTATCTAATAAAATGAACAAGTGGATTTGTATTTAATCAATTTATGAGGTGTATTACATTCATCAATTTATATGTGTTGGATCATCTCTGCATTTCTGGGATGAAACCAACATGATTGTGGTAGGTAATCTTTTTGATGTGTTCTTAGATTCATTTTGCAAGTAGTTAATTGTCAGGTCTACTTTGTGGATATTTTCCAATACTAAATCAGCTGAAGTTAGCAGATTCATAAATTGATGATGAAGGTGGGACGGGAATAAGATTAAAGATACAACAAGAAGCCCCACTTTAACCGTACTGACCCTCCCATAAAATCTTGATGTTAAATACATTATCCATTAAAAGGATTATATCCTATCAAGAATCCATTCATGGTAAGTGTAAAAAAGTTTCATGCTTCATTTTATGCAACTTATGTTACTCCTTCCTAACTTGTGTATTTTCTGAATGATTCTTAAAGACATTCACACCATCACTCATTTTCTCAACATTACATGTTTTCCTCCTTCATTCCCTTCTATTGACCCTCTTGATTTTACCCAACAATTATTCTCCAAATACATATGTTTCTCCCCATTTGTTTCAAAGACACGTTTTCTTGAGGAGTATAGGAGTTTATTTTATCTCACTGTTACCCGTAATGGAAATTTAAGGTCTCTTAAGAAAGTATGCTAAATCTACCCATGATTTCATTTTATTTTATTATTTATTTATTTTGTTTTTTTTGAGACAGGGCATCTCTGTGTAGACTTGGAGACCAGGCTGGCCTCGAGCTCACAGTGATCCGCCTGCCTCTGCCTACTGAGCTGGGATTAAAGGCGTGTGCCACCACACCTGGCTACCCATGAATTTTAATCCCCACTAAAGGAGTTAAAGTTCTTGCTACGGAGTTAGAAAGAATTGTTTACACCTGTCCACTGCCAGGTTTGGTCTGTCTGTCAGGGTTCTCCAGAAAAACAAAACACAATAGAATGCTTACACACACACACACACACACGCTCACTCACTCACGCTCACATGAATACCTGAGAGACAAAGACAGAGATTTGTGAACACTGACAAGTCCAGAATTTGAAAACTGTCCCAACAGGCTAAAGAGGAAGGACAACTTGATCCCATTTGACATTCACTCTGCTGGCAGAATTACCTCCTTTCCTGGGGAATTTAGTATCTGTTCTCTTAAGTCCTTCCATTGACTGCATGAATCCCAGTCATATTGTGGAAGATGATCAAATGCAAATCTAACTCTTTAAATAAGAATTTCATTCAGAAATACATTACAGAAATATCAAAAATTATGTTTGCCCAATTGCCTGAGTAAAATGAATCTGCCTATTTGACATATAACATTAACTATTACAGCATAGTTTCCCCCAAACCACTCTCAAGCTCAGTAATACACTATGAAATTTCATTGACTCATGGAAACCTGTTATGTTCCTATTTCCATTTACTACAGGGAAATCACAATGAAAAATATAAAAAAGGAAGTGTTGTGTGGGACAGAATCTAAGAGTATTTTCAGAATGTGTCACCATTTTGGCTTTAACATTTGATTCTGATATTGACAACTCAGGAAATTAATCTGAGCTTTGGGGCTCAAATTTTCAGTTAGAACTTCATTGTGTATGTATAATTTGATGATCAAATTGTCCATGTAATTGAACTCAATCTCTGGCCTTCACTCCTTCTCAGATCGGCATTGCTATCAATCAGCTGAAGGTGTTTTGCTCACTTAAGATAGAAGGCACAGAAAAAGCAAAGCAGAGATTTCTTAATATTAGTAGCTCTTAATATCAGCAGGTCTTAGCTCTTAGAGTTAGCAGTGCCAGGCCTTGAGTGACAATGGCGTTAGACTACTAACAAGACTCATCACTGTTTACTAAGTAGTCAGATGTAGCTACTAGCTACTACTACGAGTAGAGGCTATTAGGTTTGTATACTTTCAGTGTTACCTACTTTCTTCAGTGTTAACTGCCTGCAGGGTTATCAACTCCCAGTGCTGGTTATGGTCAACACCAGCAGCCTTTTGTTCTGCCAGCTTCAGTGTCACCATCTCAACCTGCTCTACTCAGGACAGACATCATTAGTGAGCAAAACTGTAACCATCAAAGGGGCTTTATTAGGACTTACACTACAATGTGAATGGGTGAGTGGAGAAACCAAACAAAGGATCGTGCAGGTGAAGGCATTTTGCTTATACTTCAAGGAAAAGGAAATAAGAAGGGGCAACCTCATACGTGCATACCATACCTGGTGGGAAGATGTACTCTTTGGTGACCTCCTAAAATCCTTTATATCATCTAGGGCAGACTTGTGATACATGCTGCTGTGAAGAAAGCAAAAGTCTTCTAGAGCAAGCTGAGGATGCCTGTAACCACAGCTGAATCCATGTGACAATGACATATTTGAGCAGCCACTGCAGAAGAAAGAATGAGCCTTTTTTTTTTTTTTTTCTTTTTGGCCTTTCTGTCTAGTCTCAGTATTTCATGATATAAGAATATTGCCACGTGTATTGGGATCAATGTATACTGTCAGGATTATTTGTTCCCTGAGTCCTAATTTAAATATAATCATGAAAACAATCTTATCACTCAGACAATTTGTGGGACTCTGCTGGATAAGGTTGAAGTCTGGTTTCTCTGGACAGCCATTTTTGTTCAAGGTCTGTGAAAGTAGACTCCCTTTTCTCAGCAGGTTTCACACTCCACCTGATCTGGTAACCCCAGATCTTATAAGGAGTGTCACACAGCCCTCAAGGAAAATTACAGCCCAACCCTTTCCTTCTTCAGCAAGCACAAGGAATTCCTGGAAGTACTCCATCCTAGGCTGAGGAGATCCTAGCCTCCGGGAAATGACCTTTATTTGTACCTAGAAGTCATGCTCTCACACACTGAGTAATTAAGTACTGATTTCTCCTTCTTGTGATAGGACCTCCTTATTTCTCTCCCCTATGTCACTGCTCACTGTATGTAGATTAAGTATCCTGACACCCTTAGCCCTATAGAATCAGACACATTCACCCCGACAACCCCTTCTCCTGAGAGGCTTGGAACCTGGGCCCACCCATTCTCATCCTGAAGCATGCCCACAGGATATGGAACCCAGGCCAGCCCACCAGATGCTGAATAACAATAATTATTAAAACTCTAAAAGGTTAGCAGGTAGATAGCTATTGGCACAAAGGCCCCAAACCTTTGTAAATGAAGACATATTTTTCATAAATGTGTGTTCATCTTTATCCACACTCAACACATTCTCATCAACTCTGTTCCTTACCCTCCACATCCATACCATTGTGTCTTTCCTTTTGTTCTTGTGGCTTCCTAATGCTCTTATGGCACAGTAGCATGCCTATCTTGGTTCCATTTGTTCAACCCCATTTTGAGTTATGTTTCTATTGACTCTCCACAGAAGCCACTGTCCTACATTAACCCCTTTACCACAAGAACTGTACAATGACTGATTCCTAGGTATAAATTACTCTACCCTTCCTCTTTGCATAATTGACTAATAATTAATAACTCTCATTTCTTAGCACTTACTGGAGAAGTAGTTTTTAATCATGTAATTAAAGTTTTCTTTCCCATGAGGTCTTTGCATGTATCAGGAAGAAATTCTGCTTATTTTTACTCTTCACTATATCCCACTCCTTAACATAATATGTAGCAAATTATAAATGTAAATTAGTAAATGTGTTTTTTCGTAGTGAACCGTGTTTAGTTAAAACTTATTAACCCAGTCTCAGGAGTTTGATTTGGGGAATAGTTCATTCTTCTTTCCACATCATCAGCACATGCTTGTAGACCACCTATGTACAAGGCTTTTTTTGTGATAGAAATAATATGTATTAAGCGTAACATTGCTAGTGGGATGTACTCACAGCCTGGATGTAATGCAATGAAAAATTATAAAGTGGATTCCATTATAAATAATATGGATGACAGTCTTCCACTATTACAGATAGTAGTTAAAACTATAAACTGAAAAGTTTCTTTTAAGTGCCTAGAAATTAAAATATTATCATCTAAACTCTGATCCGAATTGGTTTGGGTTTTTTGTTTTGTTTTGTTTGCTCAGGACCAAAGAGTCATAAGGCTCACGTCAGCGCTAAAACTGCCAACAGTAATCCACACAGGATTTGGGTAATGAGTTGTGCTGATCACAACAGTCTCTCATTATTTGCTTGCATACACCCTGGTGTGTAATCTCAGAACACACGTGCAGAGATGGGAAATCCAGGGCCTGCTTGAGTGTTTGCTTCTTTGATTCCAACACAGATGTTCGGAGGCACCCAGGAGACATGGCATCATGCTAATACTAAGCCACGTTTATGTTTGTGTTTATATTCAAATATATCTAACTGGTATGAAGCCATGAATTTTTTACCCATAATTATAATCACAGCACTGGGTGACATCGTGGCTTGTTGCTAAAAAGGTAGGAAACTTTGCATCTGAGAATTAGTAGATGAATCTAGAAGCAACAGTATGCATCAAAAAGATTCCAAATCAATGTATTTATGGTTCGAAGTTGATAGGCTTGCTGCTACTTTTAAAAGAAAAAAATCAACATTGGAATAAACCACTGATATTGGCACAAGACTGGAAGTTCTGAATGCACAGGTTGGGCATGAGCATAGTGATAAGCAGTCTGAGAAGCTAGGCAGTGATCTCATCAGCAGATGGAAACATAGCTGGCTTGTCCAGGCCATTCATTTCCCAGAAACGTAAAGTTGTAAACTCTGACTGTTCTTCCAAGTTTCCTATATCTGAAATCTCTGAAAGGAAGAGAAATCAACAAAAATTAAATGGGAATATATAATAATAATAAAATTTAGAAATCCAGCTGCCATGGAGATAAACCGAATATAAGTAGGTAGATGTTCAGAATGATTGAAATGTGTCCTTTAATTCTGTGTCAGAAGACTCTTCTGTGTCTGGACCTGTGTCTACATGTTACAAATGCACAGAGAGGGAGAGAGAGAGAGAGAGAGAGAGAGAGAGAGAGAGAGAGAGAGA
>OU015747.1:8587270-8615570 GCA_907169655.1 Acomys percivali | reverse complement strand
TGAGAGAGAGAGAGAGAGAGAGAGAGAGAGAGAGAGAGAGAGAGAGAGAGAGAGAAGTACAATACCAAAACCTATAAAGTCTGAAAGAAGGTTAAGCTTATAATGAAAATGCAAAATACTAAAATTATTTACTCTTATGTCTGATACACTGTGTAGAGTAGAATTTTCTAGTTTCTTTTTTTAAAAAAAACCTTAGTTGTTTCATGTGAATAGGTTTTGTTTTGGTCTCAAGTGTGGTTTGTGAGAATGCTTTTCCACTGCTGAAAATAGACTTGTGACCTTTGTTAGCTGAAAACAGGCTTCTGAGAGGGTACGTGATGTTCTGCTAGAAGCTGTCTCATAAGAGGGCAGGGTTTTTGCCAGCTGAAAAATATCCTTGTGAGGACTCTGAGAAGGGACAAATGGAAGCCCACAGACAGTGAGGCAACATTTCTGTTTCACTAAGCTTCGCAGTAATTCACATTGTTTCGCGGCCCTCATTTTTCTACACTTCATTTCACAGAAAGAAACGCTCCAGCAAACTTCTCGTGGTGCCCCAGCTGCATCTTGCTGCTTCTGCTAACTCATGCTGATTAGGAGTCTTGCTGTTTCTACTGATTCGTGTTGCTGTTTGGTGTTTGCCACTTGACTGGATGGTTGGTGTCCTGACAATGAAGAGTGGAATCACCCCCCAAGAAAATATGTCTTAAAGGGTGCACAACTCTTTCTTCTAACCTCTCTCCCCTACCTCTGGTCAGTGGGTTGAAAGGAAGGTTGAAATATTTAACGATCATAAATAAAGTAGGTTTCTGAAGAATCTAAGCCTACAACTATGTATTCACAGTGTTTATTGATTCAATAAAAGAAAAAGAAGAAAATTTTTCAAAATACAGAGAGGAAGAATTAAGGCTTTTTCTGGAAATGAAGTCATCATCTTTATTATCCCTTTTCATCTAGTTTTCTGTTTATAGCTGATACTGGCTCAGGATTTTAAAAAGAAAAAGAAAAAAAAAAAGAAAAAAGAAAAAAAACACTTCATTGGACAATAATTGAAAAGAAAAATTAGAGAGTGTTTGTGGATTAATAGGACACATTTCAGGAACCCACTCATAACTTAGACAAACCCGGTCTTCTTGCTTTTATTTCCATTTCTTAATACAGGATTAGACTGAAAAACTGAAATTGCTGAGTATCTTAGATTTTATGGATTTCCAACTCATTTTTCCTATTTACATATTAATTATAAAGCTCAGAATATATCTTGTATTTTCTTTCTAACAGGTGAAATACTCCAAAGGAGAATAAAGAATAGTTGATTATTAATATAATATTTACTTGTACTTTTATAAGTTCACCATTATTTATTGTTTTATTTATATTCAATTATACATATTAATATCTACCCTCTAACTTTGTTTTTATAGAATATAATTATAATAACAACACTTTATGAACACACAAAAAAAATCTCTATTCTCCAAACCTCCATGAAAACCAAAATCAAAACAAAGTCACATCCTTTCACGTCTCTAGACCTTACTGTAAAATTTCCTCAATCTTCATATGGAGTTTTCCAGTTATGTCAGATCTCAGTATACTTTCAGTCTGTGCTTTTTGACCTTTACCATTTAATTGCGTTAACAAGTACTTTCACCTAAAGAGGTAGGTCATGCAAGATGCCCAAGAAGACTTGAACCTTACAGGAAAATCAGAAAACATAATGATAGGAAGAAGAGAATAAGATGTACAAAATTCTTTCAGTAAAGATACTTTCTAGGGAGCTGGAGAGATGGCTCAGTGGTTAGGAGCACTGGCTGCTCTTCCAAAGGTCCTGTGTTCAATTCCTGGGAATCACATGGTGGTTCACAGTCATCTGTAATGAGATCTGGTGCCTTCTTCTGAGATGCAGCCACACATGCAGGCAAAACACTGTATATATAATAAATACATCTTTAGAAAAAAAGAGATACTTTCTATATAAAAGAAAGGTTTTGACAAAAAAAAAATGACATTTGTCCAAACTTCTGAGGTTGGGCAATGTGTTTTCTTCTGCTAACTCTATTCTTTGTTTTCTCCCTAAACTTTAAAATTTTTCTTTCCCATCTCTGGAGTCAGCTCCGAATTTTCTTGCAGATTAGGAAGGAAAAGCTTGTCAAAAACATTAGAGATCTTCAAGATATACATTAGACTAAAGATTGCCAGAAATTACTTCCCAGAGTAACTACTTACATGAGACCACGTGGCATCCTAAATCACCAAGTCAACTTTATTGAACAGTTGAGGCAGGACTTCAGTCCCCGCCCCCGCCCCCCCCGCACTGATCAGAATGTTATTAGCGTATCCTTCAGTCCACTGTAGTGTGTTTCCTATTTACACTACACAACTATATCCCTCAAACTTAAGGAAGTTTATTTGTTCACGATAAAACACATTTCTCTGTTCTGTAACAAAAAAAAAGGGGGGGGGGAGGTAAAAATCAAGGGACACTCACTCATCTGTTAAACTGTCAGTATATCATAACTTGAATATTGATTTCAGGGGAGGCTGTGACATTCCCTAGGTGATCATGTCAAGTCTGCTGACAGACAGTTCTGTGCTTAATTGAATATGATGTCTGTACAGGGAAGCAACGAGGGCTGGCAGTGATATATGTTTTGTCACCCACTGTGTGCTCAGTAGAAGGTAACGATATTCCTTCGTGTGCTGACCAAACTCTATGTGCATGTCCTATTACTTCAGCATTTTTTTTTTCTCATAAAGACTTGGGAGCAATGCATTTACCCATCCAAGAGATGATTATGCATTAAAAACTTGAAGCATGAAATATCAGATGGGGATAGTCATAAATGATTTGACACATGAGTAATAATTTTAATTTGGTCACTAAGCTTGCAGTGTAGCTTTACTCATCTGTAATATGGGAGTAATGATCATCCTTCCTGCCATTAACTACTTCTCAGCAGTGTTGTAAAGATTAATTTATGTTTCTAAATGGCTTTTCAAATGGAAAGTGCAATGTAAATGTTAGTTTCTAAAGCAAAGCCCTTGCTTGCCAGAACTGGCTTTGTCTCTGATTAACATTTAAAATGCTGTATGTGAAACTCAATTTTGTTTGATGAATATCACAGAGATATTTTTAGTTATTTTAAAGGGAATGTGAATTGCAATTTTCAATATTTTAATATAAATAAAACAAAAAGGATAATCTCCATTAATTTAAAAAATATACTATCTAAATCACCATTTTGTTTTTTATACGTACCCAGTGGGAAGAAAAAGCCCACTGTATTTCAACCTAACAAATTGTGTTTTATTCCACCAGTAAGTTACACAAATTAGCCTGAAAACACTTCAACATAATGTATGTAAAAATATTCTAAGGTAACATTTTTATAGTCTGAGTCCTCAGCTTTTCATTTCATACAGATATACGTTTAAATGATTGGTCACTTAGGTCTCTGCTATTTCCTACCTCCAAAATTATAGTGCACAGTGTCACATAAATATGAACAAGAACAGAAGTAATTTTTCCACGTGTTGGAAACTGACTAAGCATTGACTCTGCTGTGTTGTTAAGTTACAGACCGGAAGTTGTGAAGCTGCAACATCCGTACATCGTATCCTCCAGCTCCTTCTCTAGAGATGGTGGGTATTAGGTATAGTAGCTGCCAACTTTGCTAGCTTTGCTAACATGCAATTTCCTCTCCTAGCTTTTCTCATATCTCCATATTGGTTCATTTCTCTTCAATCTTTTAAATAGCTTCTTCTCCAGTGAATTCTAAACATTTTTAAATGGCTTTAAAAGTGCATCCACACCAAGAACTGAACCTCTTACATGACTGAAATGTCAAACTCAACATCAAAACAACTCCTTCTCCTCCTCCTGACATACAGTGCTCACTTTGTCCTGGTGACTGATAACACTCACAGCCAGTCACAGCATCATCTTATCCAAACCATACAAAGTGTGTTTCAACTTTCCACTTATTTTTACTAGGCTTAAATGAGTTTAAATCCTGAACCAAGCATTGGAAGAGATTTTAAGCAGATGAGCAAGCCCTGATCCCAAGCAACCCTTAGTCTACCAGGAGAGAACTATGATCATGAAGTAACAGAGTAAGAGCTTGTTTCCAAACGCAAGAACACCAACAGCTTTGTGTGCCATTAATCTGAAAAGCCTTTCCAAGATAAGTCATAATGACTTAATTCTGAATATCAGGAAAACACGAAGAGAAGGGATGGAAAACAATAAATAGGTTGAATGATGTAGGCATTTCAAGTAAAGAAAGAAATTTGTTCCCTCTCCGCCATGTCCAAAGAGTTCCCAAATCATAGACCTCAAAGACAATTTTTGAATAAGTAGTACAATGTGCCTTGCATTCTAAGTTCCCACTGACAAATGTTTGGTGCCATTATATTATCTTTTTAATGTATGAGCCTCAAACATGAACATATTCTCAAGATTGTTCTAACACCCCCTCTCAAAATTCTCCATGGTTTCTCTTTCCTTTACTTCCATTGAAAATGTTATCTTCATCTTAAAATATTTTGATAGTCTCTCAATCTTTATTCTTATCCAGATTTATTTTCCTCTTTCCTTTTGTTATCAAAGACTCAAAGTTTTCTCCTCAATATTTGAAGAAAAATAAGAAAAAATAGCAAATGACCCTCAATTATATTCTTTCCATCTTTAAGTTGAAATGGTGTACTTTATGTGTTTGAAATATGAAAAGTGTTAATCCTAAATTTGGTATTAGATTTGTAGTTAAATATTTTTTAACAGAGAAAGAATTCTTCTGGTGACAAAATTTTGTATCTTGATTTTATCATATTAATCATTTTGTGCATTTAATTAGAGCTGTAGGGGAATTTTAATCCAGCAATATGTTTGCTCTGGCAAAGGAACACATCTAAAGACCTTCTAGGTCTATGTGATCTGGCTGGAATGCAGGCACACCCTGGGTTACAGTATGCTCTGGGTAGAATACAGATGTGCCCTTAATCTACACCTTACTCCCAAACAATGAGGTAAGGTTAGTTTGTAGAAGGAAGCACCATGTTTGAAAGTGACTTCTAATTAAGGGACAAACAAGCAACAGATCAGAGAAATATTTGACAGAATAGGGGGTACACACAATTTGGGATGAGCTTTTCTAGTTCCATCCATTTTCCTGAAAATTGTGGGATGGCTTTGTTTTTTATAGCTGAATAGTATTCCATCGTGTAAATGTACCACATTTTCTTTATCCATACTTCAGTTGAGTTGTTTCCAGTTTCTGGCTAGTAGGAATAAAGCTGCTATGAACATAGTTGAGCAAGTGTCTTTGTGAGATATTCAAGCATCTTTTGGGTATATGCCCAGACATGATATAACTAGGTCTTGAGGTAGGGCTATTCCTAATTTTCTGAGAAACCTCCATGTTGATTTCCATAGTAGTTGTACAAGTTTCTACTCCCACCAGCAATAGAGGATTATACCCCTTGCTCTACATCCTCACCAACATTTGCTGTCACATTTGAGCTTAGCCATTCTGATGGGCTTAATATGGAATCTCAGAGTCCTTTTGATTTACATTTCTCTGATGACTAAGGACATTGAACATGTCTTTAAGTGCTTCTCAACCATTCAATAGTCCTCTGTCGAGAATTTCCTGTTCAACTCCATAGTCCATTTTCTTAAATTGGGTTATTTGCTTTTGTTGGTGTCTAATTTAATGAGTTCTACATATATTTTGGCTATTAGCCCTTTGCTGGATATAGGATTGGTAAAGAGCTTTTCCCATGCTGCAGGCTGGCATTTGTCTCATTGACAGTGTCCATGAGGTTCCACTTATTAACTGTTTATCTTAGTGCCTAGCTTATTGGTGTTCTGTTCAGAAAGTTGTCTCCTGTACCAACGAGTTCAATGAGTTTTTCCCTGTTATCTCTTCTTTCAGATTTCGTGTATCCAGTTTTAGATTGAGGTCTTTTTTATTTTTTTTATTTTTTTGCCTTTTTAAAATCAATTTATTCTTGTTACATCTCAATGATTATCCCATCCCTTGTATCCTCCCATTCGGCCTTTGATCTACGTCTACTTGAGTTTTGGACAAGGTGATAAATGTGGATCTTTTCACATTTTTTACATGCAGATATCCAGTTAGGCCAACACTATTTGTTGAAGATGGTTTATTTTTGCCATTGTATGTTGTCAGAAATCAAGTGTCTGTAGGTGTGAGGATTTATTTCTGGGTCTTTTATTCTATCCCATTGATCAATCTCTTTTTTTTATGCCAATACCATGTGGTTTTTATTACATGGTACTGCTTGGAATTAGGGATAGTGATACCTCCAGAAGTTCTTTTTATTGAAGGAAAGATAACCAGAGTGAGGATCAGGTATGTAGAGAGCAGGGATGAGAGGGGAGAAAGGACTAGGAGAAATAAAGGAAGGTGTGAGAGGCATCTCTATGACTGCCTCCCAGGAGTCTATATGGGTAACCCTAGCTAAGACTTCTAGTACCGGAGGTTAAGGAGACTGAGGTGGCTATCTCCTGTAGCTAGGTGGGGCTTCCCAAGGAGGAGGGGGAAATTAACCTACCCTTAAAACCTTGACTCAAAAATTGTCTTGCTTACAAGAAGTTCAGGGATTAAAATGAGGGGGACCTCTTCCCCTTGTATATGTTCATAGGGTATCAAGTCTCTTCTTGGTAGCCTGCTATCCTTCCTCTGAATGCCACAGGGTCTCCCCTTCCAGGGGATATGGTCAAATATGGGACACCAGAGTTTGTGTGAAAGTCAGTCCCCACTCTCCACTCAACTGTGGAGAATATCCTATCCATTGACTAGATCTGGGTAGGGGTTTGAAGTTTTTTGCACATATTGTCCTTGCCTGGTACTATAGATTTAGCAGGACCCCTGGGCCCAGATCTTCCCGTCATAATGTTCTTCTTAGGGGAGAGGAGTAGGGGGAAAGCAGGATGGAAGGAGGAATGAGAGGATACAGGGGATGGGATATCAATTTAGATGTAACATGAATAAATTAACAAAATATTTTTTTAAAGATCTAGAAGAAAGTAGGGGAAAAAGATGGAGCAAAGATTGAGAGAATGGTAAATCAATGACTGGCCCAACTTGAGACCCATCCCATGGGAGAAAGCCAATTCCTGTCACTACTAAAGATACTTTGCTATGATTGAAAACAGAAAGCTAGAATACCTGTCTTCTGAGAGACTTCACGCAGTAGCTGATCAAGACAGACGCAAAGACCCACAGCCAAATAATAGGCTGAGCTTGGATAGTTTTATAGCAGAGTGAGAGGAAGAATAGAGGGAGCTTGCGAGATCAAGGCTACTACAAGAAGACCTACAGAGCCAAGTAGCTTAGGCCTATGAGGGTTCACAGAGATTGAACCACCAACCAAAGAGCATGCATGGACTGGACCTAGACCCCTTACACATATGTAGCAGATGTACAGCATGGTCAACATGTGGGTCCCCTAACAATGGGAGCAGGGGATGTTTACAACACTGTTGCCTGCCACTGATACCTTACCCCTAGCTAGGAAAGGGGGCTGGGATCAGACTGTAAAGAGAATAAATAAACAAATAAATAATGAGGTGAACCAAAAAAAAAAAAAAAACAGATAATGATCTTCCCTAGCTTAAATTCATGGTTTCCTATTGCACACTGTCTGAAAGTCCAATTCCAAAAATACTCTTTGTGTCTAACCCCATTTTGCCATACCCTCTTGTGTGTGGCACCAGTCATCTTGCACAATACAATTAGTTCCTCTGATAACATTCTTAGCATTCTTGCAGCATAATCCAGCATACTACATGAGGGATTTTACCCTGTCTTTTGTTCCCCAAATGTTGTTCTCATTAAACAACATGACTTGCTACTCAATTTCATACAAACATCTAGAAAAAGCTTCTGAAAGTTACATTTCATAATCATGCCATAGAATAACTCTGTAGCGCTTAACTAATGATTATTTTTAAAATTTATTGCATTTATTTAGTATGTGTATATGTATGTGTATGCATGTTCATACATGCCTAAGCATGTCAAAGGATGAGGAGCAAAGTCCATTATCCTTCTATCTCATGGACCACAGGGAGCAAGTTCAGGTCATGCAGCTTTGGTTGCAAGAAGATTTACTCACTGCGCTATCTTGCTAGCCCATCTTTGTCAATTCAATAACAAGGTTACTCCAAACATTTGTTTTCTTCAACACTGCTTCAGAGCCCTCATAAGAGAAAACAAGAGCATATTCATTTCATTCTTACATTGTCTTGCCCATTTTCTTGTGCATACATATTTATTGAATGAATTAAGTCTTCCCAAACATATTATGAACATGTTAGAAATAGTACTATTAAAAGTAAGTGAAAAGTGATGACTCTATCAAGGGATATATGTCAAAATTAATGTCAACTACTGTCTTTTTAAAACTGTGTTTAGATCTTTCTCCCTTTGGTTAGGAGAAAATTCTGACACTGTTCTCTTGATGATTCTGATATAAATATCTTTCTCAAATTTATGAAACTCCAGGACTCCTAGTAGCTCCAAATGGTATAAGTGTCTTGGTAGTGTTTCATATTCTGTGAAGTTCTACTTCTGACATCAATTACTAGACAAGATGAGTAATAACACTGAAGTTATTGTAAAAGTTCAGAGCAAACACTTAATGCATTGTGAGTCATCTGGGAAGATGTAGGTAAATGATGGATAGACTCCAAATCCTGACAAACGACTCTATGACAAACCACAGAATGCAGAGGAGTAAGGAAAAAAGACACCTCGAAGCTCAATGAAGTGTTTTTAGAAAGCAAGACACGAAGCTTGAGAAAGCGGTGTATGTAAGCATAGTCATCATACTAGTCACAACTCTGTATAAGAAACATATTCGTTTCTCAGTTCATTTTCAACATAAAGTCGCATTTCACTATTAGTCATAAATTAATATTATTCTTTTGGTTATTCTCTAACCGCTCCAAGAAGGTGGCCACTGAAACCTAGTGTATTTACATAAACTCAGAACATTTGAGCTGTATGAAAGCGAATAGCTGAGGCAAGCCGACTCATATTTTAGCTCACAGTTATGATGGCTGAAAGGCAACTTGCCCACATCCTCTCAAATCGTAGTTGATGAGGTCATTATTGTGGGAGCTCAGGCACAAGAAAGAAATCATATCTTAAAACAGGAAGTCAGAGAAGAATTCAGGAAACTGTTCGCTTTTAGAGCAACTCCTTAAGAAAGCTCAAGGTCTACGTCGGTCTTTTATGACAACAGACCTCTTAATGTCTCATGAATACTAAGCCTCACATATTGAAGTATCCTTTACTACTCCCATCACTACACTAGGAAACAAACCTCAAACCTGTGTATTACACCTAATTATAGCATAAATTCTGTGGAGTAGAGTTTTAGCTGAGTTAGCAATTAACTTCATTACATTTATTCAATTTTATCTGCCAGATAACTGCTTTAAAAAAGTGAGGCTTCCTGTGTGACCACTTCTCAACTTTCTATCAAATGCAAGACTTTAGAGCTTACAGCAACATTTTGATGCTTTAACATATATTTAATATATATTTATTTTCTAATTCCAATTCTTTATTGTTATCAAACAAATAGGAGTTATTTTACATATGTAGTTATCTATACAGATATACTGTATTCCTGTCTCATTTCATTTTCTGGAACTAGAGAATAGCACAGACTGTATACATAATGAACAATAAAACGTTGTTCAGCTCATAGTTTTAGAGACTAGGAACTCCAAAGAAAAGAGTTCAAATATGATGAAGGACTTCATACTTCATTACACCATTGTGGAAATACATGTGTGCACACACATGAGAGAGAAGTAGCAAGAGAACACGCAAGAGAGCTGGTTCTAATTAACAAGGTACTTCCACGACAACTAAAGGCATCCTCAGTCATGGTAGCTGATTCGGCCTAAGATCCCACTCCTCAATATCTTCAAAGGGAAATTGGAATTAACCTGGGTGTTAAAGGGAACTGTCAGACAATAGTGTTCATTGTTCTCCTACTGCTGTTATTTTTTGAGACTATTTGAATTTCTGTCTTCTATACATCATGAAATCAATCATACATTCTCAGGAGCCAACTCTCCTGAGATCTTACATGCGAAGTTCACATAAAATTATGAAGTACTTGATTAATCTCCAACTCTTTTCCAATTCTAAAACCAGAAACTCTCACAAGTTCAAGAGGCAGAAGCCTTTGCTCTAAAGTTGTCACTTTCAAGATCCTGAACTATGCTGACAAACTTTTAGGGAACATAGGAAAATGACTTCTACCATCAGCTCCTATAAATGTAAACCATTCAAATATGGATCTCAAAGCTGGAGCCTCTTCCTGAAAACAAAGGACATGGACAACCACCTGGGATGAGCAATTGGGAAGTGTAGCATAGAACAGAATGCTGATGTTCTAGATGGAGACAGAGCTCTTGGGATCAATTGTGCTTTTGTTTTCAGGAAGATTACAGGCAAGTGGTTGATCCTGTGATTAAACAGTGGTAATTCAGTGGTTTGTCTCATGGAGATTCTTATGATAAGGTCTTCACAAACAATAGGTAGTCTTTAAAGGATTTGGCCAAATCCAGAAAGACCTGACTTCGAACGATAAGCAAGGAGTTCCTGTGATGGTTATGAAGGTGGACACAAAGTCCATTTATAGTTCCACTATCAACTGAAGATTGAAGAGAGCGATCGCTTTTCTTGGACAACTTGCCAAAATAAAAAGAAAGTTATGTGACTGACTGATATGGCACCTCACAGTGCTATATGAAAAATTAGTGTCTTGGTTGATTATCACTTTCCGTGAGAAGAATGCTGAGCCATGACAGCCATGAGGATACACCTTCAAATATGAAAAACTGGGAAGCTTTGTAATGAGGAAAGGAAACAATTCAAGAAAGAACAAGCCAACTTAGAGTTGTCATCATTGAGACACTCTGATGGTTGATGTTAGTTGTCAATTGACAGACTCTAGAATCACCCAGGAGATAGGGCTGTGGTAGATTATCCTGATTACGTTAATTGATAGAGAAGCCCTGTGCACTATGGGTATTCCCATCCATACTAAAATCAAGGACTGTAAATGGACAAATTGAACTGAGCACTAGTAAGCATTCTTCCTTCTCTTTTATTAACTTTGGATGTAATGTGACCAGCTGCTTTATCTTGGTGATGCTCTGACTTTCCAACCATGATGGTGTGTTCCTACAACAGTAAAGTTAAAAGAAATCCTCTCTCCTGTAACTTGTTTTTGCCAAAGGATTTAATCTAAGCAAGAAGCAAAGTAATAAACAAACAAAAAAATAAATATATAGTCTTTCTGTGATCAGACCCTAGATACACAGGTTCCGGAGTTCAGTTGAGGCAGCTAGCCCAAAGATCAATAATAGCCATTTATGTGATCCCCAGCACTAAATACACCAAGCAGGGTTGTTCACCCTTTAATACAGAACTCAGGAAGTGGAAAGTAGGAGAGTTGGAAGTTCAAAGTTATCCTCGGCTAAATAATCAGTTTGAGACCAGCATGGACTAGAGACCCTGTGAGCTCAAAATAAAACAAAAAATTTAAAAAAAAAAAGACAAAAAAGGGTAGGAAAGAAAAAAGGAAGAATTTAGAAAGCAAGCAAACAAACAACATATAAAATACAAGGTAGAGATACATACTTCCTCCTCTGGAGACCATTACCACATGATTATGCTCTGTTGTTGTTGTTTTAGGGCTTGCTATTATAGATTTATCATTTATGCTTCATTTAGGATGATGTCATCCAGCAGGGGACAGATTCTCTTCATGTCAGTTCTTCATTTTTGTGTGATCATTCCTATATTTCTACGGGCTTCTTGAATACCCAGGATTATGAGTGACTGTTTATGAGAACAGCGAAGAACAGCGTCTAAGCGGATATCCCTTAACAACTGTGGGTGGAGCTGGGTGTGGTGACGCAGCCCTGTAATCCCAGCACTCAGGGACAAAAATGCAGGCAGATTTCTGTGAACTCGAGGCCAGCCTGGTTTAGAAAACAAGTCCAGGGCAGCCAAGGCTACACAGAAAAACCCTGTCTCGAAAACCCAAAATAAAAAAATAAGTATGTGATTTCTGAAATATATATTATTATGGTGCAATAAACTGAAGTTAAAAAATAAACATCACTTCATCATATTTTCATCTAAACATCTTGTCTTTGACTAGAGGCCTTTGTGTTGCCACCTAACTGTCTTACTTTCCTCTAAAAATATAATGAAAAGCAAACTAAAAAATGGGCTTTCTTCATTTAAACAGTTTACTTATGTGTTTGATGTCAACATCAGCAGTACTGAAATTATAATGAGACTCCAAAGACACAGGAGTCTCAGTAAGGTACATCTGCAAATGGCTGGCTTCACTTGGATGAATTCACTTATCCCCTCCCAGATTACAGAGCAAAATGTGTAGGCGGCTTGTAATGGCTGTCTTTGGATACATAACATTTTCTCCAGTCCAGGACTCTTATAACCAGCTCTTTTGAAGTTAGGAAGGGATAGTAGGCCCTTTAATAAAAAACAGGTTCTCCTACTAGCAGCTATAACACTAAACTAAAAGCTGCTTGTCAGTGACTGAAACATTAAAATGACTGATGTGCAGTCATTTGCCCCTGCCTGTCATCTTCACACCTTGCTGATAATAACAGCATCCTGGGATATGAACGTGTAATGAACAGCAATATGTCAATAGCTATTAAGTGTCAAAGGAATAGAAACCAGATAAAAATAAAAGTTTCTTAGAGTAGTGTGGGTTTAAATTCCAGGCTTGCAAAAGTATCAGGAAAGGCAACACCTTCAATCACAAGGGAATTTTTGTGAGATAGTCTCCTATATTTTATGAACTGCTCTTCCGTGTCCCCACATGACCTGACCCCTATCCAGAATCCCAACTGATTGACAGGGAAATTAGGAAGAAGCTGAAGTAAGTAAAAATCAGAGAAAGGGAAGATACATTTTTAAAAGAAGTGAAAACAAAAACGATTTGGTCGGTCTTTCATATTCAAGATGATCAGGAAAATGTTTAAAGCCAAACAGTGTTAAGTGTTGTGGGTTTTCCCCCAGCTATCCCTGGTGTGTGTAGGGGAGATGGGGAGAAACAGCAATGAACATGCATTTAAAAAAAATCCAAGAGATAGTTGTTCTGATTTTCATACTTAGACATTGATTTAGCTTTTAAATTTTTCTTGCTCTAATAGTTTTGACATTTCAAAAACTAAAGAACTTTTATAAACTAAGATATTTTCTGTTTCATTGAAAGCACCCTGTGTGTTCAGTGCATTTCATAGCACCATTAAGTACCCTCAAAAGACATGCAATTTTATCCTCTTATTGCAGGCTCTTTCATGCACTGAGTGCCTCAGAAACACCAGGTAGAGTCTGGGGATCTGGCAAAGACAGCTCTATCCTTACAGTGGATCTTAAATGTTAATACTGTGTCATTAAAAAAATGACTTTCAATTAGTACACTATCTCTCCTCTTATTTTGTTAAAGCCCCATCACTCAAAAATTCCCATCTGTAAACTGTGTTCTTTTAGTTAGAAATGTTTTTAAGAATTAATACCAGAAAATGCCATTTTATCATATTGCTTCCATTATATGACATAACCAAGTGTGTTGCTAGGCAACTAGCTATAGCATTTAGAAATTTGTAGTTTATAATAGATTATTTTAAAGACACTTTTTCAAAACAAATAGAATAGAGTTATCTAAAGGCATCTTCTAAAATCCTATATTGGAATATTTTAGTGAACATCTCCAGAAAAACGAATATGATGCAATTGCCGTACAGTCACTGGAGTTTTCAGAAATGTTTGCTTAGCAGAGGTAGATAGAGGTATGGAAAGAGAGACAGGAAAGAATAGTTCATTGGGATAGCTACCTATAGACATATGAACTAATGAAAAAACGTTCATTGTAAATTGTTCATTATATTTAATTTTCATTAAAATACCTCTTCGGTATATAAGCCCTAATCATTGAATGATGTAACTTCTAAACAAGTACATTTTTAATACAACAGTAAATTTCTGGTGCTGTGGTTGTTTTCTACTGTTTGCAGATATAGTACTAAACTTACTGTCAAATTTAAAAAGAATCTTTTATGATGAACAGAAATAATCAGCAATCATTTAATTTCATATAAAAGGGTATTTTTGGATTGTGCACTATTTAGAAAGCATGACATCTAAGGTTTATCATTAGTAAAATGAGAAAATATATATAATTAAATCATATATTAAGTGTATGCATATGTATTAAATGCAGATTCTATGAAAATGTTTTTCATTTACTAAGTTAATATTTTATTAAATACCTTCTCATATATATGCACACATAATTTCATAGCTTACCTTTTGAGTGTGTTGTGTGTGTGTGTGTGCGCGTGTGTGTATGTATGTGTGTGTGTGTGTGTGTGTAAGATGAAAGATTTTAATCATTAGAAAGAGCTTTCATTGGCTAGATCTGGGTAGGGGTTTGAAGTTTACTGCCTGTATTGTCCTTGGCTGGTGCCATAGTTTGAGCGGGACCCCTGGGCCCAAATCTGCCTATCATAATGTTCTTCTTGTAGATTTCTAGGATCCTCTGGATTCTTTAACTTTGCCATTCTCCCATGCTTCTCTCACCTAGAGTCACAATAGGATGTCCTCCCCTCTATCCCAGTTTCCTGGTTAGTGAAGACTTTCATGGGACATGCCCCTTGGGCTAGTATGCAGATATAAGTGAGTATATACTATTTGAGTCTTTCTGCTTCTGGGTTAACTCACTCATTATGATCATTTCTAGCTCAATCCATTTATCCACAAATTTCTGGAATTCCTTGTTTTTAATAGCTGAGTAGTATTCCACAGTGTAAATGTACCACAGTTTCTTTATCCATTCTTCTACTGACATTCTCCACAGTTGAGTGGAGAGTGTCATCTGACTTTCACACGAACTCTGGTGCTCCATATTTGACCACGTTCCCCTGGAAGGGGAGGCCTGGTGGCACTCAGAAGAAGGATAGCAGGCTACCAAGAAGAGACTTGATATGCTATGAGTATATACAGGGGGAGGAAGTCCCCCTCAATCACAGACATAGGGGAGGGGAGTAAGGGGAAAATGGGAGGGAGGGAGGAATGGGAGGATAAAAGGGATGGGATAACCATTGAGATGTAATATGAATAAATTAATAAAATAAAATTTAAAAAAATAATAAAAAAAAAAGAAAGAAAGAGCTTTCATGCCACAGAGCAGCTAGTATGTGAGGCATTTGAAAGGAACAATTACATACACTTTCTAACTTACCATTTTAAGTTAATATCACATCATGTTGTTTTTAATCTAAAAAAGATTTTAGGGGATATGTTATTGAATATGAGAATGGTGGCTAAATATATTGCTGTGACATAATTTATTTATTCTGTACTACCTAAACCTTTCTCCATCTCCATACTTTATTATTCCACACAACACTACAATGTATGTGCTTATTTATAATCATGATGCTTATCTCTGCTTTCTCCCGAGGGCAGAGTCCTGGAAGGGAATTTACTGAGTCAGAGTGTACAGTAACTTAAGGATAAATTGAGCATATCCCTAAGTTATTTTCCAGAAAGAAAAGAAGAAAACAATTTCTATAAAAATGCCCCACAGTGGGGAAGAGGGAACTCTTTACTTCATTAGCTATTACTGAAGTAATCCTTTGTTCAGTGTAGGGGAAGAAATAAATTATAGTCTGAGGTTTCAGTGAAACACGATATTATTTTATTACACTTACTTTCCATTACAGTTCTTTTTGTTTATTTGTGGCATTGTGTACTTTTCAGTTAGAGCATTCATTTACTTTGTATAATTTATTTGATAAATTTAGACTATGTTTACTAGTGGAGTAACCTTCACAGAGATAAAAGATATTCAAATATTTTCCTGTGTAAAGAAATGAAAACATCAAAATGTAGGAAAAGATCAGCCCATACTGTTACATATTTTCTTTTTCAAAGATTAATTTGTATTACTTTAATTTTGTTTGTCTGTGCATATGAGCACATTACTCAAGGCATCCCTGGAAGAGAATTAATCACCAGAAGCTGGAGTTAGATGTTATTGTAACCAACCTAATATGGGTGGTGAAAGCACTTCCTGTTTTTTTGCTGACTTCACTGAAAGTCTTAAAGATACACCTCTCAACTCTCAGTAGTATTATAGCCAGAAAGCAGAGACAATGAGAGTTTTTAGATATGTTTTGAAGACAAAGTATGTTCTTACCCCTATTGTAATTTTAATCTCTTGGAAATGTTTAAATATAGTAGGTAACAATTAAGTGTACTTACTCTTGTCTGAAGAAAAAGTAAGGAAATAAAGAACAATAGAAGAAGGATTTTTAGACTGCGTAGATGTTTGGTTGGCTTTCTCCAAGATCAATTAGCAGCTAACTGTTCAAAGTACACTTAAATATTTACATACAGAGGCAAAAGATATTGTTCTAAGGTTTTCCAGAAATTCTAATTCTGCAGCCCATATCAACATTCAGCTTTCAAAATTCAAAAATGAATACTGGTGATGCATATATTCAACTACATGTTCTAGTGAATTTAATGTGGGCTTCCTCTAGGAACCCCATACTTTACTGTTTTAAACAGTTACATCAAATAAATGATGCTAAGTTATGTGTTTGAATTATTAGTTTAAAATCATGGACTATTTTATTCAACTCTCATTGTGACACTGGTATAGTAATTCTTATTTCAAAATAAATATGCTTTTTCACATCTTCTCTTAAATGGGTCCACTTTATTCATAATAATTAGTTCACATACCTTTTTCTGCTTTCAGTGCTCATCACAATTTATTCATTTCCCTCTTTACTGAACAGTTTACTTTAATGCATGCTGCCACTAGCTAGGTAGATGTTTAAGTAAGTTTTAAGTATGACTGCTTAGGTTTATAAATTTCATGTTCTTGCATGTCATGTTGTGCACAGAGATGTTGGCTTTCTAAGTACAGAATTTCTAGGAGCGCTTTTTCCCCTTTAAAAGCAGCTGATGTGGCTCTATTGATTTCTGACCTTCAATTATCAGGAGGGAAAACACTAACACAAAATTAATTACATCCTTTGAAGGCAACTTGTCTTATCTACTCCTTCTTGGAGTGTCTATTTTCACTAAATTCAACTGGAACTCTATGACCTTTTGATCTAGTACTTCAAATCTTTTCACCGGATAGAAAATTGCTCTGACTGTGTATCTGAAAATAACTTGCCCGAGAGAAGGTCTGCTATTTTTATTCTAATTTCAAGTATCTGAGTATTAGATTGTTTGAACTATTAATCAATACATCTCACATTTTACTTTGTTTAATTTAAATGTGTTCTGTGACAACTTTATCCTTACTTATTATTTGATGTATGTGAGTCCTACCTCCCCTCAGGTCAGCCCTATCCCTATTGTCTCCTTAAAATTTTCTTTCCTACAGTCGTAACTTTTGTTTTGTTTGTGATCCCCTATATTGACCAGTTCCCTCTGGTCAATAGTGTGAGCACTTACTTGTAACTATCCATTTGAGCATGGCTCTCATCATATCAGTAGAAGACAAAGTTTGCCCTTCCCTTCCTAGTATATAAGTAAATAATATTTGAGCAGAGAAGAGTAATACTGTGTGGGCCATGCCCCAGATATGACTGAGCATTGGCAAGGACACTATTGCTCAATTTCTTTACAAGCAGATGCTGAAGCTGTGAGATATGCCTTGTCCAGAAGAAAGGGTTTTATAGTCTTCCTGTCACCTCCCTCTTACATTCTGTGTAATGGTTTTTCATAAAGATCCCTGAGCCATAGAGGAAGTGCTATGAATGTCCTTTCCATGACTGAGCACTTGACCAATCATCAAGTATTCTCGGCACTTGGAGAAGCCATGAATTTCTTCATTCAACATTATTCTTTTCAAAGACACACTTCTAGGATTGAGACTAAAAGTAATATTCATATACAAGAGTTTGTGAGTATTTAGAAGGAAGCTTGGCACTGTGTCGATTTAGATAAACATGTAGCCTAAGAGGCAGTCATGAGTTTTTAAAGAAATTTATGTATGACTCCTGTCTTGAATATATATATAACTCATAGCCAATTAGAAGCACTGTGTTGCTCTACTTTCATATTAGACATGCCACTCTTGTAACAGTGGGTAACTCTTATCTGAGTGGTTGGTTTTGTAATTCATAGGGTTCTTTTTTTTTTGCATTTTGTATTATGTTTCTTTTTTAACATATACATTTATATTATTACACACAAATAAAATAAACTAAATACAGCAGGAAGAACCACAAAACAATCAGGAATTATATAAATGTTACATTCCTAGTGATCTGGTGAAGCTATCCTGTTCTGATGGTTAACAGCAACTGAGGTGCCTAGGGCGGAAACATGAAGGATGCAGGATGGCAGTGTGCAGCATGCTGAAAGGGTAAATCCTGTCAGTTCTGACCAAGTCTGGTTCTTTTGTTCTGAAAACTTAATTTCTCACAAGCATTACACAACTCTAAAATTATAATTGTATGAGGTGTGGCATTGTAGAAAGCTTCTGATCTGAATTCATCCAGCATTTCAGATTGTCCCACATAGGAATCCTGTTATGACTAGAATTTCTCAACATTAAGAAACTGAACTACAAATGCTACCCCTGGCTTGCTTAACCATTTTACCCAATTTTATTTGGGCCCCTTCAAATGTATTATTCGCCCTAAGTCAGCCTGAAGAAACCTTAAGAGAGCGATCTCCCATTTCTTCTAAAGGGAGGTTGGGTAGGTTTCTGTTTGGTCTCTTGGTCTACAGATGCTTATTACCATTGGGAGTTGGTTATAAGTTATTATTGATCTTATACAGAGAGAAAACTAGGTTGGACTCAAGGATGTCTCTCTTTTCCTTTATCTTTCTTTCATAAGTAAGGAGATAGGAGATGAAAAGAAAGATAGGGGGATATAGAAATATAGAGGAATTTTAGAACAAAAGATAGAATATTGAATCTACTCCTAAACACAAGGCCTTAATTGTTACTCACAAATCAGGTTATTTTTAATTCATTGGTAGAGAACTTTGTATATTGATGCAAAATCAGTGTAATTCTGATACAATGGTATAGAATTCAAATTTAAGATTATGTTTTACACACTATGTGTGTGTGTGTGTGTGTGTGTGTGTGTGTGTGTGCAGGTGTGTGTGCGTGTGTGTAATCTAATATGAGGTATTGTATCCATCCAACCTAATTTGTAATACAAGGTTTAATTCTAAGCTCGAAAGTGGTGCCGCAGGCTATTTAGGATATTTAAGTAATACAAGCTAATTGTTAGTTGAACAAATTGTGGTCATGTCAAATAATAGCCTATTTTTATCATATGATTATATGTCCTAGCTCTAACAAATAGATATGATTCTTTAGAAATATAAGGTAAAATAATTAAATAAGGTCTTCAAGAGCCTCAGAGACCTAAGAATATGGCTTTTAAAGATGTTTTTATTATTCTAAAGATTCTTTGACAACAAGACAAGTTAACTCCTGGCAACACATAGCCTACCTTAAAGAAGATGATGAACCTCCTTATGGAAATGGCTTCATAGGCTTCTTAGATAAGATTAGCTCAAAGGTCTCAAGAGGATCCTTAAAGTTGCAAGATTCACATTGCTCTCTTTTCACTCCCAGAGCTCCGCATGGTGCCTTTTGGCACAATGAAAGCTGGCCCTCAGGGAGAAAGATTCCAGCACAAGCGTGGCTTGATTTCTTTTTCTCTTGCAATCAATATGTGTGGTGGCTTCCAGATAAATACTTTGTCATAAAAATTTCATTCAAACGATTACTTTTGTTGCTATTATTCTTTTTTCATATTTCCTATTGCAAAAGAACTAAGTTATTTGGTTTTAGCCTCCAGATATTGATGGGTAAATGAAGGTACAAATATATAACAGGAAGGTAGAAGGATCTGACAAGGTATTTCAGAAGATACTGCACTCAACCAATCTCAGGACTGACCAGTGTCAATTCCTGCTGCTTCCTACTCACTTCTACCGTTTCTACACCTCCTGTAGTATAGTACCAAGAAGTAGAATGTTGCCTTCAGTTCTATGAGTTGTCATAATAAAAAACCTGCTGTACAACAATGTTCATGCTTGTTGTAGATGCTTGTTCATATTTCCCCAGAAAAAAAAAAAGTCACACAACCTCACCAAATCTGAGAAGGGACTGAGGAATGCAAATGTGTAGTCAAGTCAAACAAACTGTAAGTGATTTCGCAGTCTGCTGCTGCATGTAGGGTATGAAACAGAGGAGGCAATCCTGCTGCACTGAATAGTATTAAATCAGTGATGTCTGAGTTAATGCTGAGAACTGAATTTAAATAGAAAACACCCAGCCTGCAGCTTTAAAAACCTGGAAACCTCTTTGTTGAAATCCCACGCCAATCCTGTTAAGAAGTGTCAGACACAGAGAGACAGTCTTTCCTATTCTGTTTTGAAATGTTGGCATAAGAGTTTAAACAAAATGTTATCTGACATTACATACTTTCTCTTAAAATTATAGTAGTTCTATATTACTGTTAATAAAATCAGATAATGTATTTGTTTCACCTGTTTCTTTTAGTAAATCCAGTATATTTCTCATCTGCTTCAATTAATTTGTTCCTAGTCTTAAGGTTTTGACTGTCTCAAGATACTAGCACAAATGTGTATTTTGTTTGGGTTTAATTTCTTCTTCTTTTTTTTTTTTTTTAATTTGGTTGATCAGTTAGTGGGATTTTTCAGTCAGGGTTTCTCATGAAGCCCAGGAAGGAGTACAAGTCTGAATTCTCACTTCACTCTATGCCTATAGTGCTGAGATTGCTGGGATGAGTGTGTCAACCCATCCTGCTAAATTACACATCCACAGTGTGCACTTCTACAGCCAGATGAAGGTCACTTAGTGTGATACTGGTTTTAAATCATGAATTGATACCTGTACTGACTTTTACATGGCCTGGTTGTTGTCCAGACCAACTCCAATAGAAAATAGTTCTGGAACCAACACTCTCTCCTCAGCATTAAGTAAGCACGCACAGTAACCTTTGCACACGTACACTAAATAGCTTGCCAAAACTTCAAATAATCAATGGGAAATGATACTTAGTAATAATCTTCTGGAAACTTCTTTTGAAGTGTTCCTAGTAAAGGAAAGGTAATATGAGAAAAACAAGAAAATTTGGGATAAGCATTAGATCATTACAGAATTTTTTTCTGCTAAAACATTCAGAACTTTGTTAAAAATCCATTTCATAACCACAGTTTCATAACTTTCAGCTCTTCTAAACAATAGCTAACTTACTTATTTGCATCTCTAATTAAAATCAATATAAGTACAATTATCTACTAAATATTTACTATTGTTAAATGCTAGTTTTAATCAGAAAGTCATATTTAGATGAGTTGAGTATACCGTAAGTGGAAATATCAACTAGCATAAGTAGTGACAGGTTAGTACATAACTTATTGCATATTGTTGAGTTTCTTAATATTATTTATATGACAGTATGCCAGAAACTATTTCTCTAGTGGTCAAAATTCTCCAAATGAATATAACATAAAAATGCCTTTGCACATACTCTTGGCAAGAGAGTCATTGTTGAAAAATTGGCTCATACTATCATAGAAGCTGACTAATATACATTGTGAGACTGCAGGTTGGAGATCAAAAATAAAAAGCAAAAACTGGTGCAGAAAAATGGAGTCCCTGCCATGATAACCCTGACCTGTGGATTCCTTGACCTTTGGAACCATTTTTGCTGAACTATTGAAGAGTCTGGTACTTTGTGGCAAGAATAGCCCTAACTTACTAGAATTAGAACTTAGTAGGCTATTTCAGAGAGAGCTCGGAAAGAAAGAATGTTAGGAAAAATGTAGACAGTGGATACCTGGTTCATGAAATTTCAGGGGGGAGAACAAGGTATCTATGAGGGTTTATTTCCATGATACTTTTCGTAAATATTATGAATTCATACTACTCATACTATGAAAACCTGAATGAAGATGCATTTAAAGAAAACAGACTGATTTGTTGGAAGAGAATATTTCAAGACTGGAGAGTATGCAGGTGAGTGCCAGGAAGGCAGATAAGAAGTAAAGGTGAGCAGACACCTCCTGCAGTGCTTGAGGGCAGAGAAATGGTGTCGTGGGAGCACAACCATGCACTTGAAGCTTCCTTTTGTGAAGATCAAAATTCATCTAAAGAAGGTAAGCCTCAGTTGAAGGGGTTTCTTTGAACTTGGAAGTGTCATCTATGTGGCACTGGCTTTAGTAATATGAAAGATGTAAGATGGAGAGGGCCATGGAGTATTGCTTCGTAGTTGCAGAGAACAACTGAGACCAGACACTGAGTCATGGCCATAGTCCCTGCAAGGATTTTTTTACAATATACAAGTTGAGTTCTGAAGCCCATGTCAGAAAAATTAGAAAGAGACATATGATACCAGTTCACTTCCTATGAGTTTTTATGGTAATTGAATTCATATGACAGAGTGAAACACTGATGACTGAACTTTAATAAAAATAATAAGAGCAGTGAATTTTGGTCTGGCTTGAGTGTTCAGGGGTCTTGTATATGCTGTTACTACAGCAAAGTCCCAAGCTAGCCAAGGACAGCATCCAGATACCAGAGACACCAGATACCAGCCTCCTGTTCATGATTCTACCTGTCTCTTGTGGAATGCCTCTGGATAGTAGGAACATAAGATCCAAAATATAGAAAGAACTCAACAAATTAAGCACCAACAAACCAATAATTCAATTGAAAACATGGAGTACGAGCTAAGCAGAGAATTCTCAACAGAGGTATCTCAAATGGATGCGAAGCACTTAAAGAAATGTTCCATATCATTAGTCATCAGAGAAATGCAAAACAAAATGATGCTGAGATTCCATCTTACACCCTTCAGAATGGTTAAGATTGAAAGCTCAAGTGACAGCTCATTGCTGGTGGGAGTGCAAACTTGTATAACAACTTTGAAGTCAATCTGGCACGTTCTCATATATTGGGAAAGCTCTACCTCAAGACCCAGCTATACCACACCTGGGTAAATATCCAAAAGATACTCTACCATACAACAAGGATACTTACTCAACTATGTTCAAAGCAGCTTTATTTGTAATAGCCTGAATCGGGAAACAACCTAGATGTCCTTTGACAGAACAACAGATAAAGGAACTGTAGTAATTTACATAATTACTCATTTATTAAAACCAAGGAAATCATGAAATTTGCAGGCAAATGAATGGAACCTGAAAAGATCATCTGAACAAGGTAGCTCAGACACACATAGTATGTCCTCACTTATAAGCAGATTTTAGTGATATAGTACAGGATATATATATATACTACAATTCACAGACCCAGGGAAGATAAGTAACAAGGAGGATCCAAGGGAGGACACTTAAATCTCACTCAGAAGGGGAACTGGAATAAGAAGTGGAAGAGACTGAAGATAGGGAACAAGGTAAGAGAGAGAAGGTAATGGAGAGAAATGAGGACGAACAGACCTGGGGAGAACTGAGGCAGGGGAGTAGAAAGGGCCTGTAGAGAGAAGAGAAACCATGGTTGGGGGGGCACTTCTGTGACAAGCAGAAGACCAAAAACAGGATTGGTTACTGGGAGGATATGGGGGTGAGTCTAGCTGAGACTCATAGTAGCAAGGGTGTCTAACTAGATATGACCCAACCCACCCACAAAAACTTCAAACCCAAATTTCCTGCCTACAAGATGTGCAGGGAGTAATGATGGAGCAGAGGCTGAGGGAATGTCCAACCAATGCCTGCCTCAGCCGGAGACCCACCCCATGAGAGAGAGAGCCAACCCCTCCCCTGAAACTACTAATGATACCGTCTTATGCTCACAGACAGGAACCTAGTATACGTGTCCTCTGAGGGGCTTTACCCAGCAACAAATTGAAATAGATGCTGAGACTCACAGGTAAATATTGAGCAAAGCAAAAGGAATCTTCTGGAAATATGCAGGAAAAATAGAAGGACCTAGAGCAGATAGGAGTTCCACATGGAAACTGACAGGCTTAATTAACCAGGGCCCAGAGGGCCTGGAGGAAAGTGATACACCAACAAAGCACCATGCAGTGACTTGACCTAGGGCCCTTACACAGATGTATCTAACGGGAAACTCTGGCTTCATGTGAGTCCTCTAGTAAAGGGAGCTGGGGTTGTCTCTGACATGGACTCTGTTGTCCACTATTTGATCACTCCACCCTGGTGGGGCTGCCTTCCCAGGACACATGGGAAGAGGATGTGTTCGGTCATGATGAAACTTGATATGCTGGGGTGGACTGGTAGGGGGAACCCCTCTTTTATGAGAAGTAGGGGAGAGGGATGGGGGAAGAGGGATGAAGGATGGACTGGGAGTACAGATGAGAGAGGACTACAGTTGGGATGTATATCGAAGAAATAAATAATCTTAAAAAAAATTATTTGTCATGGTGACCTATGACATATACACAATTGTAAATAAAAGTTCTTCAAGGACACGTTCACTTATTAGAATACTAAGTAAATACTGAAATTATAAGGGAGTTTATGTTTTTTTATTTTGTGAAAGCATTATCTTTTGTCATGTCTATATTCTAATGACAACAAGCACAGACTGATGATTGTTACTAGGTTTCATACCTCACTGGAAATTTTATCTAGGCCTGCTCCACTTTCCAAGGTCATCTTCTTCTGAATTTACAGAAAACTTTACATCAGTTCTCTTCCCGCTCTTGACTAATAAATGGCTGAACAGTACCTAAGTCCCAAAACATGAAATCTTATGGGACAGCATCCTAAAACTCCACAAAATCAACTTAAAGCTGTATTTAGTTTTATTTCACATCGTTAGGATTTTAGCTCTCCATGTCTTTGAAATTGTCAATTTAGAAGACTATGAATGTGTGTTTGTAGGGATGAGGAATAAGTCTAAGTTAGGATAATAAACTGCTGAAAGTCAAATCCCAACTGACAAAACAAAGACCAGCATTTCAGCATGCAAAATTGAGTCTAAATATACAATTAAAAGGGAAAAATATTAATATGGCATATGTGATATTTTAAACCTTTACAAAAAGTTTCAGTATACAGAGAGCAAACATAGTGAAAACAGTCCTCTTATCTCCAGAAAACACATTTGTTAGGCTAAGAAACAAGATATAAATTATGTATAAAATCACTGCAATGAAAAAAAAAATACAGTTGTTACTTGAAAATGTCACCAAATTGTAAATAAATTATAGTTAACCCGTGAGTTGCTTATTTATCTCAGGGATTTGTTTGTGGGGCATTTGAACGCCAGTGTGATAAATAGAATTTAACAACGTGAGTAAATGAAGAAAAGAAATTACAACAGTTGAATGTGTCTTGACATCTAATTCAGCTTGAACGTAAAGCGTACACACAGGGAGAAGGAAGGAGAGAGAGAAGAGAGAAAGAAAGCCAAGAGGGGTGGAGGAAGAAGGGTGCAGGACGGATCCAGTTAAAACAAGACTGGCAGGCTTCTCTTCCCACTGACTCTCCACCCAGCCCACCCCAAAAAAAGAGAAAAAAAAATTTTTTTTTTAAAGAGGTTTTCTTGTATTTTAACCCACTATATCAAGGCACAAAATGTCAAATAGTTTGATGTGTTACCTCTAGTGAGGAAATCTAAAACAAGTGACAACATAAAACACACAGTTCTCACTTCAAAGGGAGTGTGAGACAGCGTGTTCTGGAGTCAAATATGAGTGACTGTGAGGCAGGGACGCAGATTCAGGTTATTCTAAATTCCATGTTGCAGCATGATAACACTCTAACGAAGGTTTGGTTGCAACAGAACAAAGAAAAATCGTAAAACCAAACCTGCTTTTGTAATACATCGGTGGAAGCACCAGGCAGTCAGGTTTGGGGAAGCTAGGTCATGCGAAGCCATGCGAAGCTAAGCCATGCGAAGGTCTCAGACGCCCTCTCATTGTATGCTTAGATTTTTCACTCGGAGGAAGCTAGGGGTGTGATCTTCTTACAATCCACAGACATTTACTTATAGTCACAAAGATGTTAGGTTTTTTGCAGAGAAGTGAAACATAAATGGCTGCCTAGAAGCTAAGAGAACCAAAGATAATTTCACTCTGCATTTGCCACAATTCGAGGGCTTCACAATCATTCTAATCCTAATCAGGTAATCAGCCTTGCAGAGTGTTCAATTTACTTAGAGTTAGCTTTTTTTTTTCTCTAGGAACTTCAGTTAACACCAATCAACGTGAAAATAATTTGGAATTGTTATTAAGGAATCTAAAACCTAATAAAGCATGATATAGTGATGTGACAGATAACTGAAATCCTTCATAAACTTTGATTCCTGTTCCCAGGAGTGTGAGCTCTAAAATAAACTCCACTCCTGCAAATCTGGGAGCCCGTTCCGCTTTTACAAAGGCGCCATTTCCCAGTCACTGTCAGAAGGGGCAGATGACTATGTGGTGTCTATTAGCGTGCCAAAGTACATGTAACCTTCTGGTTCTCTCAGAAGCACAAGTACCCACTACAGAGGCCATGCTAGAGCATCCTGGCATCAACTCTTCTTACCCGATCCCTTTCTGCCAGCTTCTTGTTGTCCTTATAACCCTGGTATTTAATTTAGGTTGGGTGCTCTCTTGGCACCCTCTCTCTTGACCCTGTACCTTGGTAGCTTCTTGCTCTTCCTTCCTTGCTCTCCCAATCTCGCTCTCCTCTCATGGCCAAATCCAGTCTGCTGGGCAAGTTCAGTCCACTACTTTTTCTCATTTCTGAACTTTTCCAGATCCTTCAGGCTATACTCCCCATTATAGGTATAATAAAAACCTTCCCTGAGACCATACCTTGGAGAATTCATGTTGTTCAATTATATAGGCAGGCATCTAACTGTGCAGAAAGGTGGGGGTATATAATGTATATTTTTTTCTCTCTTCATCATCACACAACTATCTGGTATTTGCTTTTGTTGCTGTTGGTTTGTTTCTTTAAAGCAGGTCAATCAATAATCAAGGTACCTTCCTGACATTTTCATCATGTCCCAAATATTACTTTCCTACATACATTTGACATCCTTCTGCCATTGAAATGACGGAAGATGCCAGTGCCATAAAACCACTCTCTGAAGAAAGTATGGAAATATAGAGAGCTATAAGGCAGAATCTATAAATTATTAAAGTACAAAAATAAGACACTTATTCCATTTTTTGAAAGCAAGATTTCCTATCCATACTCCTACATAAAATTCCCAGAATTTGCTTAGGAAATCTTAGAGATGAAGGCTGTGTCTCTGTGTCTATGCCACCACAGAAACTCACGTTCTTCCCTGTCTATTTTCTCTATGAATTTTCAGCTCCTGGAAACATTTTGAAGACAAATTGTAGGACTCTTAACTCCTCTTCTAATAGTGTGCTGAGAGTGAAATTTCTTTCCTCCCTTCACCACTAAGAATTGTGTTAATTCAATATGTCAATTATGAAAAGCATTTACAGGCATAAAAGTAGAATTCTTTCAGTACTAATTAACTAACACCAGCTTTTTGCAGTTTCCTTATATCTGTGCATATTTTTTAAGGCAAACTAGACATCAACAGAATTTCAAATAGAGGCAGGAGGCGTTTCATGTAAGTAACAAATGTGAATCTGTTTTGGTTGTGTACTGATATAGTTGCTCAGTAACATCACCAATGACACTCAAACTGTATTTCTATAAACTTCCTAGGCAAGCGAGTGGCATATGAAAAGAATAATGATGGAAATTAACTTTAGAAAGGAAATTTCAATTTTAAAATTTGTATTCATACTCTTTCTAACTTCTAAAAAATAAAATTTTCTAAGTCTTCCTACATTAAAATTAGATCTGATTTGGAAAAAAAACCTAGCACTTGCTTTGGGATAAATGTGTAAAAAAGTTTCAGAAATTTTGAGCGTATTTAAAAGTAAACAAGCTTTTTAAACAATGCAATTATCTTGCTTCAATTATATATTAGTATTATGCTACTAACAGGGTATCACACAAGACATCTGCTAAAGGACCAATGATGTCATTTTTAACTGAAAGTACACCTTTCTATAATCTATAAATCGGAACAGCAATTTTTATCAATAAATATTTTCTGCTAACTATGGTTCCATGCTGACTTGTTGAGGAAATACACTGATCCGAAGTTTCAAGATTAGAAATTAATAGATAGATGATAGATTGATAGAGAGATAGAGTGATTGATTGATAGATTAATTGATAGATAGATAGATGAT
>OU015747.1:8494919-8577343 GCA_907169655.1 Acomys percivali | reverse complement strand
TATTATTATTATTATTATTATTATTATTATTATTATTATTATTATTATTATTATTTATTACAACTATGTTGACAATGAGCCAAGACAGAAGAGGCAAATATAAGAATACACAGGGAAACAAAAGACAACCCTTTCCTTTTTTCTGATTTATGTTTCTCTTTCTGCTTGAGAATTAAAACTTTTAATATCACTGATCAAACCCTATAAAGACTACCTCCACAAAAGCAACATTTCCTTGTCTGAGAGTGACCTCAAATTAGAGTATTATAAAAGCTATGAATCCTGATTAAGGACAAAGACCTATCTTAAATTGTAGTTTTTATTTCTATCATTACCCGCACTTCTTCATCTCAAATCCTGTATAAGGTACTAAGTAAGCACCTTGCAGGCTCACTTTTCAGTAAGATTGTACAGACAGGAGCAGAGGGTGGGGGAGAAAGTATATCACCTCATTATTTTTGTGTGATTTTTTTAAATTTACTAACTTTTAAACATTGAGTTATAAATGCTCTCTTTTGAATAATGCAACCTCTAAAGCTATAAAATCAAATATGTAGCTTGGGTTAAGACACATAAAGACATTTTTCTGTTAACGACAGCATTTTAATCTGAGTATCAACTTCGTTTGACATTGACTTGTCCTGAAAAATCTTTTCTATAGTGTACATAAAGGTCTTGGCTACACCTGAGAAGTCTCTGAGGATTGTTTTTCAGGCTGCATAGCTAGCAAGGCCAAGACAACTCTCGGTACTGCTTAAGACAAACAAGTTTTTATCTTTTGTCATATTTTTCTGTGAGCACAATTCTCATAACTCCTTAACCACTTCTTACTAAAAAACACAGATGGAACTTTTTATGCTCAATTGTAAAAACTACCATAGTCATCTCTGGGCTGCATATTACATCCCACCTAATTCTGCAAATCTAAATATAAAGATTACCTTGAGAGTGAGTTTATTTTAATTATCAGTCATAACAATTGTTGAGAAATTAGTCACTTTTTTATTTATTCTCAAAATATACCTAAGATGGTGCTCTTGCATGTGAGAATTTTTTTCCTCTTTTTTTTAATTAACTTATTCTTGTTACATCTCTATGGTTATCCCATCCCTTGTATCCTCCCATTCTCCCCTCCCTCCCATTTTCCCCTTATTCCCCTCCCCTATGACTGTTCCTGAGAGGGATTACCTCCCCCTGTATATGCTCATAGGGTATCAAGTCTCTTCTCGGTGACCTGCTGTCCTTCCTCTTAGTACCACTAGGTCTCCCCCTCCAGGGGACATAGTCAAATGTGAGGCACCAGAGTATGTGAGAAAGTCATATCCCTCTCTCCACTCAAGTGTGGAGACTGTCCTGTCCATGGGCTAGATCTGGGTAGGGGTTTAAATTTTACCACCTGTATTGTCCTTGGCTAGTGCCTTAGTTTGAGCGGGACCCCTTAGCCCAAATCTGCCTATCATAATGTTCTACTTGTAGGTTTCTAGGACCCACTGGATCCTTCTACATTGCTATTCTCACATGGTTCTCTCATCTAGAGTCCCAATAGGATGTCCTTCCCTCTGCATGTGAGAATTTACAGAAAGCAAGAGTCAAAGTCGGGGAGTAAGAGATAGCAGCATGACCTGATTTTTTTTTTTATTGCAATGTAACGTGTGAAAAGATACAGCCAGTAAATATAAAGTGAAAGCCTCATTTTTTAAATCAATACAGCACTTTAGGTTTCTAGTGATCATATGATTTTTACTTCATCACATTATCATCTGATATCTAGGTTTGTATGTTTGGAAGTGTACCTCTTTCTGAATTTTGCAAAAAAAAAAAAAAAAAAAGAAAAGAGTACACATCTTAAAGTAAAATAATTCTAGAAACTCCCAATGATATGATACTTCTGTCCCTTTTTCAACTGTTTGTCCACTGAGAATTCTTTCACACAGTCATTTAAGAAGCTCGGAGTTTAACATGATTTAACACAGTGCACTCTCCTCGGTTCCATGTTAGCCCACATTCTGTTGCCAAGAACACAATGCTCTGTACTTCATGGATTATAAAGAAGAGTTTTAGTTTAGATTACAGTTCAGGTGCAAAATTGAGGGCCTATATCTGGTGATAAAAAAAAACTTCTTACTGACAAATTTCTTAAGTGGTATATTTAATCAGTTATCAAAGAGCAGAAGTGTGTGTGTGTGTGTGTGTGTGTGAGAGAGAGAGAGAGAGAGAGAGAGAGAGAGAGAGAGAGACAGAGAGAGAGAGAGAGAGAGAGAGAGAGAGAGAGAGAGAGAGAGAGAGAGAGAGAATCTTAAAGTTTCCATTATTCATTCATGGGATTCCTACTCTGGATTCCTTAGCTATAATAAAATTTACCTTCCAAGGACACTGCCTCTAAACACAAGAGTGTAACTAAGTTCCCAGTCTCTTAATAGCTCAAAATTGTTGATAAAATATAATTGTAAACTTCAGATAGAATGAGCTGTGTTTAAGTACAAAAAAAAAAAACCCACATTTCTTTATCATAGTAATTTTCCTTTTACTTTAAGACGAGTCATCCATTACTGCTTTTTAATATATCACTAATGGTATTATCTAAATATTGTCTTATATAATATTCTACTCTATAGCCTCAAATGGCCTGTGTCACTGTATCATTTTTATTTTGTTTCTAATACTAAAAATGAGGACTAATCAGCTTTTCTACCATACTCTCTATTATAAATGTCTCATCAGATATTTATCCTTTTGTTAATGCTTAAAAAAATAGTTGGTATCTTGATACAATAGGAATTCTGAATGCATGTGGTCTAGGCAGTTGGAGAGGTCAAAAGAAAATGCCTCATGGTATTTACCTCCACAGATAATTGTATGGTTTCAGTCTTAGTAGATTGACAATAGAAAAGCTGAGTGTCAGACTTGTAAAACTAAATTAGCACAAAGCATGCTATTTTCCTACCCTTACAACTTGGAAATAAACTCACTCTGTATGTTTGACTGGAAGCAATGAGGATATAATCCATGTCTGTAAACTTCATTAAAAATATTTTTCTACCCCAAAACTGGGAAATATTTTCTGTAAGTCTAATCAAGAAAAGGAAGCATCAATAAAAAAAAAAATATTGAGGTCTAACATACCTTGCTATGTCTAGTGTTGGTGCAAAAGTATCAACAACAAGAAGTCTCTAAATATTCATTTTTTGTCATTAGATTCAAAACACCAGTCACAGGAATAAGTAGTGGCACAGTGAAGGCAGGAAAGACCTTTGTTATTAGCAGTCCACATGTAGAGGAAGCTCTGTCTGGTGACTAAAAGCTGTCTGAGTGCATATAGTTCTCTCTGTACAATATAAAGCAATAAAAATTAGCAAGGTTGAGGATTGGACATTTTACTATCATCTACAACTCCATGTGCAGTGAATTTGACATCCTCTCTGGATCCCACTGCCACCTGCACATATGTAACACACACACAAACACAAACACACACAAAAATAAATATAAATAAATTTTTGAAAGAGGAGGTCATTGTTGTTTACTGAATAGTTTTGGGTTTTTTTTCTAAAGATTTCATAAATCAAGATTATAGTTCCAGGCACTCAAGTTAGAGTCAGGAACAATATAGAATTAGTTAAGTGAGTGTCTCCAATATCCTTCTCTGTGATAACCAAGAAATAAATGAGAAGAGTGATCCATCTAAAGTCCAAAACAAGTAAAACATCAAAAAAAAAAAAAAGCCCAAAGGAATAATTGTCAGTTTGTTTCCACCTCTGCTCAAGAAAGAATACTCTCCTTTATGGGTTTATAATCTACAAGAGCATCTTAGATACCATCAATGCATAGATATACTTCTAATGCGCTTTCTTGCTCCAATGCTGCCTTAACAGCTCTCAAAGTATAACTTGATTTCTTACACTGTATTCCATGGGTAATTTTGTATTCGGCCTCAAGGAATTGATGTGAATGCTAGTCTCTTCTTCTTAAGCCCATAGCATGAAAAATGATGCAATTGATACACAATTTACATTCACTATTTCAGAAGTTTGGATTTAATGATCCACCACATGTCTTCCTGAAGTACATCAGACTCAAGACTTCCATGTCAAAAGGTGATGGATTCTTACTGGCACCTTTACAAAAAGAGCTTTTTTGGTATGTTCAGTCTCACATTTCTGACATCTTTTTTTCTCTCTGTAGTTCACAGTAGATGGCATAATAAGGCATATGTATACTAGTAGTCATATCTGAACAGAAAAATAATGGTTAAGGGTAGAGGACAAATAAATGAAATAATCACAATCTATTATGCAAGAGTCATAGTTTGAGATAGTATTGTTTGGGGATTTGACAAACTGTAGCTTCTTTTTCTCTACCTTATATCATGAAAATCATGGGAAGGGAGTCTCAAAAATGTGTAGGTTAGGTTGGCTTATAACAGATGTTCTTAATTGGGTTAATTGAGTGGGAAAACACACCTTAACTGTGAAGCACACCATATCATGGGCTGAGCCCTGAAATGAATGAAAAAGGGTGAGTTGCCCACTAGCAACACATACAAATGAGTTCCTTGATCTCTGTTCCTGTCTGTGACTACAATGTTTCCAGTTCCCTAAAGGAACTCTACCTTCATCATAGACTGGAACCTGTACCTGTGACCCACATGAACCCTTTCTCCTGTAAGGTGTTTTTTGTCACACTGTTTTATTCCAGCATCGAGAAAGGAAACTAAGATACAATTGTAATTTGAGGAGGTGAATGAACAGCAAAGAAGGGAAAGGATGGCAGAAAACACAATCTTCAACAGCCTGGCTATTGCAATAAAATGGTCATAGTCATAACCTAACACAAATCAACAGTTTTACATTAGAAACATTAAAGAAATTCAATGTAGTAGCTTTTCCTTGATCTTTCTGTTCTGAAATAAAATGTCCCTTTCAATGGACCCACACCTTCAAAGGCCTCAGATAAGAGGCAGTCAGTACTCACAGGAAATCTTATGTCATCAGATACTAAGTGAATATTTCTCTGAAATTAAATATAAGAATATGTCTAGACATTTTCTCAGAGTAGCTCCTAATTTCATGTGCTGCCTTTGGCAGCTCGGGGAAAGGTTAGCTTATGCCCTAAAGTTGACCACAAAGAGATGAGTCAAGTCTGCATGATATCTGCGCTGTCTTGCTACAAGGAAAGACAGCCACATTGCGTATTAGTGCATCAGACCCAGCTGCCAAAGCTAAAGTACAAGGAAACTGAATGTTCATTTTTTTTAACTTCTAACTGAAGATATGATTTACAAGAGACTAATTTGTTCTCTCACACAGTCGTTTACATCCCTTCCAAACTGGGAGTGACAGCTGATGCTGACAAAAGGACATGGTACCCCAGAAGTGGAAGAGTGTTGTAACTGGTGAGATGAATCACATAGTCGGTAATATTACTGTCAGTATGATTCTCACAATGCTGAGGATTTCTGACACCAGCAGACTTACAGGCTGCAGGAAAGTCAGTGTCACTCAGTAAGAAAGACTATGCAGAAGACTCAAAATGCAAAGGAGCATTTCCAGATGGGAGACAAATTGTAAACTACAGAAACTCAGCAGAAGATAGTCAACATTTCACTAGGAAAATTGTGGAGCAGATGAGTGAAAAATTCATCATCTTAACTAAAAATGACCATCACGTGCAGAAGAAAATAACGTGCAAGGACACAAGCCATAGTATTTGCCTATTTTTGCAATTTTCTTGAACTCCTCATATTTGTTTGCAAATAAAACTATAAGTAAGAAAAGGAAGACTCTCCTTTAGATGTAAGCACTGAAAATGAAAAAGGTAAATTATTTTCTCCCAAAAACAACTGTGTAAGATTTTTATGTATCTCTTAATTTTGGTTGAATTTTAGGCATCATTGCTCAGGACATACATGTGTGTTTTAAGAAATATAAATCTTTGCACTCTCTGCAATTTTTTTACAATTAGAATCTGGTGAAGTTACAGTTCTGAAGCAATAAATTCTTAGTCAGAGAAATTTGTTCCTGTGCCTGGATGCAAAGCAATGCAACCTGGGTGACCTTTAAAAACATAGTTTCTTTGTCCTTGACTCAAGTTAATTAACAGGAGGCCACAGTGAGAAAGCTAGATTCCATACTGTTCAAAGGCTCCCAAGGAAATAGTAAGCAGTTATTCAAGGTTTGCATACTTGTGTTTGATGCCCAAAGGCTAAGCCATACTTAAGAAAAAGAAAACAAAAAAAGAAAGCACTATTTATTAATTATGTGCCATCGACTAAGAAGTAGTGTTTCCAAATGTCATCAAGCCCAAGAATTTGGTTATTAATTAAGTTAATTATCAATTCAATGATTAATGAAAATTAATTATTCATTCAATGATCCAATTGACTAAAAGAACAGAGGGCTCTGTCAGAGACTTTAATGGCTGGATTTGAATCCCTTCCAATAGTTATATGTACTCCCTATAATTATTCTGGAACACAGGATATTTGCAGTTTGGCTTAGTAAACATGAGATGATATTGGATGAAAATGACCCCTGAGACCAATAACTGGTATGCATTTAAGAAGTAGGAGAATAGAAAGGAAACCATAAGATGAAGGCAGAAACTAGAATTATCCAACTACAAACCATAGTTGCTAAGTGTCACTCAGGACCTTAAGAATCATAAATGGACAATGAAGAATTCTTCTCTACATTTCAAAGACATAATATCTCTAGGGACACTTTGTCTTTAGAATTCTAACCTCTAGAACTATGATAAAATGAGCATCTCTGGTGTGATGCCCACATAATTTGTTGTGGTTAGTTGTGGAACCCTAGGCATTAATGCAGGGACAGAAGTTCAAAGAAGTTCAGTGGTGACCTTGAATCACTAAGTGGAAAGAAAGAGGATACAATTGACTTGGAAGTACACAGATTTGAAGGGCATCACTGACAGGGATTTCCATAGACCGAGATTGTAACAGCATTTGATCAATATGGAGTTCCAGATGCCCTATATTAAAATCGCCATGGGGTGATAATAATGCATATTTTGTGACTATGCATGGAATTACTGAATCAAACATCTTGCCAGGTCGGACATAAGGTCCTATATATAATAAAGACCTGAAAAAATAAAAGCTATCATTCAAGTTTGCCCCTAATCTAGAGATATATTAATTTCTCTTGTGACCTCATTTCCTTTTTCAGCCAAATACATTCTAAATGCATAAATCAAGAAATAGTTTTTATAGCAATAAAATGATGATGAATTGAAGAGATATTTTATTTCAAAATCTCTTTTTTACAAAGCTTGGATGTTGTCAATGTTGTATATAATTAATATTCATAGTATTCTGTGAATGAAGCCTCCTAGCATTTGCTCTTTCTTTTGATTCCCCAACCTTGAGGAAAGATGAACAGGTGCTGTGGTTATTTTTACATGACAGGAGAAGAGGTTTGAAGTAGACCTTTGAAGGGTTTTCTGGCTATTTCCCTCTCTGTTGCTCATTGCTACAGCCTGCCACTTTTTACTGTCCTGACATTGCTGACAAATTGGAGAGAAAGTAAGATGAAAATGTTGGTTGGAGAAACATAATCTCAAATACTTTTTAAAAGAAAGCAGAGAAAGTATTTTAACGGAGAAGAGACATGGTTCTTTTTTTAATATAGTTTATTAATCTGTTCATATTACATCTCAATTGTTATCCCATTCATTGTATCCTCTCATTCCTCCCTCCTTCCCATTTTCCTGTTACTCCCCTCCCCTATGACTGTGACTGTGGGGGATCTCCTCCCCCTGTATATGCTCATAGGGTATCAAGTCTCTTCTTGGTAGCCTGCTATCCTTCCTCTGAGTGCCACCAGGCCTCCCCATCCAGGGGATATGGTCAAATATGGGGCACCAGAGTTCATGTGAATGTCAGACCCCACTCTCCACTCAACTGTGGAGAATGTCCTGTCCATTGGCTAGATCTGGGTATGGGTTCGAAGTTTATTGCACATGTTGTCCTTGGCTGGTATCATAGTTTGAGCAGGACCTCTGGGCCCAGATCTGTCCATCATAATGTTCTCCTTGTAGGTTTCTATAAAACTGCTCAATCTCTGAAGGCCTATAAAAAGTCAATGGAAGAAACTCAGGAATGTACAAACAATCATATGAAAGAAATCAATAGAACAGTTCAAGATCTTAAGATGAAAATGGATTCAACGATAAACACACAGACAGAAGAAAAACGGGAAGGTGAGAGCTCAGAGAAGAAGGTGAGCAACACAGAGGCAAGCCTGTTTAACAGAATCCAAGGGATGGAGGAATTAATCTCAGGTCTAGAAGATATAATCATAGATCTTGTAGAGGTGATTCTTAAAATCATAGAAAGCAAGTGAGAAGTCAGAAAGAACTGTTGATCTGGGTGGCATGGGAACTTGAGATGCCTGATGTGAGGAGTTCATCAAAGAATTTTTAAGATTACTTATTGTTTTCCTGGAGATTTCAATCTATGTTAACAATAAAAACTGGATGGAAAATGATAATTGAACCAAAGAACTATATGCTCAAAATGGACTTTTTAGTCACTTTCCCCTTCAGAAGTAGCAGCTTAGATCAATACTTTTCCTTTTTAACATCTCCCACTTCATTTTTTACTTTCCAGATTTAAGCAATACATTTTTGTTTTTATAAAAATCTCTTTCACGTGTGTGTGTGTGTGTGTGTGTGTGTGTGTGTGTGTGTGTGTGTGTTGACTTTCTGTTTGTTTTCAGATAGTAGAAATCACACACAGTAATTCAAATGTAAACTTTGGACCAGCAAAACAAATCTTAAAATAAAATTAAAAAAAAAAAACTAGAAGGAAAAGTGACAAAATAAAAAATAGAAGCTGAAATGAACTAAAAATACCAATATTTGGGAAGGATATTCTTTAGTGTGATCTGAAAATATATTTAGGTTATTTATTCTTTGCAATCCAATAATAGCCCATTTTTAAATCCAAGGCAAATAAGAAATAAGGAATAAATATTAGATCTCACTCATTCTAAAATAAATAATGGCAATGGTTATTGGAAAAGTTGATTACAAAGTACTTAGGAATCAATACCAAAGTAGGTTAAGATCCAAAACAATTACTTATTATGGAATCAATGTACTTGTTAGTATATTTCATTCAAAAGTAAGACTCTTTGCTATGAAGAATTCTGGTCTTAAATTACATCAGGTTCTATGATTTGTTCTTTTCCTTCTTGTCTGCAAACAGTAAACATCATTAAACAAAGTGAGAAATTCAGCAAGATCTCTGTGAGACCTCTGTGAGGCTCTCACTTTGCTTCTTAGACACTCCATGAGTTTCCTTCACTGTATTTTACATATCTATCTGAAACATATCCCAAGCCTAACTTTTTTCTACTTAAATTTTTCTCTTGATAGTGATTCCTGTTTGTATAATCTCTAATGTCACCAGTGCCATGATGCTGTGTATCTAGCTATTTCTGCACCTCTACTATTTGTCATATAATGTACACTTTGAATTTTAGGGGCCTTTAAAATACTACTGCAGTGTTTTCCCCTCTAGATCCACTGACCAAGGTTTCTTTATGTGGCACTGTAGCCTTTCCTGCAATTACGCAAACCAGAAGCTGGCAGAAGCAGGATCCCTCATCTGTTGCATTTCTACCATTATCATATGAAATGCCTTCCTACTTCTCTCTACACAAAGCAACACTTACCATCTCCTTTGGTTGCTCAGATCTCTAAGCATGGAACCCTGTAGGCTCAAATTTCTTAAACAATGTATTTTATTACAATTTATTAACTGAGCATACGTCACTTATAACCCAACTAGCCAAAACAATAGGAAATGAGGATTAAAGAATACGGTAACAAAACTATAAGAATATCAGTTCCGAGGAATGATTCTCCTGGCATAATCAGCAGAATTTCTTCTGCTGGAATCTGGCATAACCAGAACCCAGAACCTAAGCAGGAGCCAGAGCCCCAAAGCCTTCCTTCAAGAGTATCTCTCTAGGAGCGTCTGGAAGTGGAGAGATGACCAGCCAAAACTATCCGAAGTCTCCTAATGCCCCACCTCCAGTTCTGAGCTCATTTATATATCTCCTTCCAGAGTCTGTTCATGGTTCTTTTCAGCTGGCAACAATCAAGCTCCTGCATGAGGTGGTTAGTCTTCTAGGGGATTGACCTCACCTGTTCTCTCACAAGACCATTCTGATCCCACACTTAGGATCATAAAAACCAGGTTTATCTCTCCTTTGTTATCTCATCTGTGCTATGAAACCTACTCTCATAGAAGCTGTTACTTGAAGATTGTTCTGACTCTGTTTTGTTTATTGTTTGTTTGCTGGATGTATGTATAATAATTGTTTTTGTTCATTTATTTATTTATTTAACTACTCTTAACTGTATCATACAGTTTGCTTCCATGGCGACTTGCAGCAATATAGATAACACTAAAATGATATCTACTGTATGTCATCAAGTTTTCATGACGTTTATATAACCACAAGACTTCTATGATGCCCAAATTTTTTATTCTCCTTTATAAACATCAAAAAAAGTAAGATAAATTAGGTATCTCCCCTGACAAACATCTAAGTCAAAGAGGCAAGCAAGATATGATATTTACTTGTCTGATGTTTTCTACTTCCTTACTCAACATAATTCAACAGAGTACTGAAAATTTATAGAAAACAAATACAATGTAATAATATTAGCGCGCTAATGCTCAGAATTATGGTAATGATTAGTAATCATTCCACTGCGTGCTTTGAAACAATGTTTTTGAAAAATCACCAGGACTTACACATTGTGCTCAGCGCCTATAACTTCAGGATGAGACATAATATGATACTGGCTTTGAAATGTATTCACAAGGAAGTAGGTGAAAATTTGTGTTCTGTTTTTTTTTTTTTTTAATGCAGACACTTCTGGGATACTGTGTAGTATGTTTGCATTTGTGGACTATGCTATAACAGCCAGTGAGCATGATGGCATAAAACAAGAAGAGGACAATCACCACAGGAAGAGAATTCATGACCAGTACTTGGTAGACGTGATTAAAACAATTGGAGAAATGGCTCGGATGACAGAAACAGATGTTTTCACATAGCTAGAGCTTTGGAAGGCAGGGATAACTCTTCTTGGGAAATGCACACATTACTAATTTTAGGTGAAGCAATTTTTAGAGCCTTGTTATTGTAAACTGTAGTAAGACACAGGTTGCATAGTAATTCGCCATCATCGGAGGGGTTAAACTAAAGATAAATGGCTTCTCACACAGGGCACAAAAAGCAGAAAGTCTTTTTGTGTTAGATTAGGAAGTGCAGGTTGTCTGTGCTTTGTAGGTCCACTCTGAAATAAAGTCGACTCTGCCGTAAGGATAGTACCAGACAATAGAACATGAGGTCAAATCCTGTATATTATCTAAGTTGCACTAACTGTGTGGTAGGGGTGAGGAGACAAAAGAAGGTTTTTTGTTGTTGTTTTTGTTTTTGCTTGCTTGTTTGTTTGTTTTCTCATGGCAAAAGCTAAATAATCATGTTCGTTTTCATAAATCTCTCATGTTCCTAAGTCTGAATAGGACTGGCCAAAGCACTATGATAAATATGTGCACTCGGAAGGGACAAAAAGTGAGCACGGAAGATGGAGATCAATGACTTCATAGTAAATAAAAGCAAATCTACGGTTAGAAGAAGACATTATGTCATCCCTCAAGGTTGGTTCACTGCACATACAACCTCACAATTTGACCTCATTGGCCAAGACCTCACACTGTTGAATAGCCACCAAGAATATTTAGAAACATTAAGGTTCCTGCTGTATTGTTTGTCTCCACCTAGACACAAAGGCTAATGGAAATGTGTATTCTTTAGGCATCCCAAACTGTCTGATTACCAAAGAAGCCAATTACAGGTAGGTCTGTCAGTGATATAAGCTGTGTATGAAAGAGTCTCCAAACACTGAGCAATGGATGAGATTTTCAAATTTAAAAACAGGAGGAAAACCCAGATTGCTCTACACCTATTGGATCCAGGTGGAAGTTGTGTATGTCATTCCCCTTTCTTGTTTGTATGCCAAAAGAACTAACCTATTTGGTACAGGCTTATTTATAACACTTCCGGTGGTGAGAAGAGCCAATTTTTCAAGTTCAGAATTGCCCAAATCAGCTTTTTCCTATGCAGGAATTTTCATTATATTAAAAAATAATAATAATAAGGAAAAAAAGCTCACATTTCACTGCTTTCAAAAAGAAAAATTTTTTCGTCAAACTACATGAACGGATGAATCAACATTGCCACCTAGTGGAAAAATTCATTTATCCAATGACATGAAATCTATTTCCTATAGCTTTATCCACTCTTGTGTTGGTGTCAGAAAACAAACAAGCAACAATAAAAACGAGTTGCTTAAAACTCCAGCTTGATCACTTTGGTATAAAGAATTAAACTACTCTTGCCTTCCCTCTTGTTAATTAATTAGTGCAAGTAAAATTGTGGTATGCAATGGGAATCTTCCGTAAAGAGTTGTGTGGAGTGTTAGTTCCAAGGTTAAAATTAAGGTGCATAGAGCTCTGGAAATTTTTTGTAAGGAAAGCAAGTATTCGTTAGAGGAGAATTTGAAATCAAAATATCATTTAAGATATTGATGATGCTGAAGCTGATGTGTTAGAGAACATCTCTAGATTAGTCATGAGTACAAAGCAATGTATAAGGTTCTCTGTTTTGCCAAGATTGTACCAATAAAAAAGTTACATTTTAGTTAACAAAATATGGACAAGAGCTACAGTTACCAATGAATAAAGAAAACACGCTTAATTTTTTATCACTTTTTGTAAACTTGTTGACATCACTTTCAGATCTCCCTGGTAAATGAGAAGAGAAAACTATTGACACATCAGAACAATCTAAATGAATTTGATACAATGAGTATGGTGTTTTGAAATCCCATTCTTATTTTCTCTGAGAGAAGCCACCTGACCTTGAAATTAAGGTCATGAACATTATCAGAGCATAGCTTGGGAAATAATTTGAATAAACTAAAATGGGTCCAATACTGATAGTTTTAAAAGGCTTAACCCTTGTGTTAAAATATCACTCAGAGTGTGGCTTTGTGATGTTTCAGGGGCAGATTGATTTACATTGGACCTAGTCTAATCATCTTCACCATGAAAAAAAGCATGAGTCTCGTGGTGCAACACTGTCATGGGACAACAACAGAGGAGCGCTATGCTTAGTAACTATGCACTGGACAGTGGCTGTGCAATGAATAGGTGATGTTCTGAAGTGACTATTCAGGGTGTAGTTTGTGTAATTGGGAAAGCATTGATTACTCATTGACTTTCAACTACTGAAGTATCTGAATGGCACATTACAAAATCAGATTGTCTCTTTGTATTTTACTCTATGCCTCTGAAAGCTCTGCCTAACCTCACTCACATACACACTGGCACCTCTAAATAGCTATCATTTTAACATTTCTTTTTCCTGTTAATTACATAGGATTAATTGAAGTTCTCGCATTGGGGGATTAGTCGCCATTTCATGGTGGCTTCTGTGGATCCAATTTTCTTTTACTAAGACCTGAACAACAAAATAGATTATGTTAAAACTCCCATCTCTCTTTTATATTGAAGCACATTCTGATAGGATGTCCTCTTCTCTTGTTCTAATGCATTAGTTTACCTCTGTGCTCATGAGTTTCAGATAAGGAAATAGAAAATAGCACTAAATTCTAGTGATCTTATGTTCTTTCTTGTCATATAACTCATAATTTTTACAAGAGGCTGTCAAAGACAATTCTTTTCTTCAAAAAGAATTCAGTTTGGTAATGAAGAGCACAAATAGGATCCATACTTGGGTGACAGCCCTGTGAGTAACAGTGATTCATGTGCAAGTGAGAGAACCTGAACTCAAAAACTCATCACCACCAAAAAATAAAAAAATAAAAAATAAAAAATAAAAAATAAAAAATAAAAAATAAATTGGGCACAGCTACACAAGTTTTTGCATGCCACCACTGGGGCTGGATGCCTCCCACCAGGCTCTAATATCAGTCAGAAACAATTTTCAAAGTAGTAAAGTGGAGAATTATAGAAAATGACATTTTACATCTTCCTCCTGTCTCTGCCTACACAAGGGCATGTGCACCTACATATACAACATATACACATAAATAAATAAGTAGATAGATAAATAAATAAAATTTAAATGAGATATCCGAGTACTTAAAGTTACATTGCCTCAGATAATAGCTACTCTTGAGCACATCAAAGTTATGTTATTAAAGTCATATTACTTCCTGTTCCTAAGTTCTTTGTATGTGACATGTGAATGAGAGAGCATTTGGCTGAAATGGTTAATCAGAAACATATATGAGAGTGGTTATTCATGAAGCATTATTTGTTATTATTGAGGAAAGAAGCTTGCTCCAAGTTTCAGGCTTTGAGTTCAGTGAATAAGTAAGGAGAAGCCTTCCTTCTGTCATAATAAAATGGCCCAGTGACATGAAAGAGCCAAGGCTGACAATTTCACTTCCCAAAGAATTTACAATGAGGACATTTTGTCAGCAGAACCCGAAGTTATGGATTTCTTATTATTCATAAATGTGTCTCAAGGACAATGGACACAAGGAAAAAGAGTATCTGTTAAAGAGATAACCTTGTAATGGCCCGAGGACAGGTGGCCATGGTGCCATGTTCAGCACCATGGACAGAACATTTCAAGGTCCCATGTAGTATAAAGTGTACCACGGTTTAAATTTAGATCTAGCCAATGGACAGGACATTCTCCACAGTTGAGTGGAGAGTGGGGTATGACTTTCACACGTTCTCTAGTGCCTCATATTTGACCATGTCCCCTGGAGGGGGAGACATAGTGGCTCTCAGAGGAAGGACAGCAGGCTACCAAGAAGAGACTTGATACCCTATGAGCATATAAAGGGGGAGGAAGTCCCCCTCAGGCACAGTCATAGGGGAGGGGAGTAAGGGGGAAATGGGAGGGAGGGAAGAATGGGAAGATACAAGGGATGGGATAACCATTGAGATGTAACAAGAATAAATTAATAAAAAAATAAAATGAAATGTGAATGGAAAAAAATAAAAACAAATAAATGTATGTGAGTATTAATGTTACTCTGCTATGCCAACACAACTCTTCAGAGCTGCATCACCCAGAAGCTGATGGAAACAGATGCAGAGACCCAGCCAAACATTAGATAACGCTTGGGGAGTCATATGGAAGAATTGGGCGAACAGTTGAGGGGCTAGAGAGATGGCTCAGTGGTTAAGAGTATTGTTTGCTTTTCCAAAGGACCTGGATGCAATTCCCAGATCCCACGTGGCAGATTACACCTGTCTGTAACTCCCGTCTCAAGGAATCAGACACATTCATACTAATGCACATAAAATAAAAAAAGAAAGTAAATAGTTTTAAAACTCCACAAGAACACCTACAGAGTCCAACTAATTTGGATCCATCTGGTCTCACAGAGTCTGAACCACCAACCAAAGAGTATGCATGGATGAGTGCTAGGCTCCCTGAGCATACATAGCAGAAGGACAGCTTGGCCTTCAATGGATCCCCGACAACCTGAGCAGGGCCCTCTATGACTCTGATGACTCCATATGGACCCTGTTCCCCTAACTGCACTGCCTTATCTGGCTTCACTGGGAGAGGATACACATAGTTCTGTTCTGACTTAATGTGCCAGGGTGCATTGGTACCATGGGGGAAGAGGAAGGAGAGGGGAAAAGAAGGGAAGGGGTGTTGGCAGGAAACGGGAGGAAAAGAGAGAGCTGCAATCAGAATGTAAAGTGAATAAATAAATAAAATTGTAAACGTTTCTGTGAGTGTTTCTCAAGGTTACTGCATTTCGATGTGGGTAAATCAATGTTCGGAAATATTGAACAGTGTGTCCCAGATCATTACTACAGAACTTGTTTACAATTTAAACTCAAACCTACAAAATTTATTTATTTATTTATTTATTCACATTACATCTTGATTGTAGACCCCTCCCTCTTCCCCTTCCAGTCCCAACCACCCTCCCTTCTACTCCCCCTCCCCTATTCCTCAGAAAAAGGGACACCCCCCCCTTACCCACCCATCCTAGTTCATCAAGTTGCATCCGTACTGAGTGGTGCTCTTCCTCTGTGACATGGCAAGGCAGTCGCAACAGGGGGAGGTGATCAAAAATCTGGCACCAGAGTCCATGTCAAAGACAGCACCTTCTCCCCTTACTAGAGGCACCACATGAAGCCTGAACTACCCTTTGGTTATATCAGTGTAGAGGGCCTAGGTCCAGTCTATGCATGGTCCTCAGTTAGTGCTTCAGTCTCTGCCAGCCCCTCTGGCTCTGGTTAGTTTGCTCTGTTGGTCTTTTCTGGAGCTCCTGTCATCTCCAGGTCCTTCTATCCTTCCTCCCACTTTTCCACAAGACTCTCTGCCCTTTGTCCAATGTCTGGTTGTGAGTCTCAGCATCTGTTTCAAACCACTGCTAGGTTCCTGTCTGCAAGAATAGAAAAGTATCTTTAATAGTGTCAGGGGTTGACTCTCTGCTATGCCGTGGGCCAAACACTGGTTGGACATTCCCTCAATCTCTGCTCTATTTGCTCTTTCTTTATTCCTGCACATCTTGGAGGCTGAGAAATTCGTGGGTCAAAGTTTTTCTGGGTGGGTTGGTGTTCTCCTCCCTCCACTAGGAGCCTTGTCTAGTTAGAGGCTGTCCTCTTCAGTCTCCATGGCCCCTGCTAGTAGGAGTCTTGAGTATAGTCCTCATATAGTCCTCCCAGAAGCCCACCCTGACTAAGGTCTTCAGCTTGTCAGAGAGATGCACCCACCTATAGTTTCTCTTTTCTCTGTAGGACTTCTGTCCTCCAGCCTCTGCTCTCCCCAAGTCTGACCTCTACCCACATATCTCTCTTAGCTCCCTCTCCCACCTAGCTCCCTCTTTTCAACCACTACTGATGTTTACTCTATTTGCTCTTCTGGATGAGATTTAAGCATCCTCCCTTAGGTTCTCCTTGTTACTTATCTTCTTTGGGTCTGCACACTGTAGCATGGCTAAAGTGCTGGTCTAAGTAAGTACATACCATGTGTGTCTTTCTGAATCTGGGTTACCTTATTCAGGATGATCTTTTCTGGTTGCATCCATCTGCCTGCAAAGTTCATAGTTTCCTTGTTTTTAATAGCTGAATCATATTCCATTGTGTAAATATGCCACAGTCTCTTTATCCATTATTCAGTTGAGGGACATCTAGGTTATTTCCAAATTCTGGCTATTATGAATAAAACTACTATGAACATAGTCAGTCCTTGTCGAATGGTGGAGCATCTTTTGGGTATATGCCCAGGAATGGTATTGAAGAACAGCTCTTCCAATTTTTCTGAGAATGTGCCACATTGATTTCCAAAGTGGTTGTACAAGTTTGCACTCCCACCTGCAATAGAGGAGTGTTCCCCTTTCTCCACATCCTCACCAGAATGTGCTATCGTTTTAGTTTTTTGACCTTAGCCATTCTGAGAGGTGTAAGATGTGTTTTGATTTGCATTTCCTGATGACTAAGGACTTTGAACATTTCTTTAAGTACTTCTTTGTAATTCAAGATTTGTCTCTTGAGAATACTGTTTAGCTCTGTATTTCATTTTTGGGGTTGGATTATTTTGTTAGTTTGTGCCTAATTTTTTTCTCTATTTGGTTCTTAAGGTATGTGTGCCCTATTTTTGTTAAGTTTAATTTCTCCTTCTTATATTGTATGAGGACAGGACTGGGTTCTGAGTACAGTACAACTGCATACAATCTTGTGGAATCTTTGCTCACTGTAATGGAATCCAAAGGTATTCTCAAGTAAAGGAAAAACACAAAGATCCATTAGGAAATAAAGTCTACAGAATCAATACCCACAAGTAGTCAGCCAAGAGAATTAGTAGATTCACTTGAAAAATCGATGGGTATGGATGCTGCATATAACAGTGAGGCTTGTTCTTTGCTTCCTGCGGAATGTCCTTCATCTGTATGCCTTCTTAAATCTGCATGCTCTTCATCACAGCTGGAGCTGCTAGCATTGCAGCCACGAGACATGCTAGCTTGGAAACCTTGGCTCCTCCACAGAATATTCTGGTGTAAATAAGCTTCTCATTTTGTGAGAAAAAAAAATCACTCTAACTTACCTTCCCAATTCCTGGAGAAATTAGCTGAAATAGCATATACTAAAAAGATGTTAGTGTTAAGGACTGTAAATTATAATTTTTATTAAATATCTGAGAATTTCACACAATGTATTTGATCTCACTCATTCCCAAACCTCCCTCCTCTAACTTCATCTACATCTCCCTAGAATGTCCAATTTAATGTCTTCTTTGTTTAAGATAATAAAACGTACCATGAAGTCCAAATTGTGCTGCCCATATTCTCTTGTATCTGGAGCCATTGTTTGAGCATAGTTAACCTACCAGAGGTAGCCCTCATAACAACATGGATTCTATCCTCTAAAAGTCATCAGCCATTTGATTTGAGGTCATGAATCCTTTCCCCATCCATGGTTAAACATTGGCTACTTTGACCTCTTACAGGCTTGTGAAGTCAAGTACATCTGCTGCTACTTCTTGAGACCACAGTCCTGTCACATCCAGAAGAGAATGTTCCCCCAAGATCTTTTTTAATCTCTGGATTCTTAGAACTCTTCTGTCTTCTTGCCTGTGATGGTCCCTGGTCCATGTGTTGGAGGTAGTACGGATGTCCCATTGAGAAACATCTTGGATGTGACACCTGAGAGCTGCACTAATCTGTGGGTAGAAACTGTAATTTAATGTTATATCCACTTAGAAAAATATAAATAGGAGGTTTATCAGTGGGGATATTGAGCGTGGCCAAAACACAACTTCTTGGTGATGTTTACAGTTAGACACATGGGCCTTAAAGCTGCACAGGAATTTACTCCATAGCATTTGTGCCACTATTGCCACTACTGCACCCATGGTCATGCCTTACAGTTCTGGTCATACTGTAGCTCACAGGCTCAGCGGGGTGAGACTGTTAGTGACTTTTTTCACCTAGAAGCCTACATAGCACCTTCCTGGTGACTATAAAAGGTAGTCAGCAGGAAGGAAGATTCATGGTCAGTAGTAACTTGATTTCTTCATGTCCTTTGACCACTCTGTGTAGGGCCTTCAGCAGTAAGAGCTTAACTTGTGATGGGTAAACAAGAGATACGGCAATAGTCTCTGCTGTTTTCAGTGTCTGAAGGATACATCTGAACAACTCCTGGAGTAGTAGCCCACACTTGACTCTGGGATTTTTATTTGACAGCCCACTGCTTCAGGGAGAAGCTTTATATATTTATATGTGAATGTTTTAATATAAAGATCTTAATAGGGTGGTATTTCTATTGATTTTTGTATGTGAGATAGCTTCATATGTTCTATGGCACACATCTGGAGGTCAGAAGACAACCTGATATATCAGTCCCTTTTGTCTACTATGTGAATTCCAGAGACGGAATGAAGGGCACCACAAGTGGCTGTAAGATTTTATCTATTTAACCATCTTACTTATCTAGATGTCATTCTTTATAGGCAGAATAAATATCTGTTCCACTTCAAGGTCTGGTTTAAGAAAGCATTTCACAACATGCAGTTTGAAATAGTTAGTGCTCATAGGCAAGCATCTCCAGGTATTAATAGAGGAATTTTTCTTCTATTTTTTAACCATAAAAATCATTATTGAAGCCACAGCATATAAGTGAAGTATGAAATAATTATCAGAAATCAGAAAAATCTGTGAATTCTTATATTTTCTTTCTCTGAACAGACATTCCGCATATTTTGTAAGGTCAATGAAATCCTTATCACTCTCCATTTCCTTAGATAAAAGCTGTTGCAGAAATGAAAGCTGCTAACATTGGTCTCAAGGGTGACCTGGCAAGCCAGGAATGTATAAGTGCTTGCCTACTGCTGAGGTGTCCATGGGATCATTGACTTGTTATCAAGATAATGTTATTCCTTATCATCACAGATTGGTCAACTGTCGTACAGTCACTTGGAAGAAAAACATTTTATCTTAGTGTATTTCCTAAATTACTGTCATAATTTACAACTATTAAATTAGAAGTAAATTATCAACCACAACATTAAGAACTTAAAAATAAATTTAGTTAATGGTCCCCATTAATAAATGAGAACTTCAGTTCACTGTTGTCATCAGTAAATTTTACGTTTAAACTTCCCACTTAGGACCATACAAGCCATTACATTTCAAAGCACTAACAATATATTGATTTCTAATTCAGATGTCAGATAAAACATTGGCCCATACAGAGAGATAGGGGCTATAATTATTCCTAAGCCATTTCACATCAAATGAACAATTGACAACTGGAATCTATTAAAAACAAATAGTCTATAAAATTTTTTGATCTAATCATAAGGTTTAAATAAAATCTTTCATAGGCTTAAAATATTTTAAAACAAAGTATACATATTTTTCTATGATCAATATAATCACAGAATTATTTCTATGAGTAGGAATATTTTTCTTAATAGATTTTTAGGAAAATGGGAAACTTTTTTTTTTTACGTAAATGGGAAACTTGTCACATCCTTGAAAGACACGCCCCATACTTTTAATAAGATGCTGTTTAAATAACAATTACAGACATTTTATTTATAATCATAGAAATAATATTAGTGTAGATAAGGCATGAAGATGGAGGAGAGTCAGTAAAGGAAATAAAATAGAAATATTTTATTAGTGTTACCTATTCCAGTTTTATTTATTTGGAATATGTTTGATAACTTACCTAAAGAGGACTAATAACAATAGTTACATACACAAAACAAGGAAAAATAGGACAGCAAAACTGACCAACAGAGATGTGACTTTACCTTGGGGACAAGTCATAGCAAAGCGTGTAGGTAGACAAATATGCCATCATTTTCTAGGACATAATTGTTATAATTGTACATAATAGTTACATTACCCAAAATCACATATTGAAGTCCTTTACCCCAGGACCTCAGATTATGATGTCATTTGTTAATAGACTAAATGCACACGTACATTGTTAAAAGAGGATGGTGTCATAATAGATGAGGAGGGCTTTGTAACCTAACGGCATGCATGTTCTTATAAGCTAGGGGAATTTGGGCAAAGAGAAGAGTATAGGAGCTACACGTGAGGATAAAGGCAGACATGGGAGTAAGACAGCAAAAGTCAGAGAATGCCACAAATTGGAAGCCACAAAGGCAAGTCTGGGTCAAACCTTTCCTTAGCTGGTTCAGAGAGGCATGGGCCTGCCAGCACTGGAATATTAGTCATGTAACATCCTCATTTATAACAAAATCGATTCCTTGGCCATATTTTGTGATACTTTGTTACAAGGACAATAAAAATGAATTTAATAATCAAGAGTTATTCTGATTAATTTTAAGTGTTAGGTTTATCTCTGTTTATGAATATAATCCATATGCCCTGCTATCTTTGTTCATTTCAGGGAATTTAAACAAAAGAAGGACTCAGAATTTGAGAATACTGGAAGAGTACTAAGATACAGGGACATTGAGCACAGTTCTCATGTTAATGACTCTGGTTGTGTGTTATTTTCAGTGTTTGAACTTTCTGTCTCCCTATGTCTCACTTGCCCTTTTGACTCTGCTCAATAGTACTTGATGTTTTCAGTTAGGACCAATCTGTAGAAGATAAAGTGAGGCTGTAATAGGTATTGCTGGTTTGTTTGTTTGTTTGTTTGTTTGTTTTATCTGACTAAAAAACCCAATATGAAAAATTGTGGCTGCCCAAGCAGCCTCTGTGAGCTCTTGGAACACTGTATTTACATGGCCTCTGTGTTGAGCCTCACATCACTTACCTGATATGCATAATGAGCTTGCCCAAATGGCAGGGTACTTTTCATAACTGATACAAGTATCATTCAATATTCTTAGGTAGTGAACCCTTGAAAATATATTAGTCTTGAAAGATATAACACATAAAAAGGGAACTTTTCTCAGAATTGAAGTTTAAACAGAAAATGTCTTTCAGGAGCACTTGCTGTATTTTCAGTTTGTAGCTTACCAGATTAGGAAGTTTTTCCCCTCCAGGAACAGCTATGTCAGAGTTTCTGTCACAATGCCAAAGTTAAAGGTATCAGGGTAACTCAAATGACTGTTCAGCATTACAAAAAGGACTCATTTTCTCTCTTTAATTTGTTTATTTATTCACTTCACATACCCTTCCCTCCTCTCTTCCCAGCCCCACCCTCTCATCTTCCCTCCCCATCCCCCACTGGGCTTCTTCTCAGACAAGGGAGCCCCTCTCCACTACATACCAATCTGCCCCATCACTTCATGTTGCATCAAGTCTAAGCACATCCTCTTCCACTGAGGCCAGACAAAGCTGCCTAGCTAGGGCAAAGTGATTGAATGTTAGGCAACTGCATCAAAACTAGATGTCCCTCAACTTAAGAATGGGTAAAGAAAAATGTGGTACATTTACACAGTGAAATCCCATTCAGCTATTAAAAACAAGTACATCATGAAATTTGCAGGCAAATGGGTGGAACTAGAAAAGATCATCTTGACTGAGGTAACCCAGACCCAGAAAAACACACATGGTATGTACTCACTTATAAGTGAATGTTAGCCATACAGTACAGGATAACCGTACCACAATCCACAGACCTAAAGAAGCTAAGGAATAATGAGGGCACTATGGAGGAAAGCTTGAATCTCGTGCAGAAGGGAAAATAAAACAGATATTGGAAGTAGATGAAGAGAGAGAACTGGGTGAGTAAAAGAAGGGGTGGGTAGGGAAAGGAGGGTGGGGAACAGATGTAGAAAATCCGGAGATAGGAGGTGGGAAGGCTGGGAGAGAGACAGGAAGCCTATGGGTGGGGATCCTGGGACAAGCTGAAACTTGTGACAGGGTAGGCTCCTGGGAGGATAGGGGGATTCTAGCTGAGACATTTAACAGCAAGGGATATGGAGACTGAAGTAGTCACCACTTCCAATAAAAGGAGTGGCACACTAATCCAACCACGAAACTTTTGATCCAAAATTTACCCTGTTTACAAGATACGCAATGATAGATGTAGTAGAGTTTGAGAAAATGGCCCAGCCAATGACAGGCCTAACTTGAGACCTACATCGTGGGTGAGAGCCAGTTTCTGCCACTATTAATGATGGTCTAATATGCTTACAGACATGAGCCAAGACAACTGTCTTCCGAGAAGCTCCATGCAGCAGTGGATCAAACCATATGCTGAGAGTCACAGCCAAACATCAAACAGAGTTCTGGGAATCTTGTGAAAGAGTTGGGGGGAAGGTTGAAGTACACAAGAACTCCACAGGAAGACCCATCGACTCAATGAACATAGGCCCACTGGAGCTCACAGGGAATGAACCACTGATGTAAGTGTACTGTACCTAGGCCTCCTGATACTGTAGGGTAGATTGTTTCGGTGTTTGTCAATGTCTATAAGGTCACCTGTAAAACAGCCAACAAAGTGAAAGTGCTGATTTTTTATTCTAGTGTAATACATAACCATCACAAAAAAGCATGTCAATGATGATGTCACTCTCCTAGTCTGTTCACTCCAAAGTCATTGATGTAAAAACCTTGACACCATGAAAGGCAAGAATAGTTGTGCAAGGACTTTTTCAATGTTGTATCGCAATAGAATGCACACTCCCAAGTTCCGGCCATATATTTTAGAACACCGTGGTTCCATACATTTGCCATTGTTAAAATCAACTAAAGCCTAACCCACGCTCTAAAATCTGTGTCATAGTGCTTGGTTTGTGCCTTGCTTTAGGTGAGCTTTATCCTCCCAAAGGCTTAAATATTGGAAGTTTGGTCAATGGGCATGCCATGATGACAGGGGTAGAGACCTTCAGAGGTGGGGCCTGTTGGGAAGTCATTGGGTCATTGCAGGAGTGCCCTTAGACCACAGGGTGCCAGCTACTCTGGGTAATGAGATCTTCTCTCCTACTGCCTTGTACCATGATTTCCTCGGCAGAACTGAGAAGACAGCAGTACTTGGCATTGCTACTAAAGAAATATACCTCTTAGTTCCATAGTTAGGCTGCCCCTGGTACTTTATTAAAGGAACAAAAAGTAGACAAATATAGTTCAATAATTCAAACAGTTCAAAATAAGTTAACAAAGCTTGCCAACTTTCTTCTGAAATTTGATTCCAATTACAGTCTTTCATTTCCTACAGTTTTCACTTTCCCAAGCATTGTACATCTGTCAGCTCCAATACGCTTTAACAACCTCAAGGTATAGACAGAGTGTCATTTAGCTCTTTTGATCTTTGTGTATTTCATAATTCTTATTTCTGTAGAGTTTATTTTAAGTACTGAGCTACAGATATGTAGGTCCAAGCTGAAAATACCTTTTGCAATGAAAATACTTTCTACCATATGTGATAAACCTGCGATGCCATTGCCTTTTCTCTTATTTTGACTCTTTAAAATTCAACAAGGTTTTGCGAGGAGAAAGTATATATGTAAATTACAACAGAAAACAATACAAGGGAAACTAGGTATTGTATAACGTTCATGCCAGATCTGATATCTTGACAAAAACTCATCACTTTTATTGCTTTTCAGCCAGAAATGCATAACCTGAATAAAATCACAAGGCCTTATCAGACACGTACAAATTAAGAACCTGTCTATGAAATAACCAACCTGGCATCTTCAAAAACCAATGATGTCAAAGGGAAAATGCGATTGAGAAATTTTTTTTTAAGCACACTAAGTGTCTTCATATACTTTCTGTAGCTAGCAACGCCATAAAAAATACTATGCAATTTTAAAGAGGATTATTTGGGCTTACAATTCTGGACCACATCTGATGATGACTTTGTTCGTGATATAATTCCGAGTAACAGGGGACACTATATGATGAAAAGAAACAGACTTATTTGCTCTTTCTCCCCTCTTCTCTTTCCCCTACTTCTTTCTCCATCCCTATCTTTTTCTCCTCCTTCTCTATCTATCTTTTACCTCTATCTATCTATCTATCTATCTATCTATCTATCTATCTATCTGTCTATCTATCTATCTCTATCTCTCTCTGTCCTTTTCTGTTTCTATGTCAACCTCTGATGGGGCAGAACTCTTATCTTGAAAATCAGATGGGACAATTCTTACCTCTCAATACCCCAATTCTGAAGACTCTACTTAGATTAAGTCTCCACTGCCATCAATGTCTCGACAGTGATCAAATTATAAAGTGTCGGTTATCTTTGCATGGTCGGTCTTCCACCACTATAGTAAGCATCACTAATTTTCTGAACACAGGAAAAAAAAAAAGTAGTGCTATAAAAATAAAGGTGTTTGAAAGTCTTTCCAGATGAGCAAAACAATCACTGCTCGACAGGTATCTCAGGTGCCTTTTCTTGGAGAAATAAAGAAAAAAAAACTGATAATAAAGAGTCTCCATTCCCAGCAGTGCCTACGGGTTCATGAGCATGTCATTTTTAAGTAAGTCCTCATTCCTTTGCAGTTTTTCAGGCCCTGCTTTGAATCACTCTACTGGCACCCAGCTGAGCTCACTCAGGCTTTGAAGGTTGAATGTGCCTGCCAGGCCGACTTAAGTATTTTTTGTATGTCTTAAGGGATACTGCAGAGGTTATTGTTATAATTGTTTGATGTGGAGGTATTAAGATTATCTCTCCTCCACAGTAGGCATCATGTGTTATTTCTGAAGGAGATAATCATCTGGAAATAAATAGTAAATACTAAATCTGTCATTCATCTAAGTTTGCTGTCAAGCACATCTCCAGAATGAACTTCTCAATGAATTTTAGTGATTGGTAGTGACTTAAATAGCATGTACAGCAAACCATGATGTTTTCCAGTTAAGGTAAACATATTAAAAACACTCATGTTTTAACTGATAAAAGCAAAGATGTCACATCTTACTAACAGTGAAAACATATGTTTCATAAACAAAGTGCAAATTAAATCATATAAACTGTTTTTAATTCTTAAAATTTTAAGCTTATACTACTTACTCTTTCTAAGCAGAATCATGACTAGTCTTTTATCACATGGGAGTTTTCATATTCCACAGACAAATCCTATGTCCTGATGCCATGAAAGGATTTGGATGAACGTATCCTTTTACTGGATTTGAAATGGAAAGAAATCTCCCAAAGCACTGTTCTTAAGAGGTTAAATCAATACAATAATGAGTCAAATACAAAATATTCACAATTTTAAGCCACATTTAGTGACAATGATAATGAAGTGCAACTCTGATTTCATTAAGATAAACAAAGACATTGTAAGAATTAGACGTAAGGCCACCATGTCATAAATGTTCTCCATCCACAGTGGCATGCCAACTGGTATTGTCATTACACAGGACTTTTTTAGGTAACCATATTGTTAAGATTTCATGAGTGAAGATTTCCTATCATGCCTTCAAGACACTATCTTCAGTAAGCATCCTGCTCATCTGGCTTGTGAAATCTTTTCCCCCGTCTTCCTAGATAAACCCTAAGCCTTGGGTTGTAGGGGGTTGTGTTATAGGTGTACCAATTAGGGCATGTCACCCACAGCCACTTGTTCTCTGCATTTTGACCCGCGCTAAATTTCTGTAATAGTCTCCTTCATCTACTGCTTCTTTGTGCAAAATGAGAATTAAGTGTTCCTGAGAACTGTCTGTTCGTGTAAGAGTAAGAATTTAGAATATACTTAGGAAGTATATCCGTTTAGGAAAATGGTAGTACTGGGCTATCCTCTAGGGTCTGGAACCTCTCCATCCATGTGGAGTTGGTGATGTTTACATCACCAGGCATGAATTGACTCCTACTGAGTAAACGTTAAGTCAAATTAGACTTCTGTTGATTTTCCCCAAATGTAAGTATACATGTACATATATCCAAGATATGAGAATATTATTGCATCCTTGGGGATAACTTCCCATGCTGATTACTGTTGAGGTTCACAGGTTTTCAGCCAGGTAAGAGTATTTATTGATTTTTCTTTCCTTTGGAAACTTGAAAGTCTACAGGAAAATGGGCTTTTTTTTTTTTTTTTTGGCCAGTTCTGGCTCAATTACTCCAATCTCTGTGTCCAGAGTGTGTGGTGTCTGTCTAGGGAGGGAATGTAGTAAATATGAGCATGTTTTTGCTTTAATCCCAAGTGTGGGATGTGAAACAGACTTGTGTGAAGGTGTGTGATATAGACAGCTTTGTAAGAGGGTATGTGATGTTTGTCCACTAGAAATGGAATACCTCATGTGGAGGCATAGACCTTGCCAGTTGATAAACATCCTAGTATGGACTCTGAGAGGAGATAAATATGAGCCCCAAAACAGAGGCTTGACAATTTTGCTTTTGCATTGCTTTGCATTGCTTGGCTGTTCATCTTTCTGCTTCAAAATGCTCCTAAAGAGACTAATTGTTAATTGATCAAATCACAGTCACGTCAATTACTAGTCTATTTTTATCACAAGAATATATATCCTAGGTTTAACAGATAGATATTCTTCTATAGATACATATGGTAAAATAGTTAGATAAGGCATTAAAAAGCCTCAGAGACCTAAGGAATATGGCATTTAAAGATGTTTTTATTGTTTTAATGATTCTTTAATAAAAAGATAGGTTAACTACTGGCAACCTCCAGCCTACCTCAAAGAGGATGATGAGCATCAAAGAACATCTTTATGGAGATGACTTCAAATGTGGCAAAGAAGCCACTGGGCAAAAGATCCTCAATTCTACCACAGACAGAATTCTGCCTTTAAAAAGGGCAAGCTTGCATGCAGGCAGAGTTGACAGCAAAACTCTGCCATGACAGATAAGCAAGTCCTCAATAGTTCCTCCCTCACAAATATGTCTATCAGATATATTGGGCCAGAAGGCTGAAGATGATGCTCCAACATTATAGAAGTTTTGAGGGTGACTGTTAAGGCAGTAAACTGTCTCTGTCATTTTTTTTATCTTGGAAGCTGCTAACCTGCACATCCGATTCACTCAGGTAATTATGTTTTATTCCTTCTCAAGTTTCTTATAGGGTTGAAGACCAGATAGTTTAGTCTTACAATTAAGCTTAGTTGCTTAGGGGTTAAGATGTTTTTAGGTCTAGATAGATGTTCTAGGTTAATAGAGATGAGATATGATAGCTACTGATTTACATTCAGAATTTTAGACTCACCAAGTTAAGAAAGATGTTTTCTTCAAGTTTGCTAAATACAAATAGCCAAATCATTATGAATATAACATTCATATAATTCCTAATTGTTTCATGGTTCTTCCTGCTGTATGTAGTTTATATTATTTATGTGTAATAATATAAATGCATATGTAAAAATAGAAATATAATTTTTAAAAAAATTTTTTAAAGAGAGAGAGAGAAGCTCCAAAGAAGACTTCAAGAGGCTGCTGTGTCTGTTGTTGCTCCCGCTGTTGCTTGTTCCTGTCACTGTGATTGCTTATGAAGTCCTGATGAGAATGGAATCACTCCAAAGAACTGAGTCTAAAAAGGTCTACTTCTCCTGTCACTATTAGCCTTTTCCTCTCCTATCTAGGGTAGGTGGGTTAGAAGGGAGGCAGAGGCATTAACAAAGACCAAGTAAAGCAAGTTTTAAAAAGATCAAGGCCTAGAAGGGAAAATCAGTTTTGTCCAGGGGTTAGTCACTGGTGGGTTGTCCAATAACCAAGTAATCAACCCTTAACACATGAGCCTACGAAGAAAACTAAACAGACTGAAGTGTGTGTGTGTGTGTGTGTGTGTGTGTGTGTGTGTGTGTGTGTGTACAAATGCATACGTAACAGTAATAAGAAAGAGGGGTCACGAGGATGAGAGGGAAACACGTGAGAGTTAGAAGGAAGAGGTGAAAGAGAAATGACAGAAGTATAGTTCTCATGTGTGAAATGCTCAGAAATAACTATCAATCCTAAATTATAAATGAATCTTTAAAAACGATTCAAGACCAGACAAATTAAGGGACATGAATAGGTAAGAGAGAGAGAGGAGATAAGTTTATGGAAAAGGGCTTTAAAAAAATGGGGATTAATGTGCTTCTCAAATCTTTCCTGAGAATGACTAAGCAAAGATTAAAGCAGAAAGAAGATGGTGTGAACAGTTTACTTCAAATAATTGATAAAAAGAATGTAAGTTCAAAGGAAGCAAGGTTCTTGGGAGTGGAATATTTTTATCTAGTAAATTTAGTGAAAATTAGGTTTTAACTGTGTAAAAATTAGGTCACCTCTCAAATACTTCCAAATGCCCTCCTAGATTTGTACAAACCCCTGTTTGACAATCATATGACCAGGCAAAGTACAGTGTTTTCTAATTTGGTAGAGGTTGATCAAGGGACTCCCAATATCCTTTCCTTCCTTCCTTCAGTGGTAATATAATCTTATTCCTTCCAAATCAGTTTCCCCAAGACATATCTGCCAAGCTCAAGGACTGTCTTTTCAAATACTGCTAAAGAGAGTTGATTCGCATTAAAGAAATATTCATATTAACACTTTGAAATTTTTATAGAATGTATTTCGGTCATATCCACAGACTCATGTCCACATCACCACTCCATCCTAGCATTGTGTCCTTTTAAACATGTTTAATAACCCATGGACTCTAATTCATGCTGCCCATATATTCTTGGATGTGAGGTCATGCATCACTGGCATATGATAGACTTACCAGGATCCACACTCTTCTAAAGAAGACTGATACCCACACCATCCAAGTCATCAACCATTCATAGTTCCTCGGAGAAAGGCAAGAACTCATGAAACCTTTTTCTTCCCATGCCACAGTGCCAACCACCTGCAATCCTATAGGTCATATGCAGGCATCCATGGCTGCTATGATTTACAGGTGTGGGAGTCCTGCTGTAGACAAAGAGACTGTTTTTGCTCTGGTTCTCTCAGTCCTTTGGCTCTTGTAAGTTTTCTGCCTCCTCCTCTGTGATGGTCCTTAAGCCAGAGGTTTGAAATAATACAGGTGCTGCATTAGTGGCTGAGCACTGTATTTCCACTCTCTGCACTCTGAGTAGTCATGCAATTGTACCTTTTTCTTGTTACTAAACATCATGTTGGCTTTAAAGTACTAATTTTAAAGATGACCAAATCAAAATAGAATCTACCTATTTAAAAAACCAGAGAAAAGGATCTTTTACTTAGCTCCTTTGCCTAATAATTCTAAGTTTTAACTATTGAACACTTGAGATGCAGGCCAAATATGGTATATTTTGATAATATTAAGACTGAATATTAACATATATCAAAAATATCAACAAATGTGAATATTTTAAAATTAAATTATTTCTTCATATAAGCAGATAAACACTCAGATTTAGTTGTTAGCCAAGTCTCCTTTGCTTTTAAGAACTTTTTATAATCTAAGCACTTGAAGAGTCTTCTTCAGTGTAAATTGTGCAGAGATTTAAAAAGGAGGCATGCTTTGTCCACACTTACAGTAAAAGTAGGTGTGTGTGCATGTAAATATTGTGTGTAGCAAAATAAATATAAGTATTTCTAATTTAATCCTAAGTATATTATACTTAAAATTAAATGCTCAAGTGTTCCTGCTTTACACAGATGGAGACAAGTATCACATATATACCCATTGAGTGGCTAGCATGAACCTTTACTACATATATACAACTGAAGAATATATTCATAGTAAACCCTTAACAAGCATCAACTTCAAGAACCCAAATTTTACCGAGCTGATAGAAAGAAAACAAGATTGGTGTGATAATAATAGACAATGCTGACCTCAATGCTCTTATTTAAAAAGAAAAAAAAAATGGCCAGATTGGTATAAAAAATATAGAAAGTGAGTAAAATTCATTAGAAGTTTTCTCAAAGGAGGTGGTAAGATTTCTTTCAAAAATTAAACTTCTAACAGAGTATAAATTTTTTTCTTTATTTTTAGTTCAAAGTCTGTTACTGGGGAAGAGTTCCAGGGAAGAGAAATATAAACGGCAGCACCAGACCTCCCAAACGCTGCAGACTCCTAACACCTCCAGGGATGGCAGTTGTCTCGTCGCCTACAGATTTCAATCATTCCACCTCCCTAGCCCCACGCCATCTGAGGACAAGCCATCAATATAGCAAACACACACTGTGTTGTGGAAGGGGACATTAATAGTGAGCATATTCAAAATACCATTTATCCCCAAAGGCACCTGACATCCTGGAGTTGAGAAATATGCTTTTCCTTCACACGGCATGCATTGTGAAATATTGGAGACGATTCCAGGGTTTAGCTTTTTGATTGCAATTTGAGTGATGAATAGCAGAAACTATAGGTAGGCATCTAGGGGTCATATAGGTGAAGGAAGTAATGGTCAATGCTTCATGTCATTAATGCAACCTTTGGTCCTGGCATGTTCTTTCAAAGAATAATAATGATGATGAATACTCAGTTAATATTATGATCATATCAGATGGAATGAATTTAGAAACTTAATATTAGTGGCATGTAGATGTTTAGTATGGTGTCAAAAGGAATTCACAGCTTCAAGAAAGTGGAAGTGAAAGAAATTGAAAAAGTTTTTGAGAAAGAACCAAAACAGTCTTCTCTCATTCTACCTTCAGATCTTGACTTCACAAAGAAAAACACCCTGGTGGATTGGGAACAAACAAAATATAACATTCACTTTGTGCTTTTAGTCACACAGGTATTGACATAATGAGCCTGTCATGGTGAGCCACACAGGAAAGTTAGGGGAATAGATTGTAGAACCAGACTAGCTACACTTATTTAATTTAGTTGAGACTGGATTGTGTTTATTATTATATTGCTTGTAAAAGTTACTTATTTCAGATACCCAGTAGGGATGAATTGTGTAAAAATACACTGAGTAAATACAGCTAATGCACTAAAAATACGCCAAGAACTTTATCACGCCTAAATGTTTTAAATTAAATTACATGTTTGTACACGACACAAACATGCTCCCTATCAACCCGATAATGGACCTATATTGAGTGAAATTTCCATGGGAATAATTTGGAAGCAGTTCCTGGTAAAGGAGAACTGCTTCTGGAAGCACAAGGCTGGTCTTCAGCTCCAGCATCAGCAACCTCTTCCCATGGCGCTGCAGTGGTGTGTCTTTGATACTTGTCTTACTGGTTTTTGTGACTTGATTTCCATGGATTATAAACAAAATGTATAATCCATAGACTATCCTTCTCAGCTATGCTCATAGTAGCTTTATTCATAGTAGCCAGAATCTGAAAACAACCTGGATGTCCCGCAACTGAAGAATCAAAAACAAAAACAAAAAACTGTGGTACAATTACACACTCAGCTATTAAAAACAAGGAACTCTTGAAATTTGCAGGCAAATGGATAGAACTAGAAAAGATCATCCTGAGTGAGGAAATCCAGACCCAGATATACTCACCTAGAAGTGAATATTAGCCCAACATGGTTGTCCTCTGAGAGACTCCACATAGGGAGATGGGGCAGATGCTAGGGCTCACAACTGGATTCAGGTGGGAGCTCTGAGAATGGTATGGAAGAGTCAGGGGATGGAAGGACCTAGAGGCGTCAGGAGTCCCACAAGGGGACCATCAAGGCTGAGGGATCTGTACCCTAAGGGGCCTACACAAATGGAAGCACCAACCAAACACAATGTATGCAAAAACCCTAGACTCCCTCTTTAGATATATCCAATGAGCAGCTCATTCTTCATGGGGGTGGGTGGGGCAGCAGGGACTGCCTGTGATATGAACTCTGGTGCCTGTGATCACTTCCCCTTGGCAAGGAAGTTCTGTGGGTACACAGAGGAAGAGGATGCAGGCTATCAGCATGAGGCCTGTTTTGTGATCAGCCAGTGTGGGAGGAGGGCACCTCTGTCAGAAATCTAGGGGAGGGGAATAGGGTGGGAGAGGGAGGGAGGATGAGATCAGGTAGATAGGAGTTGGGGAGATAATAATCGGGATGTAATATGAATAAATTATAAGTTAAAAAAGTAAAAATATCCTTGCTTTACAATAGATTTTATTTATAATTTTTAAGAGTACTCCTTTTAATGTCTATGGCGATTTTAGATACTGTGTCAGTAAGGTAAAGCTTTAAGAATTTGTTGGTTTGGGGCTTGTGAGATGGCTCAATGGGTAAAGATTAGATTGCCTAGATTCACATGAATCTGATTATGGCAGTCTGTGTCTGTAATCCTAACACTTCTGTGGGAGACGAGATACAGAGACTGGAGAATCCCCAGAAGCTGTAAAGCCAGTTAAGACTCTGCTAATGCACAGCAGTGAAGAACAAGAAACCCTTTCTCAAACAGTGTAGACCAACAGCCAGGTTTTCCTCTGGCTTCAACACAGTAATGCTTACACTGACAAAAATGAGCACACATGGACACACACACACACACACACACACACAGAGAGAGAGAGAGAGAGAGAGAGAGAGAGAGAGAGAGAGAGACAGAAAGAGAGACATTTATAGATAATTTTATACAGTGTTAGGAGGGCCTATTAGAAAGAACAAGATAATAATAAAGGGAGACCACAGGAATTGAACCACTTTAGTCTATGTATAAAGCTCATTTGGATTTCTTAATTAAAACTTTATTATTAAGAACTTGAAAATAAAAGACATCATACAGACTCAAAGTCCATACCATTTACATTTGGGGTTCCCAGAAGTCTTCAAAGCTGTAGTCATTAAAAACTCTACATGAAATGCAATATATTAGGTAGAACATTCTTCAGAGTCTATGCATCTTTTGGACTTTGTTCTTTAAGAGGCCATGTAAAGTACTGGCAGACACACTGTGGCCAACTAGGAGATGAGGGAGGACTGGGGGGTAAAGTTGCATCACTGTGGGTACTGGAAAATGAACATCATTGCATCCTCATATCTCTTTGCTTTGGAGGCACCTTGAAGCTGCCAATCTCTTTCTGCTCTCTCTCTCTCTCTCTCTCTCTCTCTCTCTCTCTCTCTCTCTCTCAATGGGAATAAGAAGCCCTGACCTGGAGAAGAGGTGAAATCTTGTGCTGCAAGCCTTTTGTCCCCTTTCCTCTCTCACTATTTGTTCTCAACATTCACATGACAATGAAAACTCATTTCTCCTTCTTTTATGAGATGCTGATGCATAATCATCTGAATATGTGTCTGCCAAAACAGCAATTCGTTGGTCCCTGGATTCTCTGGGTTCCGTGAAAGAGTCTATTTAAGAAAATAAGGTTGAGAGCAATGGAGAATGACATCTGGCTTCTGCATGCACACACACAACACATTCCCCTGTGAGCAAATTCACAATGTATTTAGGTAGTAATGCACATATACCCCCTCTCAAATAATAAGAATTGCAAATTTATCACAGAAGGGAAGACTTAGAATGACAGTTTCCAGGCATATGCACTCCAAAAGAATTAACACAGCAGTATTTCAAGGTGACTTAAACATTGATTATGAAGTCACAGTGAAAGGCAAAGGAATTTTTCTCCTTGTCCTCTGATGGTTCACTGAAATAGATTACCGTGAGGTGAATGCATGTCTATTTTTTCATACCCTGCTCTGAGTATTGGGGCAGCCCGTGAGAATAATTACTCAATAACTCACTGAGATTCAGAAACTCAAACACCGTACTTTTAAGGAGGAAGAGAAATGGTCAAATATAGGTATGTGGTATGGGTGGTAAGTGATTAGTTGTGCAAGAAATTAACAGGACCCCAAAGTAGACAGTAGCCGGGAGGGTTTCTTTCAGCTCTGGAGGAGACACTGCGGATGATGGGAATGAGAAGACAGGACCTTCACGACACACAAAAGCTGTCTTGTGATGCAGACGAATTCTCCCAGGCACATTGTCTCGCAAGCATAAAGGAAAGCTCAGTCTGTGCATGGGGAACCCGTTCAGGCTTTCTCAGCCCCTGTGTTGGATCTTCCCTGATTGTTTAGTGAGATTTCTAAGGAAGAGATTTTAAGACAATCACAGTTCTTTCACCTGAAGTTTCTTCAGTCAGATTAGGGTGCTTCAGAGTCAGCCCTTCCCTGCGCAGAAGAAAAAGCAGGGAAATTCAGACAGACTTGGAGTCCCAAAGCAACTTCTAAAGCTTGCAAGCCTCCTTTCATCAAAGAGCTCAGCATGTCAAAGTGTCACACTTGGGACATTGTTTATCTGAGCCCAAAGCAGAAAAAATAAAGCAAAGGAAAGAAAAAAGAAATAGAAAATAAGTATTTATAAAATAACAGATATTAAACTAAATCATTACTAATTACCTTAAATTAGAATGTCCTATACAGATTAATTTTTAAAAAGATAATTATCATGTGTATTTAGAAAAAATCTAGGAGGGGCTGGGGGAGATGACTCAGCCAATAAATACCTGCTGTACCAGCATGAAAACATGAGTTCAAATTTGCAGAAACCACATAAAAGTCAGGTGTGATACTGTACTGGAGCCTCAAAGCTAGAGAAAGCAGTGACAGCTCACTGGGCTAACTGGCTAGCCAGCATAGCTAAATTGAGAAGTGTCACAGTCAGGAAGACAGACTGCCTCAACTGTGGAAAGCAATAGAGAAGAGATGCCTAACATTGACTTCTACCATGCTCACACACATACATATATGTGCATATGTATCTGTATGTATGTGTGTGTGCATACACAGTTATAAGTACATGCAGCACACATACAAATAGATAAATTCTAAATGGGCAGATGGGCACAGCATATCATCTCAGCTACTGTGAAGGATGAGGTAACCATGCTACAGCAGGGACATCTGTGTAGGCTGTGGATGCAGCCCAGTCCCCCTTGAGCAGAGTAGGAAGTCCCTCTTCCAAAAACAGAGTAAAAAAATAATAACAGGGATGAACACACTGATGAGCAGTAAAGCCTTTCCCTAGCCTGCACTAGGCCCTAGATCTAGTCTTGAGTAGTGCCAGGAGTGAGGAATCAACAAATAAATGTAGGAACTCTTCAGTAAATCCACATTGAATGTGAAGGTACAGATGAAAATAATAAAATAAGGTGACAGGTATACAATGTTAATCAAGAGAAAGCTAAAGTGCCTCAAGAGATTTCAGATAAAGAGATTACAGAAAAGAAACTTCAAAGGAGAAGGGCATTACAAATGATAAAGATGTCAGTTCCCCCAAAGGGCCTTTAAATCCCCATGCATCTAACAGTAGAGCATCAAAATATATGAAGTAAAAAAGTGAAGAGCTGCAATGAGACTAGACAGAGACACCATTAACAGATAGATGTGTCAACATTCCTCATTTAACAACTGAGATCAAGTCTGTAAACAATGAAGACAGAATGCCACAGCTCTCCTGACCACTGTAGAGAGATTTTAATCCAGAAACAAGGTTACTCTGGCAATGGAGCACGTCCATAGATCCACGTCGGTGTGACTCAGCTAGAATACGCACCTTTAATCCCTCTGGCTAGAGTACACACACTTAATCCCTCTGGATGGAAGAAACAAGCCCTTAGTACACACCTTTAATCTCTAACAACGACATCTAATTGAGGGCACACAAAGTGACGAATCAGAAATATTTGGCAGAACGAGTCAGATATAGGATACACCCAACTCTCACAAGAGAGAAGCTACTTAAAAGCAGGCAGAGGGGGATGGAGAGATGGCTTAGCAGTAAAGAGCATGGTTTGCTCTTCCAGAGGTCATGAGTTCAATTCCCAGCAACCACATGGTGGCTCACAACCATCTATAATGTGATCTGATGCCCTTTTCAGCACTGTGTGCATAATAATAAATAAATATTTTTTTAAAGAAAGAAGGCAGAGAGACAGATGGTACAGAATAGAGTTCAGTACAGTGGAGTTGAGCTCTGCTCATGCAGTCAGTGCAGTGGAGGGAAGTACAGTACAGGGAAGTTCATGGAGAAAGTACAGTGCAGTTTGTGGTGACAGTACATTAGGGTTCAGGAGTACAGTGCAGTTCATTACAGTTCAGTGTAGTTCAGCTGAGCTCAGTTGACTGAGTTTGTGCAGTTCATTCAGTTTCCTTCAGTTCATGCAGTCAGTGCAGTTCATTTTGTGGAGTTCAGAGACAGTTTTTCCAAGCAGATAAATTCAGTGAGAAGCCAAGAGGAGCCAGATTGAATCAGTAAGGTTGGAGGGGAGTTTGAGCCAGAACAGTACAAGCTTGAGTTGAAGCAGCCAGCCAGAGTTCAGAAAGAACTGTAAGGGTGCACTTATTCAGCAGGAAGTCTCAAGCTGAAAACATTCTAGGCCTAGGTTAGCAGACAGCAGCTGGAAGCTAAAGCCTTCAAGGTCCAGGCTTGCAGAATATTAGAGTGCATGAAGGCTAGAAGCTTCCAGGCCTAGGCCTATGTATAGTTAGATTGAAAATCTCCAGGCTCAGCCTAAGCCAAGAGTATATATACTTTGGTAGGATTCTCATCTCATCCCACCTGTCTGAAGAAATATAAAACATTTACAGAGCACCTTGATCAAAAGGACCTTTATAGAACACTCCACCTTCTGACAGTACACACTGTTCTCAAAACCACACAGAACATTCACCAATGAGGGACATGTTCTGTCCCATGACACAACATCTTTTCCTAACTTAAAATAACAAAAGCATGTGAAGCGTGTTGTTAGACTATACTTACATCAACTACAGAAAAAGCAGCTAGAAGATATCTGACACACTCCAAACAAACATGCATCAAGAAGAATTCAAACTATTTTTTCAAGATATTAAAATGAATACATCTTATCAAAGTTTGCAGACTTCATTCCAATGTTATAAGAGTTTTTGGGTGAGTGTTTGGGCAGCACACTGTCTCTGTCATGTTCTCATTTTGGAAGCTGCTAACCTGCACTTTCTGTATACTCAGGTAATTAATTTCATTCCTTTTCAGGCTATAGAGATTGCTCACAGGTTAAGAGCACTGTCTGTTCTTCCAGAGGTCCTGAGTTCAATTCCCAGCAACCACAAGGTGGCTCACAGCCATCTATAATGTGATCTAATGCCCCCCCAAGAAAGAAAGAAAGAAAGAGAAAGATAATGAAAGAAAAAGAAAAAAATTATTCCTTCTCAAGTCTCTGATGGAGTTGAAGATCAGAAAGTTTAGTTTTACCACTAAGCTTAGTTGTTTAGGGGTTAAGATGTTTTTAGGTCTAGATAGAGACTTTAAGTTGATAATGATGAGATATGATAGATATTGATTTACATTCAGAATTTTAGACTCACCAAGATAGGAAAGATGTTTTCTTCAAGGCTGCCAAATACTTATAGCCAAAACATTATGAATGTAACATTTATATAATTCCTGATTGTTTCGTGGTTCTTCTTTCTGTAGGTTGCTTATTGTATATATACATGTAATAATATAAATATATATGTAAAAAAAGAAAATTAAAATTTTTAAAAAGCCTGCAGTTTAGAAGGAATGAGTTCTAAATCTGCTATCTAAGATTGTACTTCAGTAAATTGTATAAAGAAAAGCAATTTAAGATGAAAGTAAGGAAAGCAAGCTAAATGTTGTAAAAAGTGACTTGGAAATTAACAAAGCTCACTTAAGGAGAAAAATAAGGAATGACTATGCACCAGTGGCATTAAATCACTAATTCATTATAAATTAATGTCTATACAAATATGCCCTTAGAGTCTCTAATTTATTTTAGGGTTTCCTGTTTGTGCTATTCATTTCATGAATTTTGAGAGCTGTACAATGGCATGTGTTAGAATACCATACATAATAGGTTTCACCAAAAAGACACTTGCTTCACTCATTTCTTCCTTTGCCTCTCAAGCTCTAGACAACAGTAGTATTATTGTATTTAAAGGGTAGAACCACACAATCAGATATTTTCTTTTTCACTTCAGAGAATAATACCCACCCCCAGCTTCACAATGGGCTACTGGTGATCCACTGTTTGGCCTTGCAAAGTCGGCCGACTTCATTTAGAATTATTTCCTTAAAGTTTTCCCATGACTTTCCACGGCTTAACACTTCATTTTTTAAATTATTAATTTTTTGTTTACAGTTTAACAAACTTCCACTGTCATAATGCATCAGATCTTATCCTTTGATGTAACAAAAGAGACATTTTTGGGGTTTTTTTTTTTTGCCCTTTTGACAATTATAATCTCAGATTGTGTGTCTCTATAATTTTAAAACCATATAAGTGCCAAGGAGCACACTTGCTAGAACGTGTGGTAAAGAGTATTTTCAACTTTGGATAAACCTGGCAAATTATCTTCCAAACTAGCCAAATTACTTTATGCCATGAAGGTTGCCGTTTTTAAGTTCCATGTCAGCGATAGGTACTGTTAAAATAGTCTCAGTGTAGTTCCAAGTTTTATGGCAGACTGCCAAGCGACAGTACTACCAACACAGAGTTCGCTACGCAGTCATGTCTTATCTCCCTTGTACACAACTGTACAATTGAAACAACATTTGAGGTAGTGATAGCCTGAACGCAATGCCCACATACACCAAAGCACATTAGGTAGCCTTAATGCTCATGGATAGTCTACTCTGTCCTAACAACCTTCCAGAAGACACCTTAATGAGCCAGCACACATCCTCCCAAGCTACATCCCCTCTACATCCAAATACAGACATGTGATAACTCTTATCTTCCTGGGTATTGCACAGGGTAGCTACCGGGCTAGATCAGGGTATCCACAAATGCCGAACCAGATCCAACAGTAAGTTGCATAGTATCTACACCTGCTTGAAGTTCATCGTTCAGCTGATGGCTCACTATACATCATCGAGGTGATGCCTCCCTCATTATATTGAAACTAAACTGTCAGTCACAGAGACCAGTCACCTAGTCCAGTGACGCAAATTTAGACATTATTGACAAAGGCTATGGCTAAGAAAACTGCACGGCTACCATACTATACTACTAAGACAACATGGAGTCAAATCAGGTATCTACCTATCCTAAAATGTGAAGTCTATCCAATGAGAAACACCTCTGTCTATGGAAAATAACCTCAAAAAAAAAAAAAAAAAGGAAAAGATTAATTTTGGGCCAGATTTATAGATTTAAAAATAGAGAAGAGAGGAATATGAAGACAACAATGAGACATGCAATCTCTGTTAAAAGTAATAATGATTCTCCAATAACAGATCATCAGGGAAAAACAAATTATTAAGTACCTAAGAAATAATAATGCAAAAGGATATTCTGAAGGAAGTTCAGGAAGATAGGAAAAAAGTGAAAGCCATAAAGTAAAAATCAAGAAGGTAATTCATTATTTGAATTAGAAATTGCCCAAGATAGCACAAAAAAAAAAAAAAAGATTTTCTGTTGAATTCAAGGTATGAAAAAAATTATATATAAGAGCTGCAGCAACAAACTACATAACGTGAAAGAATTTCTGAACTTGTAGACAGTTCTTTTGAATTAGCCAAGTCAGGGGGGGAAAAAAATGAAAAAGAGTGGAGAAAGCTTTGGGGAATTAAGTGACACCATTAAGCTAACAAATACTCACATTACCAGAGTCCAGAGGGAGAGGAGATGGATAAAGGTACAGGACTACATACGAGGAAAAGGCAACTGAGAACTTTCCAAGTCTTCAAAGGAAGATGGATTCCCAGATCCAGGAAGCACAAAGCCCCAAAGAGGCCCTCACAAAGGCACATAATACTCAAACTGTCAAAATTTAGAGACAAAGAGACAATCCTAAAAAGATTATGAGAAAATGTCAATCACATATCTAGATCAACAATATATTTCTCAACAGAAACCATGTGGGTCAGAAAACTGTAATATACAGATAATATATTGACAGGGCTCAAAGGAAGGCAAAAACAAAGCAAATAAAATGCCCAATCAAGAGAACTGCTTACAATACAGACATATTTCAAAACTGTGGAGGCAAAAAAAGAAAAAATATCACTAAATTAGCCTTACAAAAGTACATAAGCAAATCCCAAACTATGAATGAGAGGCCAATCACCACCTTCAAGAAAACGTGCAGAAGTGTGCCGCTCAATAGAAAGAAGGTAATGCAAGGAGCAGGGATCGGAGCCTCATCAGCACAGTAAATTGTCAGCTCGCAGAGATGGACAAGAGAAGAGAAGCACAAAGGGTAAATGAAACCAGAAAGGGGCAAAGACCAAACTTGAGAACAGTAACTGTGAATGAAAGTTCATTCAGTCCTCAGTATAGAACTATTAATTGGTTTAGTGCCCAAAACAAAACAACAAACAAACAAAAGTCTGGACAGAAAAAAAAAAAAACCAAAATGCTGTCAAATAATTGCTTTTTAGGATGGTGAAAGCTGCATAAAAGGAAGAAACTATTAGGAGCTTAAGCCTTGTGTTGAAAATAGAACCATTCTTGATAATAAATGCATTTAGTATATAAATGTATCACATGTTCTCTGTCTCCGTCTCTGTCTGTCTCCTCTGTCTCTCTGTCTCTCTGTCTCTCTCACACACACATACATGAACACACACACACAAACACACACACACACACACACACACACATGCACATGCACACACACACACACACCAAAATACCTAGAAAACTCTTTCATCTTTTGACTCAGTGAACAAATTATTGGGCAACGCTCAGCCCAGAGGTCACATACTCCAAAAGGATTTCCTGACATGGGTATGGATTTTAAGTGACTCTGCAGCATCTTACGTCTTTGAGCAATAAATTATGTTTGTGTTTATCTCTCCCTCTAGCCTGAACCTGTCATTCATTTTGTACCTCTATAATTAAAAGGAGGTCTGATGCATAATAGACTGTCAAAAGACGGTTAGTGAACTTACTTGAACTGAACTAGTCAGTAATTCTTCTCTGGAAGTAGCAGGCTTAGACTAGAGCCTCTTTCCCGCCTCCACCCCCAATACGTCACGAATCCATCCGAAACCTGAAAGTCATTTACGACCAAGTGTCTCTACTATAGCTTTTAGAGTTAAAGGGAAGAATAATTTTAAAGGGATTCACAAAAACAACCTTCATTTCCACCCCTGTAAATCCAAACATCTTTAAAATGCAAATGATAATTATAAGTTATGAAGAGAGAACTCCGAAAGGGTTAGTAGAGTTGGAGACCCTTGTATTTTAAACATGGAATAGGTGGTGAAAGACTGAAGTTGGTGCCTCAAAGCTTAACTTTTTTTTATTTGAGTATAAGTTCAGCTGCAGCCATAGACCACAGGTATGAAAAAAGCAATGTGACTGCTTATTTCTAAGATGGTCTACCTTATTTGTGTAAGTTTCTGGGTTACTAATTTTCCGTTGGCACCAACTCTTGCAGAATGCCCTACCGTAGTTGCACTGTGAATATTTCTCTCCTGTATTTTTCATCTGCTAACAGAAAGAAAAACCTGTGCCTAATGTCACTTCTGAATAAAGGTTTAAAGCTGTGATAACTTCAGGCTTATGTAATGTTAATGTGTTCCTATTTTATTTTCCAATATTTTTTGGATTAAATATTAATTTTTGCAAAGAGTTACAAATGTAGCATAAAATACAGCTTTTTACAAATAAAAGCATCAACAATAACTAAGGGAAGCTGAATATTGTGCCAAAAAGAGATTTTAATAACAGTGTCATGGTCACAAAAGCCTACTGTTTAAAAATTAATTTTAGTTTGAAAATGTTACTGGCAGCACCAGGAGTGCACAAAACATATTCTCTCATTACCAGAGCTGATTCTCGGAACATAAATACCAAATACTCCAAAGAAGGACAAAGAACATTTTGAATCCAAGAAGAAATGTGAAAGGGTGCACAGCTGTCTTCAACTAAAATCTTTCTAAGTAAAAATGCTTCTGAAAACAAAAATATAAACTGAAACATTATGTGAATAAGCGTGATATATCACAATATGCCTTACAGTCCTTTTATTTGATAACTAATGTTTTTTAAGAAGAAAGAAAAGTGGTGATATTTTAAGTTAGCAAAGTGACCTTAAAATGTCTCCTTTAGGGACATTAATTTCTTCGTTAGGCATTATTTAATTGCCTAATGTTACCCAGGGACCAGACTAGGTGGTGCATACAAAAGATAGTTAGTAGTCTTTAAGAGTCCTTACTTGGCTGGGTTCCAGTCACGAACAGCAACAGGGCTCAATTACAGAGATAATGCATGCTGTGGAGCTAATAGGTGATTCTCTGTGGAGATGACAGTGATTTAACTCAAGACTTTGACAAACAGCACATATGTAAGATATGATGCATCCAGCATCCCCACCAAATATATAAAGTGGTACCTCGACAGATCTGAGAGACTCATCCTTAATTGAGGCTTGCAAAAGACTTTGATATGGAATGGAGACTCTCTTATTTCTATGGCATATCTTTATCTCTGTCTCAGATTGGGTACTTTAGTAATCTACACATATAAAATTTAACTTGCAGCACATTATACTGATGTAACTTTTATCCATGTAAGTGCAAATTATATCTGATTGAGTGAAGCTGATTATAGTTCTGTAGATATCCAGGCTTTTTACGGGTCTCACCCATTTGTAAATTTATATTGTAGCATTCCTTATCTGAATATAAATGCGTGGGTGTTCAAGTTATCTCACAAGCCAGCTCTCATATCTCACTGGTTCCTTTATTCATTAATGAGTCAAATAAATCTTTGACATCTGCTCATTTTATATCTGTATGAGAGTCATGAATTTATTTCCCCCTCCCTTTTTTTTTTTAAATTGCCCTTTCACAGCTGAACAAAGAAACTTTAAATCAGCCCAAACGTCTGTGTTCTGTTCTTGCTTATATTTCAAGAGAGCGATTCAGAATCCACACAGGGATCACAGACTTTTATCGATGATAGTTTTTGGCATTTATTCTTTTTGAAACTGAGAGTGATGATCTGAAATCATGGGTTCCCGGATAAAAATATGCCTTGATTGGTAGAAAGATGTGGGGTGAAAAAAAATCACACAGCAAATATTTATAAAGACAGTTTAAGATGAAGAGAAACATTTATTCTGACCAAAGTGATGAAGGCTCACACATGCCTCCCCCCCACAGGCCACACTGCATCCTTTAGAACACCGGTGCATCCCTGGACCATGCAGTGATGACAATTTATGGAGGCATTTAAGGTGTCTCCATTTGTTGTCACAGTCATAACACTTTCTCAAATAAAGTCCAAGTCTTACTATTTAGATTAAATCACTCTGGGTCTTTAAAAATACAAGCAGTCCTAAAATGGAAGGAAATACAAGCTTTACATGTTCTCTGAGTTAAAGGCAATGTTCGCATTTACCAGCTTGTCAGCAATATGGTACCAAATAGTTATGGATATGTATAGATCTATATATGAAGCAGGGACGAAAATGGAAGATCTAACAATTTCCAAAGTTGTATAGAGTTAGAAAGCACTTGGCCAAGAATGGATTAAATGGTTGTAAAAATCTCGTGCTACAGAAGAAATATAAAAGATAAACTAGTTAGTAAAGATTATTCCAGGAAATTATATAACAGTTTGAGGTGATTAGTCCACATCCTCTGCCTCTTACAGTGTTTCTGCCTCTTCTATAGTATGCCCGGGGCCTTGGAGGGTGGTGACATAGATGCTTCATACAAGGCTGAGTGACATACAAGTGAATAGTCACTTAATCTCTGCACTTTTGCCAATCATGACTCCTTGCATTACCCATCACTCAATGAAAGCATGATCTTCTCTGACCAAGGCTGAGAGCATCACTATTCTACAGGTATTAATAGAAATATGCAGGAGGAAGTGTGACCATATTCCATTTAGCAGAACACCAACAATATGTTCCCCTCCAGGGCCTGTGGCCACCACAGCCTTAAGTGTGACAAGGTTTACAGTTTCAGATGTGTAATTTCTCCTGTGGAATGAACCTCATTCAATCAGAAAGAAGCTTTTTTTTACTCCTAAAACTGCCACTTCCTTTCCTGAGGGATATTTTTCTTACCAAGTGATATACAACCCTATTTGAAGGAACTCTTATTTTAATTAATTTATTTATTCATTTTACATCCCATCATACTCCCTGCTCTCCCTCCTCTCTTCCCATTCCTACCCTCCATCCCTCTTTCCTCATACTCCCTCCCCCTATTCCTCAGAAAAGGGGAGCCTCTACTCACCCTTGTACCTACCCCACCTCATCCAGTTTCATCAGGGCTGAATACATCCTCTTCCCCTGTAGCAGCCCCAACATGGGGGATTGATCAAAAATCAAGCAACAGAGTTCATATAAAAGACAGTTCCTGTTCCCATTACTAAGGGACCCCTGAGCTGCCATCAGCTACATCTATGTAGAGGGCCTAGGCCCAGTCTACTCATGATCCTTAATTGGTGCTTCAGTCTCAGCAAGACCCTCTGGGCCTTGGTTAGTTGGTTTTTTTTTGTTGGTCTTTTTGTAGATCTTCTGTCACCTTCAGGTCCTTCTATCGTTCCCCCGACAGTTTCACAAGACTACCTACCATTTTATCATTTGTTTCGAACTGCTACTGGGTAGACCCTCTCAGAAGACAGCTATGCTAGGCTCCTGTCTGTGAGTATAACGGAATATAATTAATAGTGTCAGGGGCTGACTCTCTCCATGGGGTGGGTCTCAGGTTGGGCCAGGTAGTGGTCTGACACTCTCTCAATCTCTGCTCCATCTTTATCCCTGCACATCTTGTAGGCAGGGTAAATTTTGGGTCAAAGTTTTTATGGGTGGATTGGTATTCCCCTCCCTCCACTAAGAGGCCTGTCTAGTTAGAGGGTGTCCTCGTCAGTCTCCATGGCCCCTGCTGCTAGGAGTCCCAGCTAGAGTTGCCCCCACATTCTCCATTAAGCCTACCCTGTCTTAGGTCTGCCTCCAGCTTGTCACAGTGATGTTCCTACCCTTGGTTTCTTCCTTCCATAGGCCCTCTGTCCTCCTATTTCCCATTCTGAGAGAGATTTACACATCCTCCTTTGCATCCTCCTTGTTACTTATCTTTTTTTGGGGGGGGAGGTATAATGGTTTTTTATTTATTATGTTTCTTTCTTAATGTGTACATTTATATTATTACACATGAATAAAATAAACTACATACAACAGGAAGAACCATGAGACAATCAGGAATTATATAAATGTTATATTAATAGTGATTTGGCTATTTATATTTGGCAAACTTGAAGTACATATCTTTCCTATCTTTCTGGGTCTGAATTTCTGAATTAAGATCAATATCTATCATATCTCATTTCTATTAACTTAAAACATCTATCTTGATCTAAAATCATCTTAACCCCTAAACAACTAAGCTTATTTGTAAGACTAAACTATCTGATCTTCAACCCCATCAGAGACTTGAGAAAGAATAAAACTTAAATACCTGAGTGACCTGGAAGTGCAGGTTATCAGCTTCCAAAATGAAGAAATGACTAAGACGGTTTACTGCCTAAACAGTTATGCAACACTCTCTATAACGTGGAAGCATCATCTTCAGCCTTTTAGCCCAATATATCTGACAGACATATCTGCGAGGCAGGAACTATTGAGGATTTGCTTACCCTGTCTTGGCAGGGTATCTGAGCTTGCCTATTTTTAGGCAGAATTCCGTCTGTGGTGGAAACAAGGATATTTTGCACTAGATAAGCCAAGGTCAGACATTAGGGGAGAAGGGCTCCCATTTCTAAGGACTAGGGGAGGGAGGGAAAGGGGATGAGGGAAGTGATGGGATCCTTAGGTGATGAGGGAGGGGTGGGGTTGGGAAGTGATGAGGGAGGCAGCTACAATGGGGATGTAAAGAATTCAAACTGCAGAGCAAGCAGGTAACTTATATTGCTAATCCCACTACGTGGGAATATCTCTGAGACTGGCTGAGATATGAAGGTTTATGCACAGACAAGGCTTCATGTGGGTCACAGATTCTCTGTGACTTAATTAGAGGCCATTCTTAGCATGGCATGACGGAAGATTTGTAGATGTCTAACTTCTGCTCATACAATGAGCAGAGAACCAGCCTTAATTGCTCTATGCATCCTGCCTACCTCATACAATTATGTTAGAACTGTATAATGCTTGTGAGAAATTATGTTTTCACAACAAAAGAATCGGATATGGATGCTAGATCAGACGTGATAGAGTTCGTTCCTCTCAGCATGCTGGACACTGACATACTGCATCCTCCGTGTTCCAGCCCCAGGCACCTCAGTTTCTGTTACCTGTCAGAATAGGACAGTTTCCATCCAGGACAGCATTGTAGAAAGCTTCTGATCGCAATTGGTCCAGCATTTCAGACTGTCCCATACAGGACTCCTTTTAAGCCTAAAATTTTGCAACATTTGGAAAATCGATCACAAATGCTATCCCTGGCTTGCTTAATCATTTTACCCAATTTTTTTGAGGAGGAGACCTTTAAATGTATTATTCACCCTAAATCAACCTGAAGAAACCTTTCACATTTCCTCTAAGGGGGGCTGGATTGGTTTCAGTTTGTTCTCTTGGTCTACAGATGCTTATTCTCATTGAAAGTTGGTTATAAGTTATTATTGGTCTTATACACAGAGAAAACTAGCTTGGACTCAGGGATGTCTCTCTTTTCCTTTATCTTTCTTTTGTAGGTAAGGAGATAGGAGCTGAAAAGAAAGAAAGGGGGATAGAGAATTATAGAGGGAGGATAGAACAAAAGGGAGATCATTGAATCTACTCTTCAGCTCAAGGTCTTAATTGTTACAAAGAGGGTTACTTTTAATTCATTGGTATCGAATTTTGTATATTAATGCAAATATCATAGTCATGTCAAATACTAGTCTAATTTTATCACAATAATATATATCCTAGGTTTAATGGATAGATATCATGTAACTTACACTGAGGTGCTTATGCAGGAGCCAAACATCCCAAATTTATAAGAATAAATATGAGATGACAAACTGGTTATTCTTCCCCTAAAATGTCTCTTCAAGAGCAGAATATTCCTCATAACCTTTTGGCCTTGCTCATTTCTGGCATAATCAGGAAGTGCCAAGCTACTAATTATTCACATGTAAGTTGTTGTCCTAAAGAAGGAGATGGCCAATGTGATGCTGCTTGCCTACGTTGATAACAGGTGACAATAAAGGTACTTCCTGATACGCAGCCCGTCAGACCTGAGGTATACCCTAAGGATTATTGTTGGTGCCGTTCTTACATTTTCCTGGAAGAATGTAAATAATATACTTGGTCATAACAAGTTACAAGCGTCAATACTCATTTTTTCTTAGGAAGATACAATTCTCTTTAATATGTACAGAAAATATGAACTGATAAAACGCAACATTATGTTATTTATTATAGAAATAGATGGATAAACCTAATAATTCAAACAAAGAAATATGTAGAATTCCATGACACATACCTAAGTGAATCATTTCTTATATGTTTCTTTTGGAAAACAAAGTGGGAACTTAAATATTTTACTCTTAATAATTTCACTGACTCATATAAATGGAAAATTAATAGTCCTGCTGAGGTTAGGCATTAATTGAGCCAGAGAGCCAGACATACCATCAAAAATACTGCTAACTTTATATTATTTACTAACTTCTTTATTTAGTTTAAGGATTTTTTTAAACAAGGTGGCTTCGATCAGCCATATAGCTACTAATTCCAATGATAATGCTCCTTTTATGTAGAAGGTCCAATAAGCCTCAGAGAATTCCTTATACATCTTTGTTAAGTTGACATTCTTATTTCCCAATACTCCTGATGCCAGAAGTATTCTGATTGGACATGGTTTGCCCTGTGCCTCAATTACAGAACTAGCTATGACCTGCTTGAAATTGTTTTTTTCCTAAAGATGCTACCTACAGCTAAAAGAGAGAGAAAATGTAAAGTGTTGGACATCTAAAAACCTTAGGCATTCCAACCACTACAGTGGAACATAAAAAAAAAAAAAGCCTCTCCTGAGGTTAAAAAACAGGGGCTAAATTTAATGAATACAGAAGGTATTGTACTATATCATATCGGCATACATATATGCCTATGAATAACTCACTAGTCCATGTTTTTAAAATAGGCAAAAATAGGTGAGTAAGTAGATAAATGAGAGATCAATGATGTTTTTACCTTCTTAATAAGCTATAGAGACACACAAAAAGAATTATTCGATGTATGAACAACTATAATATTTAATAAAAGTGATGAATATTCTATTTCTTTCTTTTTTCTGTGGAAGGAAATTAAGTGCTGGAGAAGGCAGCGCTAAGGCCACCAACATGTAAAAGAAGCCAGGAGAGTGGAAGCCTAGAAACTCTTCCCCAATCAGGCTACATGTAATAAACAGCAGGCAGGATAAAAGCCTGCAGTCCAGAAACATGCGAGAGGGGTGCTATGTAAATGAGCTACCAAGGGATTCTATTGGCAAAGCAGTTGGGAACACACCACTACTCTTGGCTCACTGGTCCATCCCTGGTCTCAAGAGTGTCTTATCCTTATTAATAAACTGTCTCTATTTCTAACCTGGCATGTCTGCTGCATTCATCTATCCCGGAACACAAGAACCTAGTAGATTCACACCAAGAAACTTCTTTTTCTCTCACTGTGTAAGATATTCAACAGAAACACATAAAAATAATCCTCTTTTTAGAATGGAGCACTTCTTGAAACAATTAAAACAAAAAGTAGTAAATCAACAAACCTTGTTTTGTCTGTTGTGAAAACTACAGACAAGTGAAGATGATGTCTAATCCCAGACTATAGTTTTCCACGTGAAGCCACATAAGATTGGAGAACTGCAGAGCTTTGCCGCCAGTCAACAGAAACTCAATGACGGAGTAAAAGCTAGGACAGCTCTACCTAGTTGGATGCATATAAACCATTTATCTAATCTGTTATTTATTTGTCATTCAAACACATAATCCCAGGTATCAAACATGTGCATAACATTGTAGTAAGATACGTAGAAATATTTCTAACACAAAAATTGACCACAGATGCACTTATAAATATAATTTGTGGTTAAAATGTGAGTGAAATGTATGGTTCTCAGAGAAAATCATTCTGAGAAGAATGAGGAAGAGTGGGGATGGTGAAAGGACAGGGTGGAAATTAGCTGTGAATTTCTTTGGAAGTCTAAACAAGCAGAAAACAGAGAAGAGACCACAAAGCAAATCTCTAAATGCAAAAGCACAAACCAGTGTTCTATACAGGTGGAGCACATGCACATATGCACACACACACACACACACAGACACACACACACACACACACACACACACACACACACACACAGCAAAATTCAACTAGAAAGCCCTAAAATTAGATTTTTCTGGGACAATAAACATACTGGGTTTCATACTGCAAGATTTTTTCCTATCCTCTTGATTGGAAGTTCTATTTCAAGTCGTTCAATCCATCTCTAAAGAACTTTAAAAGATTGAAGTGCCCTAATGATGGCTGTGGCTCTTCTGAGAGTCCCAAATATAGGTTATTAGTGTGCTTATTGCAAAACAGCAACACAGTATTTTTGCGGTGTCTACAGCAATATAGAGAGATGAAAAAGTATATAGGATCATTCTCTGAATATGAAGGAATAAGCATAAAGTGATCTTAGTTTACATAAGTATTTACTCACATAATTTTACTTCATAAGACTCCATTTTTTGAAAACCACATACTGTTGTTAGTTGCATAAAAATGGCTCCTAACGGTGTGACAAATATGAAGAGAAATGTTGTAGTACTTACACACTTAGCACAGACCTAGACTGATATCCATGTCTGAAATTCCTGAAATCGTGTGACGGATTACGTGTCCAGTCTGAAGCACACCTATTTTAAATACAGGAGAACAGATTTTCTTTTTATCTCCTTTATTCAAGATGTATTGATTACATGTAATTACTTCTTTCTAAGTAATAACTTTTCACTAAATAATTTTGGAACGAAAACTTTGGAACTATTATTTCAGGAATAGACATTCACGACCTGCAGAGTGTTCTCACACTCCTCCTACTGCCTTCAGCCCTACAGTTTTTACACTTTCTTGGCTTATATTCCCGTTTGACTTTTCAGTATTTACAGAATCTCTCCCACTGTTTCTGAAATTGTAGTATTTTAAAATGTGCAATGCTTATTTACACTTAGCCATTTCATTGTTTTCAGCTTATGTGATTTTCTTGTAGTTAACGATACATTTTGTTTCTTCTTACTGTGCCAAAAGTGAAGAAAGAAAACAAGCCAGGCCCATTAGTCAGTGGCACCTACCGTGTATATCAAGCTCATCCGTATCTTATCAATGCTAACTAATACTTAACTCCAATTGAGTTTTAGAATTGATTGTTGAATTTGAAATGTTAAAACTGCAGAACATTATCAAAAATAAGAAAGAGAAGAAAGGAGATAGTAAGAAAAAAAGGAAGGAAGGAAGGCAGGGAGGGAAGAAGGACAAAAAATTGAAGAGAAATTCTTTGAGGTCATTACAAAGCAAAGAGGAAATCAGAATTGAGAGAAGGGGGAAATGATGCAGGAGATCTGACCAGACTGTGACCCACAGGGTTGTGTTACTAATTGTGGTGTGGCTCATCCTAAACACACACCTTTAACACAAGAGCTTTATGCTTGAATATTGTAAATAGGATGAAGCAAAGTCAACTATGGGTAAAGAGACAGAGCAAGCAATCAGCTGACAGGAAGTGAACATAGGGTTACTAAGGGGAAAAAAAAACCCATAGAGAGTAAGAGAGAGTCAGGAGGACTGATAGAAAGACTCACAGGAAGTGGAAGGGAGGAACATTCAGTTTGAAGGAGGGTTTCTTGAGATGATTTTGGAGAGAGGGCTTTGCTTCAGGGACATCAGCTGAGGAGAAAGGTGAGTCAGCTGGGTTCTTTCTTTGCCTCTCTGATTTAGCATGTTTTCGGGATTGTTTTGTTTTGGGTTTTTTGTTTGTTTGCTTGCTTGATTACTTGTTTGTTTTTGCTTTTGTTTTTTTGAGACACGATTTCTCTGTGTAGCTTTGACTGTCCTGGACTCACTTTACAGACCAGGCTGGCCTCGAACTGACAGAGACCTGCCTCTGCCTCCCTAGTGCGAGGATTAAAGGTATTGTGCTATCATGCCTGGCTAAGTTCCACTATTTAGCATTGATGCAGAGGTGTCAGATCACCTACAACTAGAGTTACAAACAGTTGTGACCTGCCATGTGGGTGCTGGGAATTGAACCGGGTCCTTTGGAAGATCAGACAGTGTTCTTACCCCTGAGCCATCTCTCCAGCTCCTGAGCTACCATGTTTTCACCGTAGTGTCTGGCTCCCAAGTCTTTATTGGTGAAATTGAATAGTTGAGATTTTGTTTAAAGCAATAGGGAAGAATATGAAAAGACAGAAAATGAGGAAAAATAAAAGCAAGCAAGAAAGAAATAAGTAAGGAAAGTTAGGTAATTACAGAACTGAAAAATTAGGAATTCAGTTTGAAGGAAATGAACTCCAATAACTCATGCCCTGATTATACTTTCTAGAAATCAGAATTATGTAAACAAGTTCTTCCCAGCCCACATGTTTTAGGTACTTGACAGTATTCCTATGTAACAATCCTTTGCAATCAATGGTGTAATCGCTTACATCAGACAATTAGTAGACACATTTGCATTGGTTGTACAAAAGACTACAAATCAGTTTCTAAATTATTTTCTGCCACATGAATCCTGATGCTAATGTAATCACATACAGTTATGAGTATAGCACAAAATATGATTTTGAAAAGCTTCTGGATCAGTTTTTGCCCCAGCACCATATCTATAAATATAATGTTTACTAATATTTGCTTATTAGTATTGTCACATGAATGTCTATCATTTGTGTAAAATAAACATTTATTAACAAAGTAATATATAAAAAATGAACTAATAGTAAATAAATCTACTACTATTTTGCATATATTGGTCTTGTTGGTTAATTTTAAATAAGTATTTATCTATTATTATATATACAGTGCTGTGTCTGCATGTACCCCTGCAGGCCAGAAGAAGGCATCAGGTCACATTATAGATTGATGTGAGGCACCATGTGGTTGCTGGGAATTGAACCTCTGAGCCATCTCTCCAGCCCACTTTGGTTAATTTTAAAACTTAAAAAAAAAAAGACATCTTTTTCAGATTCTTCATTAGCAAATTCTGAGAGTTTGTATGCTTGCTTGGTTGCTTGTTTACTTGTTAATTTTAAGGATAGGAAGGAGGGAGGTGGGAGATGACTTCAGGTCAACTGAAAAACTAAGAAAAATGAAGGAAACCAAAATAGCATATGTAAATGACACTGAGGCAATTCTGTCCAGCTAGTGACCTCTAAGAAACACTAGAACATTTTACAGCCCCAGTAAAAATGGATGAGTGCACAAAGCTTTGCCTTAGGAGGAGAAAGATACTTACAGGAAAAGTGAAAACCCAAGAGGTGATTTGTTAAGTGGCTAGTTTTACATTGCTATTGGATGTGGGGTGTCTATACATCTAACATCTTTGGAGTTGCCCAACTATCACAAAGCAAAGGTTTGAAAATTGCCTATTTGAACCAAGCCTGTGGTGGCACACAACTTTGATTCCAGCACTCAGGAGACAGAGATAGGCAGATCTCTGTGAGTTCAAGGCCAGCCTGTTCTACAAAGTGAGTCTAAGACCTCAAGGGGCTGTTATACTGAGAAATCCTGTCTTGAAAAACAAACAAACAAACAAAAAATGGCTATTTGGTAGCAAACCAAATTTCTGATATCCAAATACATTGCTACAAAGTATAAAAGCAAAACACCTAGTTCTACAAGAATAGACTCACTGAGAAGAACGATGCAGCATGTTCCTCTTATGTTCCCCGTTTTATATTTGTCCCACTTCTTTGATTTGTTTCGCCTTCTGCAACAACCACTCAACTCTTTGGTAAAACAATATAACAGTGCCTGCTTAGCCACAAGAACAATCTGTAAGGCTCTGTGAGTTGAAAACACTCACCTTAAAGTGTCATGTGTGTGCGTGTGTGTGTGTGTGTGTGTGTGTGTGTGTGTGCATGTATACATATATACATATACTATACATATAGTATATATAGTAACCATTATATACATATAAAGATATACATATATAGGGTACATACATACATATACATATATATATCAACCTTTATAACACAACATGCATTGAAATGCATTCCTCATTTGTAGCAAAGTATAAACAAGCAGACATTGCTGCTGCATGCAACTATATATCTAGTATATAATACTCAATAATGATAAAAATTATTATTGATCCATTTGGCCTATTGTATAATTTATTTCTACTCTATGAATACTTCTAAGTATGAAATTTTACTGGGAAATAATATACTGTCACAGATATCCTGTTTACCGTGTCTCGTGATTTACAATATTTTCTTTTGTGATTGATTTAATCTCACATTGTTTTGTTTTATCATGCCCCTAAAAACAGTAGCAATGGGCCACACTACATATAGGCTATATATCATCTCTATGATATGTGTGTGTCAATATGAATGCAATATAGTCTACATACACAGTAGGAAAGTAGCTGACACTCTCTAAATTTGTGTAACTGTGTACTCCATGATGCTTATGCTTCAAGAAAATTGCCTAACAATGCATTTCTCCAAATGTATCCCTGCAGTTGAGCAGTGCATGCCTATAATTTGATAGGATAAGAGAACATTTGCAGGGCTTAAGTACATAAATTTACTCTTTGGAAACCATTGCATAGCACTGATGATAATTATAGACCTTGTATTTGAGCTTTAATAACCACAAACATCCCAGCATGGAGTCTCCAGCTATTGTCTCTTTCTCTTTCATTATTATATTTTCAAATTAAACCAAGAGTCATGGTTAAATATCATATTTGACTGGTAATGGAGTATGATAAGCCATTTTTGAAGGGGCAATTCACTTTGGGGTGCCATAACAGTATAACCATGTACTACTAGGTGTGCTATAAGCAAAAAGTTTTCACAGTTCTGGATGCTTGGGAGTCCAGTATCATGACAATGACCAATTCTCCCTCTGATGAAAATCTATTTCCCAGTTCATAGATGGAGCTTTGCAGCTGTGTGGGAAGTGCAAAGAAACTCTCCCATGACTCTTCTAAAAGACTCAACTCATTCATGAAGGTCATGTTCCCAGGGATGGGTCACTTTCCAAATGTTTCAACTTTAATACAATCACTTTAGGTACACTTGTGTGACGGACATATTAGATATCCCAGTAAAGGAACCCAGGCTTCCTGCTGGTTTGTTCTTAAAATTCTCACATCAATGTATGCTAGCAAACTAAGTCATTATTGATTCTCTCCAAGTGTCATTGATCCAGAGGTGAACGTTTGTTAAGTATAATGTATGTAAGCACCACGACTCATCTTCAGTCCTCTGGTAGCACCGAAATCTAGAGAAAATCTCAAGCACTGGCATTCAGGAAGGCTGCAGTTAAAGCCTACCTACTGCTATTAATTTTTATTGTTCTATTTTTAACCTGTGAGCAAAAATGAAAATAACTCTTCTACAGGAGAACCAACAGAATCACAGCCTATGTGTTCCAAGGAGCACTCGTAGCTCTTCACTGTTACCTTATAATTATGACTGTGCTTCATATGGAGTCAGCACTTTGTGAGCTGATATTGAGAATGCTTTGCTTGTTTGTTTGTCTGTTATTTTTGAGACTGTAATTTAATTGCAATATTTGTCCCTTCCCTCTCCTCCCTCCAAATCCTCCCATATATGCATCCCTACTCTCCTTTAAATTCAATGCCTTTTAAACTAATTATTACTTCATCCATATGTGTATTTTTATACACATATATGTTCCTAAACACATCTTCACTAATGTGACCAACCAAATGTCATGGATGACAAAGCAACAGACATATCAAACTGGATGGGGAAAACCCATGAGGACTCAAACCTACTCAAGCGACTACAGCCAACAGAGTTAGCCTGGGATCAAGAGAGGTGGTCTTCCCCAGGGAGGAGCACATTGATTGCTTATCACAGTACTTTTAACTGCACTCTACCATGCACAGATAAAATATAACTAAACTGCATTCCATTTTATCCTTAGTCCGTGTTAATGTTCTTCCATTACCTCTTTATTTATCCTTTTCTATTTTCAAGTTTTTCTAAATGCATGTCAATTGCTACTGTGTAAAATATGTCAGATTTACTGCTTAAGACTACCTAAGAAACATTTGAAAATGCAGGTTACATGAAATATCCAACTGTAGTGCAATGAATAAACAAGCATATCATTGTTTCTCAACACTGAACATATTGAAGGCTCAGAGATATTTGTGCAGATGTAGTTACATACATGTATAATACAGAATCTTCATTCATACTAACAATGAAAGTATAATAGCTTAATTTTCTGTAACTATGCACATCCTGCCCCTTAGTGCTCCTTCTCTCGCTCATCCAGGAATCTTAAAGATAAGCAAGTTTGCCAAACCTCTTCAGGCAATATAAAAAAATTACCACATAACAAACTTTGGAATGAAAGAAAAAGATGTGTGTGACCTTAAAGTTATCCTTTCAAGAATGAAACTCCTTGAACTATTATTTGTCATCTACATTACTTTAGCTCAATACTCACAACAATGGAAACATCTATATTAGAACCAGTAGCAGAGGCTCTTCTTTTCTGAGCCAACTGCTTTTTAAGAGATCCTGCCTTGATCCTGATTAAGCCTCTAAACTTAGTTCTCTATTGGAATATAAGATTATATTCCCTAACAATGTAACCTGATATATTAATTTCTTATTAGATAAAACAGAAATGTATTAAGTAGATGCTATAATAAATGTTACATTTCCAATGACAAAATGGCAACCAACACTCAACTCTGTGATGCAACTACTACAGTACTAAAAGATGAGGGAGAAAAGAGCATAGCTCAGTTAGTGAAGTGACTGCAAGCATGAGAAACACAATTCACATCTACAAGACACATACTATATAATCATTAAAAGACTAGTCCCAAATGTCTGTGTCTGTAACCCCTTTGTAGGAGCATAAAGACAGGGATATCAATAGAGCTTGCTAACAATCAGCCTAGCCAACTGGTGAGAGTCATTCAGTGAGAAGGCCTGACTCAAAAATTCAGGTGGAAAATGATGATGAGAGAGCCTCATCATTGATGAGATCAAACCTCCACATACAGACAAACACATATGCACTTGCACCTGCATGCAAATGAATAGACATACACTGTAAATGCAAGCATCTTTCTACAACCCCCCCCCCATACACACACACATACACACACAGATAAGCACAGTTCTTTCTTGCATGGGATATCATATGAACTAAAATAGCCAAATTCTAATTCAAATAATTAAGCAAATAGCTAATTTCTGTCATTAAAAAAGAAAACACAAGAGTATATGTTTTCCCTAATCTTCTGTTTTCACACCATGACATATCTCTAAAACTCTCCTTATCAAAAGTGTGTACTTTCAGTTTCTAGCTCTTTTCTCACTGAAATTATTACACTAAGTTGATTTTATAAATGCCTTTTTTTTCTTTGCAATAAAATTATCACCTTATTTGAATACATTTTTTTTTTGTTTTCCAACCAAATAGTCCATAGGTAATTCAGAAATATTAACTTTATAGATAAATATTGACTAGATTCTAAAAGCAGTCTACAGTATTGCAGATTATATGTTTTAGTGCCAGAAGTAGAGCTTAGGGTCTTGTGCATACTGGGGCAAGTACTATATGACAGAGTGAAAACTCCAGCCCAAGAAGATGAATTTATCACACATCTGAATTATTATTATTTGAAATAAGATTTTGAAATGCTATTTTCAGATTACAATACCAAGGAAAAGAATCCAAAATGGAATTTCTTCATGTTTCTTTACAAGAATACAGCATGTCACATAATGGAATCCGAAGCTCTTTGGCATGCTCAACCTATGAAAATTTCACCACATTGTAGAAATCATGTCTTTTCTAAGTATTTCCAAATGGAAAACTCAGTCATACCTCATAGAGTTTCCAATTAACTTTCAGGTACTAATAAACAGCCATCATTTTTTCACCATATAGTAGGAAATAAAGTCTCAGGTACTGTTCTGACGTCTCTGAGTCTCAGTGGGTCCCAAAAGCCTAATTGAGAGTTCTGCTATAGACAGATAAAAATCTTTCCAGTGAGCCTCTCGCTGTGTAGCACTGAAAAGCTCTCCCTGCCCCTCACCTGGGCAGCATGGGAGAGCCGGCCGGCCAGGATGGTGTAGGAAAGGGAAAGCCAGTGGGCTAATCAACTCATCTACCATCCAAGTCCAGGGCAAGAGCCTTGAGCTGGCTCACCTCAACGTCCACACTACCTATACACTGCTGCTGGAGCTTGTGAGGGGCCAGTCCTGTAACGCCAAAGCTTCATGGTCTCCACGGCTCAGGGAAACTGCTGGATAGTTGAGAGGTGTTTTGGTGAGGGTCCAATATTGACAGTGCAGCAGAAGCCAGAAGTCTGCAATGAGTCATTGCAATGAACACTGGCCAGGAAAGCTGTTTGAACAAACGGGCGTACTGTGCGCCACACCATGACATACCTCAGTTTCCCTTTGTTTTTGTTTTTGGTTTTTTGTCTTCAGGAGTACATTACAAGGGTGGATATAGAAGGAAATGAATGGCATTGGGGTGCACGATGTGAAATTCACAAAGGATTAAAAAAAAAACAAAAAGACTTCACCCAGCAAGAAAAGCTGGTTCCTATCATACACTTTAGACCAATTTCATTCAAGCCATTTTCTACCCACCAGGTTTCACTTCCTTTCCACACAAGACTTTCAAATATAAGGGCATCCACCTGAATGAATGTCCAGTGAACACCTTACTCCGTGTGACTCGGGAACTTGTTTATGCAGAAGTTATTTGTTTCCAAATAGAATTCCGCATGTCACACACAATGCAGGGTGTCTTCCTCGGAGGACTGTGCGTGTATATGACCGATAAACTGCTGTAGGACCCACTCATCCAGTGTGATTTGTTTATGGCCAAACCCTTTATTGATTAGGGTGGGGAATTCTTTCACCAAATAAGATAAACAAGAAATGATGAAAACACCAGCCGGGACTTCTCCTACAAAAGTTACCAGAAGCTTCATATACGAACTCTAAAAGTAAAGCAATGGAACTCAACTCTGAGAATTTCATGCAACTTATTGCATTGCCACATATGAGCACAACTGCTGAGGAACACATGCAGGTCAATGCTTGCTTCTGGAGTCATTCTATTCCTATACATTTCATCCTGATAGTGCGGTAGCTCTCCACATGGTGACCAAAAATGACAACTGCTGACTTATAATCACTTTTTCATCCATTGTCTTTTGTAGCCATTCAAGAATGTGTACACCCTAAGAGTCCTTAATTCTAGAAATGTCATGTTGTCTGTGCCAAAAGCACGCATGCACGCGCGCACGCACACACACACACACACACACCACAAACAAAACAAGACAATACCCTTGGTTATTTTCATGAATCAGGGCTTTCTGGTTTTCTGTCCTCAAGGTCATTTAGTTTTCCTTCTACCTAACTCCCTTAGACTGTTAGAATGCTGAAGTTAAATTATTGGTTCCCCTCTCTCCAGAATGGCCTGAATTCCCTGAGGAAAAGTGTATTAACTCTTATCTGTTGCCAACACTGAATTTTAGTAAAGAAGCATTTGCAGCACCATCCCACTCTTAAACAAGTGCTAATTCCAGGAGGCCCCAGCTGATTTGCTTTTGCATAACCAAATGTGTGATTCCTCTCACTTTTACCAGGAGCATATGGGAGTTTACTCAACTAAAGCGACAACAGAAACATAGATGGATCCATTATGTTACAGACAGAGAAAAGAAGGTAATATTGTCTGCCGACTAAAGTGTCTGTGCCCAAAAGCAGTTATTCCAATAGAAGTAGAATGTCAGATATTGATGCTTTTTATTTTTTTCAAGTTGCCACCATTTCAAAGGGAAAACATAAAAAGATACATGGAACATTAATACTATATCCCATTTAATCCAATTTATATGAAATGTTGTTCTTTCAATGTTTTATTAATATTTAAACATCCTTTATTCATACTAAGTCTTGAAAATATAGTTTATATTTATATTTACAGTGCTTTTTTGGTGTTTTGGAATAGGGTTTCTTTGTGTAGCCTTGGATATCCTGGAACTAGCTCTGTAGATTAAGTTGGCCTAGAACCCACAGAGATCTGCTTGGCTCTGCCTCCCAGGTCCTAGGATTAAAGGCGTGCACCACCACCACCCAGCATACTTACAGCACATGTTTTTTTAAAGTAATGTATTTGTATTACATCTCAATTCTTATCCCCTCATTTGTATCTTCCCATTCACCATCCCTCTTTCATCCTATTCCCCTCCACTAGGTTTGTGACAGAAGGGGACTTCTTCCACTACTATAAGATCACAGCCTATCAGGTCTCTTCTGGGTAGCCTGCTTACTTTTCCTCTGAGTGTCAGGTCTCCTCACCAAAGGGAAGTGGTCAAATAGGGGACACCAGAGTTCATGTCTGAGTCAGTCCCTCCTCTCCACACAATTGTAGAGAATGCGCTGTCCATTGACTAGATTTGGATAGGGGTTCTAGGTTTACTGCACGCATTGTCTTTGGTTGGCACAGTAGTTTGAGCTGACCAGTCTGGATCCAGATCTGCCAGCCTTAATGGTCTTCTTGTAGGTTTCTAAGACCCTCTGGATCCTTCTATTTCCCCATTCTTCATTACCTCTCTCACCTAGAGTCCCAATAGGAAGTCCCAGTATCAATTCCAATCTCCAGCTAAGTGAAGACATTCAGAGGACATCTCTGTTCGGCTAGCATCCAATTATAAGTGAGTATATACCATGTGTATCTTTCTGAGTCTGGGTTACCTCACTCAGGGCAATTATTTCTAGTTCAATCCATTTGCCTGCAAATTTCAGGATTTCCTTGTTTTTAATAGCTGAGTAGTATTCCATAGTGTAAATGTACCACAGTTCCTTTATCCATCTTACGGCACATCTTAATCTAGACCAGGCCTATATTAACACTTCAGCAGGCTCTAGGCTGGCAGCAGTCAGGTTGCTCAATAGAATTTTAGAAAGAGACTACAAATCTCTCACCCAGATCCATTGTCATTGGCAAGGTAACCATCAGCAATTTTCTAATGCTGTCTATGCTTTCTTTGATTGTACACATAAAGAACATAGTCACTAAGGTCCCTAGGTCAAATGGTTTGTATTTAATAGCAGAGAACAAGCAGTACTAGGTATACTGAAGAGGAAGAATTAGTGACTGTTCTTAATACTCAGCTCCAGAAAGGAAGTCAAACACAGCAACCTCATTTTGTTAGTTTTTAGTCCTATTCCATTCCTTTGGTGTGTGAGAATAGAACTGGTTTGTTATTCCATTATCACTTGAGAAATTTTAGGTCACAGGGTTGCTTCTCTTTTAATGTATTAAATTTTTCAAATAAGTATGTTTTTATTAAAAAAAAAAAAAAAAGAAAACCCATGGTAAGGGGCTGGAGAGATGTCTTGGTGGTTAGCTGTTCTTCCGGAGGACCTGGATTCAACCCAGCACCCACATGGCAGCTCACAACTTCCTGTAGCTCCAGTACCAGGGGATCCAACACCCTCACACAGACATACATACAGGCAAAACACCAATGCACAAAAAAATAAATAAAATATAAAAAAAACATAAAGCAAAAAGCAAGAAAACAGTGAGGCATGGTGGCACACACCGAAATCTTAGCACTCAGGCAGAGGCAAGTAGATCTTGGTGAGTTCAAAGCCAGCCTACTCTACAAAGCAAGTCCAAGAGAGCCAAGGCTACCCAGTGAAACCCAGTCCTGGGCAGGGTGGGAAGGGTGGGAATAAGATTTGTTTCCTTGTGTTCCTGTCTTCACCTCGTTCATTTTTTTTCATGATATAATCTACATATGACATCTTTTGCTCATCCCTTCACTATTAGTTTTTTGTTTTTTTGTTTTTGTTTTGTTTTGGTTTGGTTTTTTGTACTGCATATTCCCATATGACCTTGGTGAGTTAGTCTCACTAAAACACAGTGCCCACATCAATAAAATTGTATTAGGAATCCTTCCTTCGGTTCTTTGAGTTATCCAATGATGACGTCTATAAAAATGGTAGCCATTAATGAAAGGATTTAAAAAGTTCCAAGTTAAAAATCTTTCTTTCCCACTTAATAATTTATTATACAGTTATGATCGGTGCCTAGAGAGAGAGAAGGATGGTGACATAAAACTCAAGTAAACTGCTTTGCACTGAAATCTAGGATTTTACTTTAACATTTTATTCAGATAAAAATAGTTATATGCATCGAGAGACAGAAACACCGAGACATATGCCCACAGAAAGAGCAGATTGTCAAGGAAACTTAGATTTGAGACTAGAAGAAACTATCACAACTAGAAAAATAAATGTCTCTCCCATATTTGGCAGCTGAACATGACAGCATTCTAGAATGTTGTTAATTTCCAAGGTCATACTGATACTACTGATTAAAAACAGAAAACCAAACTGATAACAGTTTATGTTTTATTCAACTAAAAATCTATCATATTGCCCTGAGGGAAAAAACACAAGAACATTCCTCTTGATTTCATGCCAATTATGCAACATTCACTGCAGAGCTAGCTTCTAATAGACATTTAATTTGGGGTTCTTTCATGTCAAATGTTTTTTAATAATAAAGATGAGCTAAAGATAATGGAAAACAAATATGAAAAGCTGATATTTCCCAGCTAAAAGAAATTTGACTTAGCATAGATTAAGCGAGCACTTGTATAAAATCTTCATTGTAGAAATTTGTATCTTCAATATCTGAAAATGGAGAGGAAATAATTAAACAGAAATTGTTATTTTTTTACATACACTGTAAATTTCCAGCTGGTTATGAGCATAGCTGTATATTACATTTACCCTGCTATATGTGCCAGTGGAAACAGAAAGGACTTCAGAATCTGCTACCATTCAAGACAAGGTGACAAATCACAATTGAAAAGATATATAATATCACCCTTTTAAAGGCAATATTTTAGCTACTATACCTCTTTATCTACATAACATAATATAGCATATTTGTAACAGGAAATAATCTTTAAAATAGGTGGCAAAAATACCTACATTTTTATCAAATTTTGTAAAAGTAATTTATGAATAAAGTAGATAATCCTGTGAAAATGGCCATAAATAATTTTCCCTGTATGCAATGTACTTATTAATTGATTCTATTTAGGATAGCATGAAACTTACCTTCAAATGTTTTGCCCTAGAAATGTAATTAAAGTGGAAACACATATTCTTAAGACAAAATTACATTGCAGAAGGCCCATAATTTTCCTAAATAATATTAACATATTAGGCAAAAATAAGTATGTACCATGATCTACTTGTAGTTAGGTAAAACAATTTAAAGTCTATTAATGGCAAATTATTCTTTATGATTCTAACAAATTTAGAAATTGTCACACCCAACTCTTTTCAGAACAGTCATATATTACTTATGAAAATGTAAACTGGAAACTAAAATAAAGGTAACACATAGAAATTTGTTGTGTCGTTATTTCACATATTTTCATTCAACCTGAGACATGTTCTATATGTGTACGGATATAACTTTAAAATGCCAGCCTTTTACAAAAATTAAGTTTCTAGGGCCGTATATATAGCACAACATTAGAGAATTGTCTATGTGTCAAGGCCCTGGGCTCACAACCACATATTAAAAACTAGAAAAATAGATTTTTAACAAAAGCAAATAATTTTCTTGATGTAAAGAAATTCCTCATATCATCTTGACTGATAGCCATTGCTATAAAAATTCTTCAGTGGTAAAGAAAAAGAATAATAATAATAAAATTAAATATATTATAGGAGACTCAATGATAGATTCCATTATTACATTTATTCGTTTGTTTATTTATGGAGACAACACACACATAATTATGGGCATGTAGAGGTCAGAGGTCTGACTGGAGGAAGCTTTCCCCTTTTCGTATGTGAAGGAATTCAGGTAGGTCATCAGGCTTTGAGGCCAGCATCCTTATCCACTGAGAAGCTCACTGGTCCTCAGCAGTAGGTTTGGGGTGACAGAAGAAAGGCTCAGAAGTGGAGAAGAGGAGGTGGGGAGTTGAGTTTGTTCAAGAAATGTGGCACAACATTCAGTATAACAACAGGAACGGAATAAGACAACTAGAGAGAAAGAGAGGAGGAAGAAAAGAAAGGAGAAAGAGAGAATTAACTGAGTATGTGAAGTATATGAAGAAGAGTAAATACGAATGCTCTCATATTATTTAGAACAGTAGCCTATTTTTCAAAAGGCCCAGTGAAGTGTCTGTGGTAGAAATGTAGACTCACACAAACATAAATTGCTATAGAAATAAACATTCTGACCTATCACACACTCGGAGGACCAGGGACCTGACTGGGAGCCACAGACTGCAAGAACTGGAGAACACAAGGTGAGTGGGGTCCTTCACAGTGCAGACCACAGGTGGGTCTGGCCCCAGGTCAACCAACATCCCATGGAGGTCCTGAATCCACTTCCCAGACTCTGGAACGGAACCCACCTGCAGCCTGCAGCTGGCCTCAAAAGCCTGAACTCGGTGTGTGGGACGGTGGAACACCAGAGCTCCCGGCCTGGGGTAGTCTCAGGGAAATGGGTGAATCTGTCCTCAGACACCCCCACCTGCCCCATGCCAGTCTATGGAGAGCCCTGGGGGCCTCAGAGAAGCCCAGGTGGCTGTAAACACATTGCCCAGCCACAGCACGTATGCCCCGAATGGGACCAGACTCGAGCCAGGCTGCTGGCCGCTGTGGACCAAGCCTGCAAAACTGAGCAGATAGAACCGAGCTAGGCCAGTACCCACTGCTCTGCAGGATCCCCCACACTCTTGGGAGACACTGGACAGCTCTGAGTGGTTCGGGGAGAAAACTGATGAGCAACCCCAGCCCAATGGGGTAGAACCACCACAGGGGAAACTATCTACCTGCCACTGCAGTCTGTGCCTGTACAGATAAAACCCGGCCTAGCCAGTCCTCATGCCCCGGGGGCCCTCCCATGCTCTTGAGAGAGGCTGGACAGCCCTGAGGGATCTGGACAGTGGTTTGAAAAGCAGCTACAACTCACTGGGACTGAACCATCGAAGGTGAGCTATCTACACTGGTCCAGGTAGAACCCTTACTGCGGGCCACAGCTGTCTGGGCCTGCACAATTGGGCAGGTAAAGGCTGGCCTGGAACATCTACATGGCCTGACAGGGTTTCCCATGCTCTTGGGAGAGGCTGGACAGCCCTGAGGGGTCAGAACAGAAAATTAAAGAGCAGCCCCAACACAGCTGGTCTGAATCGGCTCAGTAGTTTGAACGAAACATGGCAGAATCCTACCTCTGCTGACCCAGTCAGGAGCCTAAGGTATAGAGCAAAGTCTCCTGGACCATGAACTAGGTCACCTGCCTATTCCATTGAAGAACTCGCTGATCCCCACAGGCAAAGGCACGCAACCTATAATCACTCACCAACTATCTACTCTCAATGACCAGGTAAGGACACCAGAAGCTACCTCCCAACATCAGAGACGGCAAGATAACTAACAGACATCATAAGAATGCAAACAACAAAAACCAAAACAATTCGTCATCTCCAAATCCCAGATATCCCAAAGAAAGCAACCCTGAGAACTCAAACACAATCAAAAATACAAGAAAATGACCTCAAATCCTTGGTAATGAAGATGCTAATGGAAGAAACTAATAAAATCCATCAACAAATGCAGGAAGATGCAACTAAACAAGTTGAAGAAATAAAAGAGGCATATAGAGCAGCACTGGAAGAAATTCATGAAACTACAAACAAACACATTATGGAAATCAATAAAATAGTTCAAAATCTGAAATGCAGATGACCCCCAAAATTGCATCAGAAAACTCCTACAGTTGATAAACACCTTCAACAAAATGGCTGGATACAAATTTAATTCAAAAAAGTCAGTAGCCTTCCTATATACAAATGACAATTATGCAGAGAAAGAAATTAGGAAAACTATATCCTTCACAATAGTCACAAGCAATATAAAATATCTAGGAGTAACTCTAACCAAGCAAGTAAAGGACTTGTTTGAAAAAAACTTCAAACCACTGAAGAAAGAGATTGAAGATGACATCAGAAGATGCAAGGATCTCCATTGTTCATGGATCAGGAGAATTAATAGTAATAATGGCCAGCTTACCAAAAGCAATTTACAGATTCAATGTAATCCCTACCAAAATACCTACACAATTTTTTAAAGACATTGAAAGATCAATTCTCAACTTCCTATGGAAAAACAAAAAACCCAGAATAGCTAAAACAATCCTACACAATAAAATATCCTCCAGAGTAATCTCCACATCTGATCTCAAGTGGTACTATAGAGCAACAGTACTTAAAACAGCATGGTACTGGCACAGCAATAGGCTGGTTGATCAATGGAATCAAATCGAAAACCCGGAAATAAATCCACACACATGAGGTAAACTTGATTTTTGACAAAGAAACCAAATTTATTCAATGGAAAAAGGATAGCATCTTCAACAAATGGTGCTGGTCTAACTGGATGTCTACATGTAGAAAAATGCAATTAGACCCATATTTATCATCATGCACAAAATTCAAATCCAAGAGGATTAAAGACCTCAACATAAAACCAGAGACATTAAACCTGTTAGAAGAAAAAGTGGGGAAGAGCTTGGAACACATTGGCACAGGAGAAAACTTCCTGAACAGAACACCAACAGCCCAGGCCTTAATGTCAACAATTAATAAATGGGACCTCATGAGGCTGAGAATCTTCTGTAATGCAGAAGACATTGTCAACAGAACAAAGTGACAGCCTACAAACTGGGAAAAGTTCTTCACCAACTCTACATCTGATAAAGCTATAATATCCAAAATATATAAAACACTCAAGAAATTAAACACCACCAAACCAAATAATCCAATTAAGAAATGGGGCTCAGAACTAAATAGAATTCTCAACAGAGAAATATCAAATGGCTGAGAAACACTTAAAGAAATGCTCAATGTCCTTAGTCATCTGAGAAATGCAAATAAAAATGACTCTGAGATTCCATTTTTCAGACATCAAAATGACTAAGATCAAAAACTCAAGTGAGACCCCATGCTGGTGAGGATGTGGAGAAAGAGGAACTCTCTTTCATTGCTGGTGGGAATGCAAACTAGTTCTGCCACTTTGGAAATCTATCTGGTGCTTTCTGAGAAAACCAGGACTAGGGCTTCCTCAAGACCCAGCTGTTCCACTCCTTTGAATATACACAGAAGATGTTCCACTGCACAACAAAGACATATGCTCAATCATGTTCATAGTGGCCTCATTCATAATAGCCAGAATCTGGAAACAGCCTAAGTGTCCCTCAGTAGAAGAATGAATAAAGAAACTGTGGTACATTTACACTATGGAATACTACTAAGCTATTAAAAAAAAAAAAAGAATTCCCAAAATCTGTGGACAAATGGATGGAACTAGAAATGATCATACTGAGTGAGTTAACCCAGACACATAAAGGCTTACATGGTATATACTCACTTGTAATTGGGCACTAGCCCAAAAGCCATGTCACATGAAAGTCTTCACTTACCAGGTATTGGAATAGATGGGTGGACATGCTATTGGGACTCTAGGCAAGAGAAACATAGGAGAATGGGGAAATGGAAGGATCCAGAAGGTTGTAGAAACATACAAGAAAAACATCATGATGGGTGGATCTGGGCCCAGGAGGTCTGCTCAAACTACTGCACCAACCAAGGACAATACAAGCAGTAAACATCGAACCCCTACTCTGATCTAGCCAATGAACAGGACATTCTCCACAGTTATGTGGAGAGCGGGGACTGACTCTGACATGAACTCTAGTGCCCCATATTTGACTACCTCCCCTTGGTGGGGAGGCCTGGTGGCACTCAGAGAAAGAACAAGCAGGCTATGAAGATGAGACTTGATAGCCTATGACCATATAGTGGGGGACGAGGTCCCCCTCAGTCTTAGACCTAGGGGAGGGGAATAGGGTGAAAGCGGGAAGGAGGAAGGAATGGGAGGGTACAAGTCATGGGATAACAATTGAGATGTAATCTGAATGAATTGATTAAATTAAAAAAGAAATAATACATATTCTCAGTAAGAAAGTATGCTGCACACTTAGAATAATAGCATGCATCTGTCTCTATCTCATGTACGAAGAGCTCACCCTGAGTAGGTTTGCTAACTTATATTCACCTTATGCTTGTGCATTCTACATACCTGTCACCTTAAATCTCCTTCAGGTCCAGACCCCAGGTTACACTATGAACAAGTTAAGCAGAGGCAGTAGGCTCCACATTGATCACCTGGTTATATGGGAGATTTACCCACCAATGTTATTGCCAGAATGATTTCTTAAGTATACCAGTGTTGTTCTTTTTGAATAGTTGTTACCCGGGTTCATCCTGCCCACCTGGCAGCATTGTGATTTTCCTGATAATAACACAGGAGATTTATTGGCAGAGAAGGACTTATAGCTGTCTGTGGCCCCACACTGCTTCCTTGATATGCCTATTAAAGATGTGTTTTCTGATATGGGGATAGTGCTAACAACAGGTTGGGAGACAGGCTTGTCTCTCTCTGATGTGTGAATTGAGCCTAATTGAAGGACAATCTTGTTTAAACAAATATTATTAGAAAATTTCCAAGCAACCCTAAATACCAGAGGCTATGGGGAGTATTCACATTCAAACCACTACATGTGGTATATTCTAGACCCATAGATGATCTAAATTCTAAACAAAAGAGAGAAGCTTACATTTGTAAAATGACTTCAACCTTAAATCTTGATATACTTGGTTGTCAGTTTCTACTTGTTTTTCTAAGCAGTAATGAACTGCCTGGTGTTTCTGTGGATGCCTCACATCTTAAATATATTCTCCTCGTGTGTATGCTGTCTCTCATTCATAATAGAATTTCACTCCTTATCATCCTACCTTGTTATTTGGGTTTTTTATTACCAAATATCACATGGAAACCATTTTGTTCCTTGTCTAAATGAGCTTTGCTATCAAGTGTTTACTAATTTTAGTCAGAAAAAGATTTAAAATTTGTAAAGACACTGTATCATGTCATATATAAAATAAATAGTACCCTGTCCATATGATTCAAATGTGAATTTTATATTTTACAATCTCTCTTGTACCTACATCAAGTTAATATCATTACATCTAATGACCAACTCCTTGGCATTATCAGTTCTCAGTTATACTTGAATTGGAACAAAAATTTGATGAATAAAATAAAAAAGACCATAGTATTTAGGATACAGGTCCTCAGCTAGTCAGTAATGAATAAACAGATTCATCTTCAAACCACTGATCCCCCATTCTTTACACATCATCAGTTCAGTTTTTTAAATGCATTCTGGTCTAAAGCTCATGTTCATTTTCATTACTTCCTTATCTAGACCATTGACACTGTTTCCTGGGTGCTTACTCAAAATGTTGACTCATGGGCCTTCCAAAAAATATTTAACTTTGTTACATCAATAATACTTGGAAAATGATAATTTCAGCTCTGTTACCATAATGATCTATACAAAATTACTTATCATCTAAACTGTTACAGATGTTATGGAAATGTGACAGATCAATAAGTATGAAATTAGTTCTTGAATAAATACATTATGGAAATTTCTGGGTTATTTTTAAGTGTTTAGGATATATTTAACAGAATAATAACTGTAAGTTATAAAATGTTAGGCTAAAATTCATCTGATTGATACATTATTCAATCTTTATTAGCATATTCAGTTTTAGCTATATGCCTAGCACAATAGACCTAGAGGAATTTGAAGACTGCCTCTATGCTATCCTATTATTTGTGATATATGTCTGGGACATTAGTCAAAGCTTACAGAAAGAAAGAGAGAGTTAATATCAATGTTGCACTATGTCTCATATTTAAGACAAATACACAACCAGTAGTAGATCACCTACTTTGATTACTCACTGTGCAACAAAACAAAATCATTTTTATATTTTTCTCACTTAATATTACTTCTCTGTCTATATAAACTCTGTTTTTGCCATAATGCTAAAAAACTAAATTTATAAACCTAATAATGAGTTTATTCACTGAAAAAATGTTAGGCAGTTTATTTCCATAAGAAAATCACTTCATACTTTTACGATCTTGCTGAATCTAGTTACATTTAATTATATTAGCACAACACTAGGGCTAAAGAAGTGGTAATAACTCCATGGGAACGATGTTTCATTTTTCTATGCTTTAAGTATTTAATGCTATGAAATATAGAACATTGAAAAAGGGGTACATTGTATATATATAATGATGGTGCACACTGTATAGAAAATAATGAGCCTTTTTTTTTTTTTTTATAGAGTTCTTCAAATCAGACTGCTTCAGTTACTTACAAACTGAAATGCCTGTTTATAGGAGTCCAAGGTTTTTCTCATGGCCAGGGAAGAAGTTGATATGTTAAGAAAAAATAATTGAAGGACATTAATAGGAAAGAAGTCACATTTAATAAGCACATAAAGACAAAGTAAAGTTAGATTGGTGATTGCTGCAGCCACCAAAGATTCCAACCAGGACACTCGCATCCTTATGAGCAACTCCAATGAAACAAAAATCCTTCATGAGCTTGACTCAACAACCAGATCCCAGCCATGCTGCTCTAACTTTTATCCCATGGCTTAAGTCATTCTTACTGCATATAGTCTGTCTGAATTAGCATTTTTTATTTGTGTGAATCAAACATTTAGGAGAAAGAAAGAAACAGATAAATATTTAAATATCTCTAATTCTTTTTTTTTTTTAATCCCTTATAACAGATGCTCTAAGCTGCTTCTACAAACTAGCTGAAAATCTGAGAAACCAAGACACGAGTTCAGACTTCCACTGGCTGTCACTGGGACAGAATGCCTAAGACAAACAATTTCAGGGAAGAAAGAGTCATTTTGTCTGATGGTTCCAGAAGCTTCTGTTCAGTCATGGCAGAAAAAGCCTTGTGAAGTTCATGGGATCAGAAGCACTATTTTGAAAAAAATAGTGGCCCAGAAGGGACAAATTGAAGCATAAACCATAGGCTAGCCTCAAACATTCAAGGGCCTGCCCAGTGGCATATACTTTCTAGCTAAGCCCACCACCCAAATGTCCTATTGTTTCCCACAACAATAACACCTGCTTGGCACCCAGCATTCTGAATATGATGGGCCTGTGGAAGCCTTTTCAGATTCAAGCCATTGTGGGTGAAGGAACTACCAGTATGGCACAAGACTTCACTATCACTGAACTAAAATCAGACCACTGCCTCTTTAAGAGCTATCCCATATTCATTTGTCCATTCTCTCCGTGGTGCTAAAGGATGACTATCATGCTGATAGGACCTATCTCACTGAAGAAAATGTCAAGAATAATAATGAGCTTTTAGAGCATAACACTAACTTTAAGATGCAAAAAAAGAATTAAATCTGGTGTTCTTTGCTTTTCTATTGTTTGGTTAGATTTTCTTTTATGGGGTATGCATTTTCCTTCATTACAATAATCTTTCCATTAAGAAATTTGACTTATTGTTTTCTCATAGCAAACTTACATTTTCAATTAGACGTCATTAAAATAATATTTTGTTCGATGTGGCATCTACCTTCTTGTTGATTTTCAAATCTAGTATGTATGTGTTCATTTATATAAATGACGCACAGAAAACTTCTCATACATAGCCATTGAAGTTTCAAGAAAATTTTATTAAGCCATCATAATTCTAATAGACAGTTTGACCTTTGTTCATTTTTTTTTTCCTAATTTTGTCTTGGGTTCTCTCTCTAGAGAGTAGCTGTAAATGATGTCTCTGCTCTAATAGTTGCAGGTAATTTGGCTGATATTCACAATAAGCCTGTTGCTGGATATTTTTGTTATTTATCTAGCCAGTTGTCTGTAGGTTGGAGCAGTAAGCTGACAGTCCTGTCCTGGGAAGTCTGTTTATACTTGAACATACTCTTGTGGATTTTCTCGTTGCCACATTCAGTGTATTTCTGCTAAAGTAGCTGTATTCCAAAAATGTGTGATGCTTAGTCTGTATTGTCAACTTGACTGCATTTAGAATCACTTAAAAAAGACATGTCTGGGCATGTATGTGAGAAACATATTTAGAGCGATTTAAACTGATATGGAAAGACTTTCCCTTCCCCCAAGTGTGAGTGTCCTGGGATTCCAGACTGAATAAAAAGAAAAAGGCAAGGAGAGCCTCTGTTTCCTGAATATGGACAAAACTGACCAGGTGTTTCATGCTCTTGGTGTCCCATCAGACCTAGACACAAAGTAAACCATTACTTCCTGAGGTTTCTATTATAAAGTATTTTGTTAGCAAATGTTAGCAACCAATACAGAGACTATTAATAAGAAGAAAATTTAAGGGCAGTGTTTGGATGAGACACACTAGAAGGAAACAACAAAAACATATTACATTAACAAAAACAGTCCATAAGAGAGGAGGGCTGAATGAAGAGAGATATTGACAAAAGCCAAAGGGAAATCAGCAGCATTTGGCTCAACCAGCAAATCGCAAGCAGGAAAGCAACGAGCTTTTGGCCAGAGCGTGTCTGGAGTGTCCAAACATTACCCAAGCATGACAAGTTCTAGTAAGTAGGCTTAATGAGAGCAGATATTCCCTGGAGTAACCCCATGAATGAAAAGTGGTCAGATGTAGCTCAACTCTACAACCCATTTGAGGTGTGTGAAAGCTAAAGAAGCAACAAGGAAGTTGTATTTATGTGCTCTACAGAGTGATGCTAAGAGGAGGTAAGTTTCTGATGCAGACAGACATACACACTGACCACCCGAGGACCTGGGGGAAGTATGGTCCTGAAAAACCATGTTAAGGATGACCATGCCCTGCTTCTGACATAGGAAAGACTATGTTCAAATAAATGACAAGGTCATGTATTGTTTTAAAAATGACTATTATTTAATATTGATTCATATGATTATTAAATACAGCAGTTATTATTTAAACCACTATTAGGAAAATAAAACACATAGACACTACAACAAGGAAGTTAAAAGAACTAAATTTTGTCTTCTTTACTGAGATATTTTTGTTTATAAAATGTAAACAGTATTAACTACTTTATGAACTGAAATAAAAACAACTCATTAAAGACAATAGCTACCATATAAAGGAAAAATAAGAAGTAAATAGAACTGAAAATTTCTAAAAAAAAAAAAATAGTAAATATACACAAAGTTTTAATCAAGGAGTAGTAAATCTTGCTTCAAGTCCCTTACAGCTCAACAAATAATGTTTCACCCATTAATTCTCAAATATTTAAATACAATCATTAGTCTAGAAATGAAATATTATTAAGAAGACATGTAGACTCCCTAACATATACATTGCCATAGCAGCATTTATCTCACAGAATGTCCTGTACATTTTTCTACCTCAGTAAATACATTTTGGTGAACTAATATAGCCTCTAAATTATATCAAAGAGAAATCAGTCCTGATAATATGTACTTTGTATAATAGGAGGCTAAATTTTCTTATTCTTTGAAATTTTTATGCATGTAACAAAGTATTTTGATCATGTGCACCCCTATTCTCACCTGTCAACATCTGCCAACTCCTCTCAACACATCCCTTTTCCAACTTCATTTCCTATTTTATATAACACACTTCCTTCAATTAGTATTGCCCATGTGTACATGGATGTGGAGTCATTAACTGAGACATTAGTAACCTATCCATGGCTACTCCCACAAACAAAAGTGACTCTCCCATCAACTGCGAGGAGAAGATGGTGGTGGTCAATACAGAGACTCACCTGTTCAGAGTCCTGAGCATAAGTGCTGTGAGCACTCAGCCATAGATGCTACACCAACTCAACCTCAATCTATCCAAGTCTCAGACAGTATCTCAGAAGAGGCAGAAGAATATAATTTAAGAGCAGGAGAACAGCTATGAAATGTTATATCCTCTGGATATGGCATGGCTATTACACACAAGAACTCACAGCAGCTGTGGTTACCCTCACAAGACTTGCACAAGATCCAGCCAGTTAAAAAAAAAACAAAAACAAAAACAAAAACAAAAACAAACAAAAAAAAACTCCAGAACAAATCTGGAAGGGTCTCCAGGCACTCCACCTCTATCCAAAAGCTACACACTTTGGATTCATACCATATCGTCTTATCTTCAGGCATTTCCACATCCTCTTCACTATTGCTCCCATATCTTCATAGACCTAACACATCTTCAGCCTCAACCTTTAAGTCTTAGTATTAGACTGACTACTATATACTACTAGCATTCCAAGCCCCCAAGACTGAGCTATTTAGTCTTATCATGGCTGGAAACCCCTACTTGTCTCTCGTGCTCTAATACTCTTCTTGTAAAATCATCACCTTTGCAAGTTTACATATGATGCCTGATTTTCACTGCAATGTGCATAAGAACTGTGGCTATGACCACGTTGGTTTGTTTCAGGCTTCCTGCCTTATATACATAAATAAAAATTTCAAATAACAACAGAATGTATCTTCCTATCTGCTTCCAGTACAGAGTAAAAAGTGGAGTGAGAGTTGAGGATAGATGTACAGAGTAAAAAGTGGGGCAAGAGTAGAGGATATCTAAGTAAGTAGAAAGAGCTTGGGCTTTCATAAGAGTATTAGAAAAATGGGACAGTTACAAAAATAAATAAACTGAAAAAATAATCCTTAAAAATACTTGTTATCAACTCTAAAGTAATAAAAGCATTTTTAAATGCCATATTCTGGATGTCTCTGGGGGTTTTTGAAGACCTTATCTTTCTATAGAGTCATATCTATCTGCTGCACCTAAGATGTACATTCTTGTGATAAAAGTAGACTAGCAATGGACATGACCATGATTTAATCTACTAACATTTAATTTGTGTAACTTATTTCTCCTAAACAGCTTGCTATAGCACTTTCAAAGCATTGAAAGTAAACCTTGTATTATAATTGAGTTATATGGGTACACTAAATTATATTAGAATATATATATATATATATATATATATAATGTGTGTGAAGAATAATCTACATTTGAATTCTATACCACTGTATTTAGAACATATTCTGCATCTATATACAAAATTCTATACCAGTGAGTTAAAAATAACTTGTGAGTGACAATTGAGGCATTAAATTGAAGAGTAGATTCACTAATCTACTTTTTGTTCTATCTTTCCTATATATTTCTATATTTCCCCCTGCTTTCCTTTCAACCCCTTTCTCCAAACAGGATGTTAATGCCCAGTATGCTGTGAGGAATGCTTCCTGTCAGGTCTGAACCAATGTCAGTGTCTGGTTCTTTTGTTCTGAAAGCATATAATTTCTCACAAGCATTATACAGTCCTAAAATTATAAGTGTATAAGGTGTGTGTGTGATACACAGAACAATTAAAGCTGTATTTCTGCTCTTTGTATGAGCAGGAAAAGAAAACATCTGTAAATCTTCATTCATGCCATATGAAGAATGGCATCTAATAGCAATTCATAGGGGTTCTGTAGTCAACAAGAAACATTGTCTATGCATAGACATTCACGTTTCAGCCAGTCTCAGAGCTACTCCCATAGGGTGGGATTAGCAATATAAGTTACCTGATTGTTCTGAAGTATACATTCTTCACATCCTGATTGTTGCCCCTCCGTCATTCCCTCTCGATCGGTGGGAGAAGATGTTCCTAGTTCTACTGCAACTTGGTATACCAGGGCAGGTTGATACCCAGGGGAGGCCTCCCCTTTCTGAGGAGATGGGAGCATTGGAGAATGTGAGAGGGGAGTGAAGAGGGAGACACGGGGAGGAGAGGAAAGGAAGGGGGGGGGGGGGGGGGGCTGAGATTGGTGTGTGAATTAATAAATTATTTACAAATGTGATTCACTGAATTTGCATCGATTATTTTTCCCTTGCTGTTAGAAGACGTAATAAAGAATTTTCAAAAGAGAAAGCAAAATAATTGGGCTTTCTGTTAATTGGACTTTCGTGTCAGTATAAAAGATTTAATAATTAATTTTAAATGGTGAGAATATTTTGCAGAAGGAATTCAGTGTGCGGGGTAGATCACAGTGTGTATTTAGCCTCATGGTTCAACCGGTAAATCAGTAAAATGAAGGTGCAGAAGCCTCGTTAGATTGCTACAGTGCATGGGGACCTGGATTCCAAGAGAAAGAGAAAGCAAGGCCGTGCAGCTTGTATAGTGTTCCCTCTCAGGTAAGGTTAGTTGATAACACAAGAGAATTTTCCCTGGCTTTCCCTGACAGGAACTTGATCCATCTTTCAGCCACAGCAATTTTTCTACCATATTCAGCAATAGCGGCTTTGAAGGGGCTTTCTTAGCTCATTTTCTATTTATCAATCTCAAAAAGACATGCTGGAAACAGTAAAATGCAAATATCTCTACACCGAAATTAACCCAGTTCTTTTCAGTTGTCTTTTATATGACTCAGCCTCGTTGTCGGCCGAACATGGGTAACAAATGCTTGTCATTGTAGAGTGTGCAAAGGGGAAGATCACCCACAAGGGAGATGGCTTCTTATGACAAAGGTATGTCAACACAAGACACCACCTCTTTCTCTCATTTACTTGTCAATTTTTAAAAATTAGTACTTTCACATAATGTACGGAGGAAGTTTATGTCATCACTTACTAGGTAAATTTTGTGTTGTTAGGGTATATATCTTTGAGTTTTCTAATTTAGCATTTTGACAGAATGGGTAAGAAGATGTCATGTAATTGCACAGTCTCATTTTTTCCAAAAAATATCTCCCTATTAATATGCAAATTTTGACCTTTCACCTGATATTAACCCAAAATCCTGTAGTATAAAATTTAATTAAAGAAATGTACTTCATAAAAAAAGAGCAATTTTCCAATAGACTGTGTTTGATTTACCTCATCTATTTTTATCATTTGACATTTAGAATTTTTCATAAGAAAACTGCAGGAAAAAAAACATGTTCAGCTATATGGTTAAAGTATATGTAGCCTAAAGAAAAAAAATTAATCAAAGTAAAATTTCAAACTCATTTATATATATTTCACAACAGTTTAATATGTTTTATTTAATATTTTATCATTCAATAAACATTAAAACTAATGATAAGCAAAAGTGGTATGTTTGTGTGATATAACTGACAAGTTAGAATTGCATTGTTCCCAAATATGCCTTAAACTTTATGTCTTTCACTATTTTAATACTTTTATTTAAAATATTGACTATTTCTACCTTGTACAGTGGTGTTTAATGAATATACAACTTATAAAGCTGGCCTTATATCGCCTATAAATAAGACATAGTATTAATTACTAAGTGACTTTGCTATCCCTAAAATTTCAAATATTTTTCAAAGAAATACAGTTCAATATAAAATAAAATACATTGAACAAAATGAATACATATAAGACAAAATACAAAAATCGACTCAAAAATAAAGCCAATCAAAGTATAACACAATGTGTAGAGTTATACACATTTGCTGCGGTTTGAACACAATGTCGATTATCAATTATTTAATAGAGAACAGTGGCAGGAAATCTCCAATAGACACTGAACCAACTATCCAGAAAAATCAAAATAATTTAAAATATTGGCAGCATGATAATGTCTCCTAAGACTCTCCAGGGTGGAAAATAAGGGTGTATGCTACAACAGGTATATTCAGTTTTCCAGGATTTCTCTCCTCCTGTTACACAAGTGCATTTTCAAAAACAAAACAAAAACCAAACAAACAAAACAGCCAACATTGGCAGAGTAGACTTCCGTACAACAGGCAACACTTCCACCTGCTTGCTGAGTCGTTTTGATAATTTGTTGAGAAATATATAATATGTCAGGGAGTAAAAATTTATCCCCCAATGAAGTGTAGAAACACAACACCCCTGTTGGCCATTAAGGACAAATGTTAACTTACAGAAGGGTTAGCTAGCAAAGATGCAAGCCTGGGTGTGACATACGGGCGGCCGTGCTCACCCACCTGCCAGGGAGATCAGGTGGTTATCGTACACACTGACTCAGGTTCATTGCAAAAGAACTTTGCATCTAAGATAACAGAAAAACATACTGTTTATACTCTAAGCTATAGAGGAAGAGAGAACGTTTCTACTGTCTTGCTTCTTAGGAAATTGATGGCCATTATGAGGAACGCTTAGTGAGAACCTGTTAGCATGCCCGCATGAACCTGAACAAATTAGGGCCACTTATACCCTTGGCTTGACACTGCTATAAAATTTTACAGGTTAAAAATTAAGATACTGGAAAAATTGTGTTGTATACTGTTAATCCTGGAGCTTGGTATGAAGAGGTGGGTGGATCTCTGCACATTGAGGCCAGTCTGCTCCACATAGCAAGGTCTAGGCCAGCTAGGGCTACATAGAGAAGTCTTATGAAAGAAAAAGAAAGAAAGAAGCCCAAAGTCATATGGTTAGTAAATAGTGACAGTAACAGTGGAAGTCATAATTACTGGCAGCAAATTCTGAACAGGATTCAGAATGAAATGCCTTCTGTAGAAAAAATGGAGTATTGTAAAGTATTTCTTACAATTCACAAAATACATATATTTGCAAAAGAAAAAAGTATAATCTGGAATTATTTTTATGTGCTTGAGAAAAGCTGACCTATATGGAAGAGAATGGGCAGTTATGCAACCTTTCAAGTTATAGTGCAAGTGCGAAGAGAAACAGAACTCTTTATCAACCACAAAAGAAAATGGCCTTGAGTGTACAGACAAAATATGTTAACTGATTTTCACATGTATATCATAAAGTTTATTATTAACATTCAGTTATAAAAGTTTTAAATGAAAGAATAATATAAAATTGGTGTTATATCAACAGAAATTGAATAAGATAGCTTAATATAAAGCAAAAATGCTAAGATACAATGTATAAAGTTGGTATTGATAGTGGCTTTAATTTTGGCTCCAAACATATAGTCCCATTTTAATATAGTTATATGTACCTTGACTCAAGCAAAGAGATTTTGAGAATATATAAATTTAAAATTACTTACTTTTTGTAACTTGGGACAAGATCATCCTGGATTATATAGATGGTCCTTTAATCCAATGAAAATTGTCCTCCTGGGAAAAGAAGACAAGAGAGTAAGTGCAAACATTCCCACACAATAAGGGCAGAAGTTCGCATTTCTGTCGCCCCACCAGCCAATCCCTTGAGCTGTTAGAAAATGAGAAGAGCAATGAAAAATGTCTCCCTGATTCCTTGGAGAGAGCAAAGTCTTGCCAATCTTGATTTAGGGCCTCTGGCCTCCAGAAGTGTGATAGAATTTCTGTTGTTTAAAGCTATCAAATCTAAGGTTAATCTCTTTGAGCAGCCCAAGGCTAGCACAGTACCTGTCTACATAGATATTTCAGTATTCTGATAAAAGGTCAATTTCAACTTGCGAGTGAATCTCAATAAAAATGAAATTTTTGTTGTGTCGGTGGACAGAAATATTCTGTTGTTAGTGAGCAGAAAAGAGCTGCTAAAATAAGAAAAAGTAATGTTTGTGTATAAGAACATATGGGTAAAATATTACTATTATTTAACTGAAAATGTAATAATGGAAGTCTAGAATTTAATGTACTGGGAATAATAACCGTAAAGGGGATTACCTTAGGACAGATAATTTTCTACTTACTATGAATATCATATACTATTGTCATGGGCCCATAGGAGAAATGGCAGAATCAATACGAGGAGCTAGACTTCTCAGCCATACCTGTTGAGTATTGAAGATCTAAAAGAACCATAGGAAGCCATTGTCGTAGTCATGAAAAGAAACATGTACGCACACACTACCTTCCTTCATGTATGAGCATTCATGTATGCTCCCACTGCCTTCCTTCAGCTTCCTTCTATCCTAGCAATCCATTGGAAATACAACCTACATCCAAGCCAGGTCTTATACTCACATCACCTTCCCCCCAAGGTCAATATTCTGTAGAGATAGTTCGTGGATAGACAACCCAGTACTATGACCAGTCCTGCACATCCCTTAATACACTCAAATTGACAACCAATGTGTCGTCATAGCTCTAATGAGGGAAGAGGTAGAGGGACACTGGGGTGTAGTGGGAGTTTTGGTTTCTTTAAAAACTCAGTTATGTACGTAAACATGTTTTTATTTAATCCCAGGTGTGGGATACAGGGATGCTTAAAGACTGTCCACTGCGACAGACTATATGCTAGGTGCTGGCTCTGAGAGGACCGTGATCTTTGCCAGCTACAGATAGTTTAATTCTGAGGACTCTGGAGAGGAAATAAATGCCAAAGCCCAGAGAGGGGAGGTTGGCCTCTGAGAGAGGAGTAGAAGGTTGTTGCTCCTCCTCCACCCCCGCTGCTGCTCCCGGATGTTGTTGCTGCAGTTTGATGAGAATTTGGAGATATCCTGACTATGAGGATTGGACTTGCCCCAAGAACCCAATGACCCTAACCAGCAGGAAGTAGTTATAGAGAACTAGGACCCCCTCTCACCACTAACCTCTTTTCTTTTCTACCCGGTGTTGGGGTGTTGGGGTGTCGGAAGGCATTGGGGTGGAGAAGTGATGTAGAGGCAAAAGAACACAAATAAAATAGATTTTTAAAAATAGCACCAACAGAGGAGAGAACTGAAATTGGTGGGGGCATATCTCTGGGACAGGGGAGGCACCCAAGAGTCTATGCAGATGACCCTAGCTCAGATTCCTAGCAGTAGGGGTTAAAAAGCCTAAAGTCACCACCTCCTATAGCCAGGTGAGACTCCCAGTGGAGGGAAGGGGACACCAACCCACCTATATAACCTTTGACCCAAAATTTGTCTTGCCTACAATTAGTGCAGATATAAAGATGAAGGCAAGGTGGAGGGAATGCCAGCCAATGACGGCTGCAACTTGAAACCCACCCCACATTACAGAGCCAACCCCCGTCACTATTAAAGATACTCTGCTATGCCTCGCAGACAGGAGTTTAGCATAACTGTCTTCTGAGAGGCTTCATCTAGCAGCTGATGGAAACAGAAGCAGAGACCCACAGCCAAACAATAGGTAGGGGTCAGGAAGTCTTGTGGAAGACTGCAGGGAAATATTGAGGGAGCTGGAGGGGTGAATGGGATCACAAAAAGACCTACAGAGTAAAATAACCTGGGCCCATGGAGGCTCACAGAGACTGAGCCACCAACCAAAGAGCATGCACAGGCTGGACCTAGACACCCTAGCAGATGCAGCAGATGGGCATGCTGGTCATCATTTGCATCCTCTAAAAATGAGTAGGGCTGTTTCTGACTCTGTGGCCTGCCTTTGGGTTCCTTTCCCCTAGCTGGACTGCTTTGCCTGGCCTCCTTGGGAGAGGATGCCTTATCCCTGGTATGGCACAGTAGGCTGGTACCCACTGCTACTCAGAGGAGCAGGAGAGGTGGAAAGGGGGGAAGTGGGATGGGGCTTGGGAGAAGGACTGGGAGGACAGGAGGGAAGGGGAAGAAATGAGACTGTAAAGTGATTAAATATGTACATACATACACACATACATACACACATACATACATACATACATCATACATACATAGGAAAAAAGAACTGATGGGGTTGAAGACCAGATAGCTTTGTTTTACAATTAAGCTTGGTTGTTTAGGGGGTAATATGTTTTTAGGTCTAAGTAGATGTTTTAAGTTGATAAAAATGAGATATGTTAGATATTGATTTACATTTAGAAATTTAGACTCACCAAAACAGGAAAATGTTTTCTTCAAGGTTGCCAAATACAAACAGTCAAAACACTTATATAATTCCTGATTGTTTTGTCGTGGTTCTTCTTGCTGCATGTAGTTTATTTTATATATGTGTAATAATATAAATGTTCTTGTAAAAAAATTAAAAAAACTTACAGATGGGTCTTCCCAATTTAAATATTTTAATTAAGAAAAATCTCTGATGTATGTATTCAGAAGCTAGATTTTCAGTTAATTCTAGATATAGTCAATTTGACAACCAAGAGCATCCATTATAACCACTTAGCAAACCAGTGATAGTAAAAACTGATTATTTTTTGCCACTGATACTTGTTTTATTACTATGACATTACCTTGTTTATATACCTGTATCCATCCAACATTAGGACTCTTCATATGCTATAGAGATATTCATGTTCATCTGACTTTTGGTTCATTGTGCGTTATGCAAAATTTTGATACCCAACTCAATATTTCTAAAATATGTTCAATTATATGACTATAGAAAATAAGATTGCATGTAGATTCACATGCTCACTAGCACAGCATGGCTCTGTTAATTCCCTCAACAAGCAATGTCTGTCTTAAAACCTGAACTGCATATTAAGTTTTCTAGTCCTGACTTACCATGGAACACACATAAATACACCCACTGAGGCCCCTGTTGATAGAATCTAAATGTCAGTTACCAGGAATCATCTTTGGAAGGCAAGAAATCCATGTTAGTTAGGAAAAAAACATAGTATCATCAAACATACAGTTACTATCTGCCTTACATGGGGACTATCATGAACTAT
>OU015747.1:8469737-8494519 GCA_907169655.1 Acomys percivali | reverse complement strand
TATATATATAATATATATATATATATATATTATATATATATATATATTCTTCCTGAGAAGGCTTTCCTGTATACCTTGAATAGGCTGATTTAATCCCATAAAAATATATAGCAGAAGAACAGGTAGTCCACACTAAGTTCTTTCCAACTCATATTTTTTCAAAATACCCAGCTCCAGAGATCAGAGAGCCATTTCAAAGGATGCCCTCCCTTGCATCCCCAGCAATTTCAAAGTGCATGCTCCCTCACTCTGCTTGCCCAGGTCCTCTCAAGATACAGGAGATTCCAGAGCTGCATAATGAAGCTGGTGCCAAATACCTCATGAGATGGCTGCTTACCACTCTTTGGGGATTTTCTCCCTCATTATGACCCTGGAACTGTCTTGTGGTGGACACAGAGAGCTCTGAAATGCTCATTGTATACATATCAAGCTCTGATAAATCAGCAGCATGCAGTAGTAATGTCTTGATTTACAAAATTTTATGCAATATCTCTGTTAAAATTCAAAAATAGAAAAAAGCTATCCTATAGTTTTGTGAGTACAAGTCATTTTAAAGCAACAAAATGTATTTTTACATAGTAGATTTGAAGAGATTAAGTACCTATATACTGCATTATATATCAGAAACATTTATAGTCTAATGACACTTTCTTCATAAATGATATTATTAGTTGTTTTTGAGATTATAATATTATTACATCATTTCTCTTTCCTCTTTCTTCCCTCAGAACTGTATCACTTTAATTACCTAACAATATTAGATTTTAAGGGACAGAAAAATGTTTTAACTAACAATTATCTGTGAAATTTCTTTAGCCAAGATTAAGTTATTTTGAACACATGCTGTTTTGTAATAAAAATTCAATCAAAACATTACTCAATCCTATAGACAACAATGTGAAATACTAGAGAAAGCAGTCCATTTAAATATATTTTGAAAGGACTTTCACAAAATGTTTCTTAGGAACTTTATATGCTTCACATTTTAAATGGCAAAATTGTGCATGTTTGTGTGCACATGCACGTGTGGCTGTGTGTGCCTATGTGTGATGTTTAAGATTGCAATAGAATAATTACTATACAAGTTATTTGCAAATCTATTTCAAAAATACTTGAAGAAACACTTTAAAGTGAGGATTAAGTTTCATATTTCAGAAGATTTGGTTCATGGTTATTTGGTTCCACTGTTCTGAGCCTGTACTGTGGCCATACATTATGATGGTATGGCTGAGGCTATTGTCTCATGCCACACAAGAAACAGAAAAAAAAAAAACCTATAGCAGTACAAGATGAGGAAAAGACATAGACTTCAAAGACACAACCTTAGTAATCTACGGCTTCCATATCAAACCTTCTACATACAGTTTCACCACTTTCTAATAATGTGTTTCTTATAGTCCACAAATGAAACATACTATTAATTTAACATGAAATCGCATGACCTAATATGTTCACAGATATACCTAAGTAGGTGCTCTTAATTATTCCTTAATACAATCAAGGCGCTAATAAAGATTAACCATTACATTAATAATTAATATATATATGTACATATATATATATATATACAAAGAATAAGAACTAACAAAAGTGAGGCAAAATTACACTTATTACATTTATTCATTAACCTTTGCAAGACTCAGTAATTCAAATATTAGTAAAGAGAGTATTAAAAAGAGCCTTGTGCACTAGAGAAATTACTGATTTTTCTATCTCAGCATCCCATTTTTCCTCTTTTAAAATTTTATTTCCATACAATATATTTTGACCATGTTTCCCATTCCCCAGCTCCTCCCATGTGCTCCCCTCCTCCCTATCTACCCAGTTTTATGTTCTTGCAATATATACCTCACTCTTAAAAAAATAAAAGTAGAACAATAGAAGCCAAAATGAAACAACCCACAAGAAAACAAAACAATTTTTAAAAAAGCAAAACAACGACAACAAAAACCGTGGAGTTCACTTTGTGTTGGCTAACTACGCCTGGCCATGAACCTGGCCAGGAGTGTGATTGATATATCCAACGTCACTTGATTGGAAAAACTGATTTCCCCTTTGCCTGCAGGTATCAATTACAACTAGCTTTTTTGTTAGGACTTTTTTGTTAGGATCCTGTGTCCAATTTCCCCTCTCAGTATGCTGATTTAGTCTGGCTTGAGCCTATTCAGGCCTATGCAACAGAAGCCTAGCTTTTTTTTTTTTTTTTTTTTTTTTTTGAGACAGGGTCTCTCTGTGTTGCCTTGGCTGTCCTGGATTCACTTTGTAGACCAGGCTGGCCTTGAACTCACATCGATCCACCTGCCTCTGCCTCCCAAGTGCTGGGATTAAAGGCGTGCGCCACCACACCCAGCAGAAGCCTAGCTTTTAAATCAAGTTGAAGTGGTAGAACACAGAGCTGTTAGAAAAAAAAATCTGGCCATAAAACTGTATTAAGGAAATAACAAAATACCTATGTCTAATGTTGTGGCATGACACTATTACAGCACAAGCCATGTTTCAGCATTTCCTGACTCCACCCCTAAGTTTTTCTTAGCTAACAAAAATTATTTCACTTTGTTTAAACAACTCTTAGTTGAATATTTCAGTCATTACACTACGCTCAGTGAAACATGACATTTTCCTTCTTGTATGGGATTCACTAAGTAGTACTTAAAAACAAAAACAAACAAACAAAAAAAAATAGGTAGAAATATCCAGAAAAGCTTGGCAGTTAAACCCCTAAATTGCATGAGTTTTGCTGTATAACAACCATCTCTGAACTTTGATTATCTATGGGCAGTATGTGGTTAAGCCACTGGACGAGGCTCAGCTGCAATAGTTTTCTGCTAGTATCTCTCAGTGCTGTTCATACCGGTGTAGTATCTGATGCCTTGAAGGGGATGCTATGACTGGAATGAACCTCAGATGTCTGGATATCGGCTAGGACATCTTTTCCTTCTTCAAGTTCTCTTAAAACAATAATCCACGTAGTGGTGTATTCTCAACAGACAAAGACAAAGGCAGAATAGTGTGGCGCCAGCACCACCGCGGTACTGAGTCAAGGGTGAGGGACTGCGGATTTAACTCTCACACGATAACACAGCGGGTCCTTCATGCTAAGAGAGAGAGAGCAGCAGCAGCAGCAGCAGCAGCAGCAGTTTTTATTCAGTGTTCAAAGAGCCTTCTTATAGGCAGCAAAACAGGAATGCCACTCGCAGGTGAAATCCCTCAAGAGGTGATTGCCCACGGGGGGGGGGGAAAAGTCCCAAGGAGGGGAGGGGTGCGTTCTCAGATCAGTAAACATGACTAGCTGACCAACAAAAACACAGACACGAAAGCTGCTAGAAACAGGACATGAAACAGCAAGACAGGCAGGCAGCCCAGTCGGGCCTGGTTCCTACAGAATAGAGGACAGTGGACTCCAAAATTTATTCTAGGTCCAGATTTTGAAACTTACACAATATAATTTCACCTAATTCTAATGCTAACATCATAAGGTAGGTTAATTTTTTTTTTTTTTGAGTAGGAAAAGTTTTCTGTCTCTTGAAGGAAGATGCTTCAAAGTTTGTATACATGCCTTTAATCACTGCTCAAATTACAACAAAATATACACAAATAGTTATAAACCTGTTTTTATGACGTAAGAAGTTTGATTGATTTTAGAAGACTTTGGCAATATTTGTCACATATACACATATTTTTCAAACAAGGAATTTCTTCTTGATGGGTCATCCTAGAGGAAAAATACATGGAAAGAAATAATAGTGTAAGGACTCAAATGGCAGTATTTATTCACAGAATATTGAAAAATTAGGAACTAATTTAATCTGTAATAATTAGAAGCATACACTATAAGCTACAGTAATTCGTAAATAGGAAACTGTTGTGTAGTTAAAAGCTAGTGTACGTTTACATATCCACATGTACTTACTTTCAGTTTTAATTTCAAATGAAAATCCAAGTTACAGTAGGACATGTATAGACAGACTACATGCAACTCTATGTGCAGCCTTTTGAAACATAACATATATGGTGTTGGTGTTAGTTACTTTATGTCGCTGTGACCACTATCAGACCAGAAGCACTGTAGGGAACCAAGGATTATTTTTGGATTACTCATTAAGAAGAAATGCTACCCACCGTGGTAGAGAAGGCAGCGTGTGACAGGGGCACGTGGTGAATGATCGCACTTCATCCACGGAAATGAATGGGAGAAGGAAGGACGACGTGTGCCAGACTACGAAAACTCACGTCCCGCCCCTGTGACCCCCTTCCTTCAGGAGGCTTCTACCTCTTAAAGGTTCTACAGCTCAACAGAACAGTGCCACCATTTGAGGACCAAGTGTTCAAATACGTGAGCGAAGGAGGACATTTCACGTTCAAACTGAATACATCTTAAAAAAAAAAAAATGGTGTTCAAGTATTGATCATATTCATTAAATATATACATTACTTCCACAAGTCCACTGAAGTTCTTACTGAGTTAAAATCCATCACCCCAGTTACAAAAATTTAAATGTGAGCCAGATTATACCTAAGTAGACTATCTCTGCAAATGTATAACGTCTAATTAGTATTAACTGATGTTTTTCAAAAAGGGAATCAGAGATTAGAGAAGACTACATGATAAAGAATCTTGTGTTAGTTCCCGCCATTTGATACTGTTTTGAATTGTATATCATTATCATTGCCACCTTAAAAAAAATATTATTTATCCTTAATGATGGTACCTTGCTTTAAAAGTGTGAGATAAATCATATAACCTCTTGGTCATTGTTCAGTTTGAATGACTTGGATAATCCTCATTATGTATTCTCTGAGAGACCTCTGCCTGACACCCTCATTCGATAAAAAACTTTCAGCTGGCTCTTCCTTCCATTTATGGTACACTTTCTTTGACCTTCTCTGGGGCTGCTAGAAATTTCTATTCTCATAAGCGTCTGACAAGGCCACATTCATTCTGCCCTTTCGCTCCCATTGTCATTTAAAGGTCAGGCTGTGTCAATGCCATGCTCATTTGTTTTACCATGTGGTATTCAGAATCACATAAGTCTGAAATGCCTGAAGCCCAGGACAGAAGGCGACCGTTGAAAACTTAGAAGGAAAAAAAAATGCCTAACTTTTACAAAATTTATTTTCGAATATATATTTAATGCAGTGTTGAAGTTAAAATGACAACTTGATATTCAGTTCTTATGGAATTATTGGTGCATCTTAAATAAGAGAAATCATCCATTTACATTTTTTTTCTAAAAAAAAAAAATTGCAAGAACCTCCTATTTGCCAAGCACTTTTCTTGGTGTTTGTGAGACATGATTGAACAAAACAGAGATCTTTTCTTCATTTAATGCGTCTTATACACTATTAACGAGATAAAATTACATTTAGATGTGTCAGGTTATTCAATGCAGAGAAAATGAAAGCAAGATGGGGACGCTAAGTGAAGTTAGGAGATGCAGTTCCTCACAGAGAGAGGTTATTGGGAATGTCTGATTTATGTGCTTACATTTAAACATGTGTTTAAGAAACAAAAAGTATGTTCTACTTAGCGTTCCAGGTGGAACACTATGTGTAGTAATCTTCAGGGGAAGTATGCCTTTTTGCACCTAAGGAATAACAAATTATATGATTATAAAGTATTAACTTAAGGAATAATTTGAAAATACCACACACTGGATCTTTGAGAGAGGATTTTTTTTTAATTCTTGTTTTACGTAGTATATAAGATGAAGAGTGTGATCATACAAACAATCCATTTATATTCTAAAGGTGGCTTTTTTATTTAAAAATATTTAAATCTTTTTTTTTTCCTCCATTGGATGTTTGAAACAGATGTTGCACCATGTAGCCCCTGGTTGGCCTGAAATGTGCTATGCAGAACAAGACTATCTTTGATCTGGCTATAATCCACCTGTCCTAGGCTCTCTGATGCTAGGATTTCAAGTTACATCACTCTGCCTGGCCTGTTAACTCTTTGTAATGGCTTTGGTGATAATATTGAGTGAGAATTTCAGAGAGGAAAAGTATACTGTGGAGAATAAGTGATCAAAATAAAAGCAAAAGTGATGAGGTCAGAGATGATACATCTAGAAGAAAGGTAGTTGGAGCTAGAGTAAATGGGAGAACAAACAAACAAATCATTGTGTAATTACTTTAATTCCTCTGATACAACGTTTGAAATAAAGTTATTTTAATATTACAAAAATTTTGGGACTATGATCCACATATGAAAGAACACATGGCACTTGTCTTTCAGAGCCTAAGTTATCTCACACAGCATAAGTTTTTCTATTTCCATCCATTTACTTTCAAGTTTTATGATTAAAATTTTAAGCTGAGTAGAATTATCCTTTGTATATGTGCTACAATTTTATTATTCCTTCGTCTGCTGGTAGGTATCTAGGTTGGTTCTATTGCCAAACTACTCTGGATAAAACAGCAACAAACAGGAAAGCACATATCTCGGAAGTAAGATACAGAGTCCTTTGGGTAGATGCCCACTACTGATATAGCTGGGTCATATACCAGCCTATCTATAGCTTTTTGAAGAACCTCCACATTGATATACATCATGGATGCACAAGTTTACACTCTCACTAACAATGAATAAGGATTTCTTTTTCCACAATGACACAAGTATACATTTTACATTATTATATTAATAACAATAAATATGACATAGTGAGATGGAGTTTCAAGGTAGTTTTACTTTACATTTGGATGAGGGCTAAAGATAGCAAAGTTTTTACCTACAATTAATATATGCTGTTTGAGAAATCTCTACTCAGTTACAGAAAGATAGCCTCACACACATGCATATTATACACACATATATGTGTGTGTGTGTGTGTTTAATATTTTAATGAGATGATGCAGGCCCAGAAAGGTGAGCACTGTACATTCTCATATGTGAATCCTACCTTCGAAGCTTTAATCACATGTGTTCACTTTAGAGCATCTGTAGAACCTAGAAAGGCAGAAAGGGATCATTCCTAGGGGAAACCTTGGGGAGAGAACATAGTAGAACATAGGTAACTAAAAGTGGAAAAGGCAACACGGGCAATAGAAAAGTTCAAGCAGGGATGAGAGGGGAGGGGATGAAAGTGAAGGCGAAAGCAAGAAGTGAGCCAAAATAAAGGATGTATGAAACTGTTATATAAAAACCCATTATTTTGTAAGCCAATTAAAATAGATAAATTTCAAAATATAAGAGGAGGATACTCTGCATGGCTTAATAATGGCACTTCAGGAATCTATTGTTTATCAAACAAAACTCACAGTTTCTGAGGACTTCCTTATCAGCTGTTGGTCAGGGAAGCCCCACAGGCCCTCCACTCAACAGAGGCTATTGCCATTTTCTTCTTGATTACCCACAAGAGGTAGAAGATCTCTTACTTCTGAAGGCACCATACATCTGGCCTTCAAGTCATAAAGAATGAAAGATGGAACTGAGAAGGAAGCTGTGTCTCCTCTGGCTACCTCTGTGGTTACAAAAGGCGCTAGACCGGCTGTTGAGAGAGATAAAACAATAATCTCAACCAGGCACAGCCCTAGAAACTACAATGCCAATGTGCCAGCTAAATGGTGCCCACCGGTAAAACAGTGGCACAACCGTTATGGAGGTAACTACCTGCTCTGTGATTGAAATTGAGGTCTGAAATATATATATGTATATTCAGATATGGTACCTAATTACAGTCTAATTGTTTATATTTATACCCATAAACAAAAGCTACTCTTATAAAATAAATACTCTTACAGATAAATTTCTTTTTGCATCGAAAGTGGTGAATGCAAAGACTCCTGGATGCTCAGAGACGAATGAGTGCTCAGCTCTCCACAAGACATTTGTAAAAATTGCCTCTAATGCTTGAGGAACACTGCAGAAGAGCTATACAGAATGAGGGACCCAGAAATACGGAGAAAAGGTGTGAACTGCTCTGTCAAGAGCATGATATAGCTATTGAAAACATGATACCAGGGCAGCTGCAGTTGTTTCTTTGGAACCTATACAAGACTGGGCCTATTAACCACCAATCATGGTTCAGAAAAGGGATCATGGGGATCTTTTCTTGTGGCCGAACTATTGGCAACCCGTGGACTGATTTCAGTAGTATCCCAAATGGTGAGCTGGCGAGACTCCAGTGGATATTAACAAACCCACAGTCCACCTATGGTTCTGATTAAAATGAATCAAAAAGCCATAAAGGCATGAAATGGGCCTAAAGGTGGACTCAAAGTAATAAATATACTCACAAAAAAGTAAAGACAAAATAATAGAAAAAAAAATATGAGATTCAGAAGGCCACTTATTAAATATCTCAAGATGTACTACAGAAAGATGTCATTTCCCAAGAAAGCAGCAGAAAGCATTGTTTTCAGAAGATGCAGAGAGACCTGCATTCCTGTAGGGCCTCTTTTTCTACAATTGTTTCAAATTGTATTTATCACAGTGCTGTGGGTTCCTATACGCTCTGGTTCATCCAGGGTAGTTTCTGTAGCATTCTCCTTTACTGTTTATATTTTCTCCTTAACCAGCTCAAACACAATATCACTCATTGAGCTAGGCAATAAAACTTTAAATGTTCTAGTTAGGCTATCCATGATCAGGCCAATGAGTTTTGCATCAGTCATAAAATATTGAAGAGCAAGGCCTGGGAAAATAAAATCGTGTAGGGGTACTACCCTTCCATGTGACAAAATAAGTGAGCAGGGCCATTTATTTGGGTAGCAGTGGTAATTACAGATATTTTTATAACATAGAACAATGAAGATTTCTATCATGTCCTAACAACTGCTGGGTCATACAAAGATAAAATATCATCGTACAACCATCATCATCTTGTTGCTATACAGCAGGGGGTTGCTGTTCACAGAGCTCCTCAGATGGTGAGAGCATCTGTAGCCAAGGCAGCTGGCAATATGGCAGACCACAGAGAAGCATAGTAGAATTTGCTTCTACCCATGTGAAAGAGAGATACTGACTAAATGTTCGCTATGAATATATATTATCTGATTTGCATCTTACTATACCACATTAGTGTTTTTCTCAACTGACATAGCCTGATGAAGATAATTTTATATTTACTTAATAGTCACAGTAAATATTACAATGTGCAAAACATAACGATGTAGGATGTAGAGAGTTCACCAGCATAGACCTTAGTGTTCAGAAGTAAGCAAGACAATACGACAAAAGCATATGTAGAAATTAATTAGAAAGTATTTATTTTGTTATTCTAAGATGAATTTTCAGAACCAGTATTAAAAATAAGGAAAGACAATGACTTAAAGAAGTTAGAGTTAAAAAGTGAATGCTGAGGTCTGAGATAGCTTAATGTGACCTGGGTTCAATCTTCAGAGCCTACGTGAACAGCCAGGATTGACGGTGTATGCTCCAGCCTCAGTGCTTTGATGGTGCATGCTCCAATCTCAGAGCTCTGGAAATGGAGAAAGGCAGATATTCTGCAGGGCTCACTGCTTATTCAGTAGGTGGACTCAGGAGTCACTGACTCAATGGACTGAGTGGAAAGCACCTACTGAGTACTCCCTGAAGCTGACTCCTCCTCCCACACTACAAAGATGTACATGTATGACTAATAAGCGCACATGGTCACAGCAGCATACACATGAATACGCATGTACACAGACACTTAAATAAAAAAATATATGTTTCTAATTGTTTTAGAAGAGAATGCATGCTGTCTTAAAGAAGTCACATGCGCAGGGAATAGAGAAGAAAGCATTGGTTATTGATGCTATGCTATAAGAGCATAAGGTCTAGTCCATACTTGATTTTTTGAGACAAAATACATTACTAAAAGTCTACGGAAATAGATACAAAAAGCTAAATGACCTATGCACTGAAGAGTGACTCATTGTTTTGTGGTTTTCACAACAAACCTCTTGAGTTGTAATTTATTGTTATTGTAATTAAATTTATTTAATAAAGAAAGCATTGAGCAAAAAATGAATTAAAGCACATTAGATTAGTAAAAACATAACCTTTTATTTGGCTTCCATTCTGTTAGCTCCAAAACACCTGCATTTTATACCACTCCTAATTAAAAACATAAAATGTAGAAGTCAATGCTCTTTAGAGTAATTTAGAGTCTACTAAGCATTATGTTTTCCATGAGGGAGTTTAAGAGTACCATCTTATATGTCTATCTATCTATATGTCTATATGGATATGTATATACCTTTATCATTTGTTTACCATCATCTGTTCATCTGTCATCTATTTATTATCTATTTATATATCTACCAATCTATCAATCTGTCTATCTATTTAGAATTTCATGACCTACTTCATGTATAGACTTGTTTAACACAGTAATATGCTTCAAAACTTTATCTTAAACTTGGTTGAATTATAATTACCATAGTCAAAAATTAACATCTCGCCACTCTATAAGAGGAGATAATGTACAAGGACAATTTTCCTCTTGTCTGTAATGTAACTGATATTTTCAGTAGTGTCATTGTATTTATGACAAATCAAGTCAGAGAATTCAGTAAGCTGCTCACTAATGAGGTCTGTTGGAAGACTTACTTAGCAATCACATATTCAGTCTGGAGGGGGTATTGGAGATCATTTCATAATCAAAAAGAATTATTAAATGGCAAGTAGATTCTTGTTTTTGCCTATTGCATTCTGGGAATATTCTGCAATTTTTACATTTGCATGTGTTATATTTTTAAACATAAGTGGTATAGGAATATTTTAAAACTTATTAGGAAAACAGCTATTGACAAGTGAGGATATGCTCTCACCATATGGATTCTAACATTTTAATTATTTTGTTCTTTTTCTTTTTAAAGCAACTCTTAGTGGTAATAATTTTTCAACTAATTAAAGACCAGCTGCTACTTAGCAAGCTAGACACCCAATTAGGAATATGAAACCTGTTAAGCAACCTTTCCTGCCAGCCAGCTAACTGAATCACCTCCTGTCACTGGCATGGATCTGATTATTTTTTGTTTTGTTAAATGCATGTTGCTGTCACACAAACTAGATCTCTAAAATGTTTTTCTTTCTGAGGAGTCAAAAAAATCGGACACCTTGTTCAATCTTTTTGTTCTTGTATGAGGTTGGAATCTCTAGCAGGGTGCTTCATCTATCTTTGTAAACATACTTAGAAAATGTCTATGGAGAATTATATTTTGCAGAAAAAAAAAGTAAAAGTCAAAATGCAGAAGGTGAGCACCCATGAAGGCTCAGTTAATTTAGTAACTGACAGTGAAAGCATGATATGTGAAATGATTTTTAGATACACAGGGAAAAATTTTCTACTTATGGTGAATTCAAAATGGCTTTTCTTCAGAAGACAAGCAAAGTATTTCAAACTTCTGGAGCACATTAATATACTAAACATGGATTCCTAAATGAAATACAATACTTGAGAAGCCATTTCTCAAGTATTTTAAATAGTGTTGCCTTGACACTGACTCCAATGAGTAAGCAAATATAATTGCAATCTGGAGATAATTGATCATGCATGAAAGTTTGAGAGATAATTTGATTTGTAAAGATAATTCAAAAGTTTCTGTTAGAATTGTTCAATGCCTGAGGAATCCTTGTCTTTCCTACACTCTAGAAACTGGCAGAGGGAGAGGCTGTCACACTTCTGGTGGTATTGAAGGATCCTTAATGGCCTGGAAAAGCTGATGCCATTGACAGGAGAGTCAGGCACCACACAAGAGGTGTGGACACCTTCTCCTTCTGCTTTGTTTGCCATGGCAGTTTTCTTACTCACGTGCTCAAGCACAGTACGAGCTCAACAAACATTGTTGATTGGCTGTCATTACATTTGCTGTGCATGACAATGAGTCTGACAGGCCTGCATCCAAGGATGCCCTGGAAGCTCTCAGAAAGGATAAGAGCATCACAATGAGTATTGTAAGACTGCTGTGTTAAAGTCCTATGACTTGACAAGACTGGAGTCTGTTTGGGAAAGGTATGATGAAAGGTGTCAATCTAAAGTATAGGCTCACCTTTGGTACTGGTATAAGCCCTGTTTGTGATGTAAATTAGTCCCAACCCTCACCAGAATACAGTTCCGAGGAAAAACTCTGTGACCAGAAGGTGCTTTCTTGAGCTAAAAATTATCTGCTCTGCACTGACTATTTGCTCACAGTAGAAACTGAAATTTTCTTGTCAGGTGTGCCACAGGGAAGGTGACAGCAACCAAGAGTCAACTCTTATTTCACAGTTCTTCATGTTTCTTTAGTGCTGTCATCACAATTTTCTAGAAGGCAGGCCAGATTATGTCACAGTTTTGCTTGAACACTTTAATGGTCTTCCGGTGCCTAAAAGATCACGACCAGGGGTTCAGCACAGCAGATTAAGCCGTCAGAGGGGCTGATGGCGCCCCTCTTTTCTAAATCTGGATCTAAAAATGCATCACGTAATTTGTCACTTACATCTCATTAAATAATAGTCCATATCTTTATACATATGAAATTATTTTGCAACTAAAGTAACTTTGTACAATTAGGCACAGTTGGTGCTTTCCTAATCCTAAAATCTGACACCCCCAAAACTTCAAACATTCAAACTTTGTATGCACTGATGACACCATAAACAGAAAATTCCCCCACTTCACCTCGTGATGAGTTGCGATGAAAACAGTTACAAGATAACTGGGTGAAATTATTTTCATGCCACATGTTTAACATATATATGAAACACTTAGGTCCCATCCCCAAGATAGCTCATTATGTATGGGCAAATATTTCATAATCTAATAAAATAAAATAAAATATGAAACACCAATAAAGATACACGAACTTTTTTAATATATAAGTATATGTGATTGTGTTGATTGGTTGGTTTTGTTTTGAGTCAGGATCTCTATCCCAGGCTGACTCAAACTCATTATGTAGCCACGGAGGATATTAAAATTCTTATCTTCCTGCTTCTAGCTGCTGAGTGTAAGTAATTAGAGGTACAGCTATCCCAAAGGCTCTGAGGACTATGGGAAAACAGTAAACTTCAGAGCCACCCTAAAATACGTCACAGTCATTAGAAGCACATCACTGCCAGGATTCAGATCCCTCTAAATTAACTCTGTGCACATTCTGAGCATGCGCCAGGTCGTTTTCTCTCGGGGGCTCACCCCATCCTCACTCTCCCTCTTCTCCTTGTGTCTCCTCAGAGACTACCTCTGTATATCCTTCCAATAAAGCCTTCTACATGGGTCTGGTCTGCTGCGTGGTGTGATTTGTGTATCTATTACATAGTTATCCCGAGCGAACTTTTAACACTGAGTACTAAAGTTCCCGTAACTGATTATTCATTCTTTGGGATTTGACACAGGGTTTTGCATAGGATAGCCAAGCATACTACCAATCAACATACATACCAGTCCACTTCTGTTTTTTTAAAGATGAAAAAAGAAAAGAAGAAAAACTGTAACACTGGAAGTCACCAAGCTCGTGTGGTGAGTCTCTAAACTGACCCCATCTAAAACTCACGCTTCTAGCACCACACTTACTTCTGAAGATCCACGGCTGATTGCATGGCCTCTTATCTGCCATTTCCTTTATTGTGAACATGCTTCTTCATGGTTAGTTGAACTCAGGATTCAAGATTTCATTGAAAGTATCATCACCCTACAAAGCAACCTCTAACGGTTTGTAGGAGGGACGAGAGCAGCCTTGAGCCAAAACAAGGCCCACCAGGCAGCACACACACGCAGAAGAGGACCTTCATGTTGAGACCTCCCTGGGCATGCCCAGAGATTGACACCATCGAGTCTGGTGACTTCACAATGGGAACCGAGGAAGAGGAGTCGCAGCAGCAGCTCCTCGCAGTTTCGGAGACATAGGAAACTGTGAGTTGGGTATAAAGGCATGCCCTATTTCAGCAATAAATGAGTCTGCTTCTGCCTCATGCTTGACTCCCTGGAGTCTGTGTTGTTGACTCCCCGCCAGCTCACCCCAACTCCGAAGGGTCCTGGGCCTGGGTCCCAGCAACCCCAGTTGACATCAGACTTTCCCACATCCTCTTTCCATAAATACCATAGCTATGGAAAACAACAGATAGGTGAAGAATTCAGGTCAGCCAGAGTTAGCCAGAACGCAGCCATGCTAAACCTTTATTAAATATCTACGCCAAGCTGAGACAAGTTAAGAAACATTTCCACCGCTGCACGCCATTGCTTCTACCCCACCCTAGTCGGAACCCACTACCTCAAGATAGTTCCTAGAATAACCATATCTTCATGCCCAATCCTATCTCACCCTAACATATGCTAAGGTCAATGGCCTCTGGGCTGTCACCCCTCCCCTCCGGGCTGCTCCCTCACTCTTTCCCGTGCTCCATTCAATCTACCCTATCCTCTTAGAGGTTAATATTTTTAGCCAGTTAGGTTTGTACTACTTGCTGTTGCTGAATTATGCTTCTGTAAAGTGTGTTTAAACCCACTGCTTTGTCCATCTGGGGTCCCTCAACTGTTCTGAGCTTGGTGGACCCCGGCGGGTCAGCTCAATTAAAGTTCCTTTGCTTTTGCATGGACTCTGGACTCTGACTGTCAATGGGCTCCCAGGAATAGACTCTGACTATCAAAGGCTAGCATTTGCATTCTACCATCACCATAACCGCAGCAGTAATGATGAGCACATTATTTAATTGTTTACCATGTCACATAAAATTTGTTTGGTCCTGTCCCATACTAACTCCAACCTCTGGAATGTGCTTCATGAATCATGCCATAGTGTTTTCAGAGGTTTTCACTGTATAGAAATTGAGTTCAATTCACCTCTTTGTTCACTAGCATAAATTTTCAATTCCCTAGGTTTTTTTTTTTTTTTTAATATAATAGTACTGTTCTAAATCTTTCCTTTTGTTCTACTGTAAGGGAAAAATTAATGCCATATTCTATATGTAATGCATATTCTACAATTAATGCTGTGGTCTGTGAGAACTTGTCCTCCAAGTGACTTCACTTCTTCCTGCGTTCCAGGAAAGACCACGCACTGCCATAAACTAGACCTGTCAGCAGTTTCCAGAAACTTCACCGCAGTTTTTAGATACAATTATCTCCCAATGTTCCTCTGAGATACAAATAAAACTTCCCCTCCAGACTCAGTCTCCACCCAACCTAAGGGTCTGACATTCCTGTGACCCACAACCCCCCTCAGTACACCCCCTGCTGCTTCCCTTTATGAACCCACTGCCTTTGAAGCTTGGGGTCACTCTCCTATTCTGCTGTGTCAGGAAGGATTAGGACCTGAGCCCTGAGTCTGTAATACAAGACCCTGTGTATGTTGCATCAGTATTGAGTCCTGGGGGTGTTTTTTGGGGGTCTCGTGATCTGGGTGACCTTGCTATAACACTACCACTCACTAATATTTACAGAGATTCACTAAAATTATGGGGGCAGGTGGACAGTTTGACATGAAACAAATATCAATATCCTTTTCTAATGACTACACAATATTGACTTTAATACAAATCAGAAGGCAAACAATTCTAAGTCTGTTTTTAAAATTGCACTCCACTAGCCTCTTCTTCCCAGGTTGTAACACCACATTTTCTTAGTCATACTATCTTTACTCCTTCATCATTAGGCTTATCTTTACAACTGAACCATTAAATTTTGTTTTTTTTTTGAAGTCCCAAATATTAAAGAATGAACTTAATACTTCAGTAATTTTGAGGAAGATTTGTATGTTCACTACTCAGACTTTTTCAGTCTATGAAACTAGTATATTCCTTTCTTATTTCATTCCTCATTAATTTGCCTAGAGTTTATTATTTTCAGTGTAGAATTGTTATATTTCCTGTATATTTATTCTCAGGTGTCTGTTGTTTCTTATGTTGTGGTTGCAGCTTATTCAACTTCATCATTTCATATAAAATATGCATAAAACTAGTTATCATTCATAATATATTAAATATTCTAATTATTTAAAATTAAAATTTTCAGTTATATCTATAAGTGTAGAGTTGAGCAGTTGTGAGGTTGTATAAAACACAGTTTTAAAGTGAGAAGAAAACTAATCTATTCTAGGTATCCACATATCCTTAACAATGTCCTTTCAGTATCCTTACCAAGTTATTGAAACATAGTTTGGCTGAAAAGGTGAAAATCCAGAAAACAAATTTGCTCTTGTACAAACCACAAGGAAATAATCTGTATTAAAGATTAATAATGATCCACAAATGTCTCTGTGTGTAACTTTTACCCTTTGGTTTTTATATTAACCTAATACCCATAGAGAACTGACCTATATCTTATTCTATATGAAACAATTTGAATCATAAAGGCAGATCTTATGACCTTATTTGCTTCCACTTCTTGTCTCTGAGTTCACTTCTTCCCCTATGTTGCACTAAAAGTGGTTTCTGATCAGTCCACATGTAGATCACTTTCCCGGAATCCACACCAAGTTTTCCACACTCATCCGAGTGCTACCTGTCATTTCAGCTACAGGTTGAATTTGGTTTTGTGCCCCCATCAATACAAAGGGTGTGCTGCTGTCAGTCACAACCATCCTTGTGCTCAGTGTGCCAACAGCAGCTTTCAAACACTTGTTTGCTTTGTTGATTTTACTACTGTAATTCTTTAATTTTCCAGTACTGTGGCTTGACTTTGGCAGCAATAGAGACCTGTATTTCAGGTGTGTAATCAGACTAACTAACCTTGAAAGAGAAGATTAGCCCTACATGCTCTCTACCTGGTTTGATTTCCCTGAAGGAAAGCTTATTCTATCAAATTAAAATTAGCCTTCATAAAATTGAATGGTTAGCATAGAATTAGGAAAAGGAGAATTAGTTCAGCATTTCAATATTAAACTCCATCTGGGTTTTTAACAAACAGATTCCTTGTCAATGAGAATAGAGATGTATATGCCATGAGAAATAAGCAAGTTGCATCTCTCTGCTAATGTGCATTCTCTTTCCCCAGAAATGTATGGAGGAATGAAAAGCTCCCATCGATTGCCTTATTGACTTGGTTTGTTTTACCCACTTTCTTTTCTATGATTCCCAGTCTCTTGTTCTAACAAACCGTTCTCTTTAGATTCACACATACTATGCTCTATAGAAGCATTAGCTGTTACGGTTACACCCTTAGGGAATAATCAGACTCATCTGCTTTCCAAACTTTGAGAGGGCTGCCCTGCACCACTCCGTGAATGTATTTGACTGGTAGCAATGAAACTTGTGACAATGTGAACACATTCATATACTCCATGCCTGTAGTGAACGTTCTTCCTTCTTTCTTTGTCATCATTTAAGGACAGCATGATAGATTCTAGACACTTTGGACACTAGGACTCAAGTGGATTACTTTAACCCTTTGAGTGACCTGATACTCCACAAGGAGCCACTGCGATCTCAGATGAGACCCGCCCTGCCTATAAATCTTTGTAGCTGAGACAAATGGTCTCATCTCTCCATCCTCCTATTTTCTTCCTTTTTTTCCAAAGATATATCCCATTATAGTTATAAACATTCGTCTCTGAAAACTATGAAGAATCAAGGATTAACGGAGGTCAAAGAAGTACTTTAGAAGTCTCATGCTTTCTACAAATATCCGAAGAGGAGGTTCTCTGAACCATCTCCTTTTGTGTAAAATAATACCTACATTTTAAAAATGTCTTCAGAATCTTTAAAAAATGACAATAAGGCTTGACCTTACATATTGGCTAAGTTGTACCTTCCATGACTCACTTAGGCAAAAGTTATGTGTATTTAACATCTCTGCAGATTTTCTTGACAGAACAATATAAGGAGATGCAGCAAGAGCAATCTTTTTTTAATGCAGCCACTTTCAAGAATATGAATACAAATTGAAGAGGAAGGTGAAGATGAGAAGCAACATTATAAGGAAAATGTGTATCATTTTAAGAGCTAATTGTGATGATAATTACATTCTGCTTTGGAAGTGCAGGGATGATGTTGGCTCTTACAATGGATTTGTTCAAAGAAATAAAGTAGATTGGCCTATTCAACAGTGACTGAATTGTTCATTATGTTAAGAATGGAAAGCAATCTTGTAAAATGTCATCTTTCGCATTTATTTTAATTTTCTGGGAACGTTTATGCCAACTAAATGTAAAAATTCCTTGATATCACTCCTACCTCATTAAAAAGGAAAATTACTATGCCTAAATGCCTTTGACAAATAGTCATGTTATTTAAATAATTATCACTCTGTCTTTTTCAGTAGAGATACAGGAAAGAAAAAAATCAAGTAAAGAAGTAAAAAAAAAGGGGGGGGGATTCAAGACATGTATCAAGGACAGGGAAATAAGAAAGAAAAAAAAATCTGAAGATTTCATTTACTGTTACAAGAAGCTCCCCTACGTATACAGTGCTGCCTCCCTTGGAAGCATCATGCATCTGCCATGTCTTAGTCACACACTTACACGTTGACGATAGTGACAGGAACAAGTAAATTCCTGCTATAGAGTTTCTGTCCCATGCAGTTTGTGTACATCCACACAACGCTTCCAGATTCTGTTACGGTCACTTGGATACCATCTCACATGCCTAGCAGGCATACCCTGAAGACTTGGTTGGTACCCATGGAATAGGCAAGCCCCAGCCGGGAACTTCATTTTCCCTTGGGCTGCTAGTGCAGCAATTCTCTACATAGACCCCCCTCTACTACTGCATATGTGCCCTGTTTGGCTTGAACTTTTGGGAGTTGTCTCTGGCCTGAACGCTGGGCCTGAAAAAGAAAAAAGTCTCATGTTTCCAAGCTGGACACTTACTACACTCTCCTTTTGCATCACTCTCATGCTCCCTGATGAGCATTTGTCTCCTGTCCTTAAGCCAGTGTATACTGACCCCATGCCTGGGCTTTGGTATTGAATAACTTCTGAGCTTTTGCGAGTATGTTTTACTTGGCTGCTTTGTGAGCATGAAGAAAGCTATCAAAATCATCCAAGAAATCTTCTTCAAGAAGGGGAAGGAATCCAACCACAGAAAAGGACAGGCCAGACCAGTGGAGGAACATTACATTCTAAAATGCAATCGTTCATTAGTTTAACAAGAAAAATCTGTGTAGGAGGTGCACTATCTTGCCGGGAGAGAAAATTAAATTGTGAAGGAAGTAGTATACTTTCACAGTTTACAAAATGGTCTTGGAGAAAGTCATTTCAAAGACATTATAGATCATAAATAGACAGGTTCCATTTGAGATGGAAGACAAAAAAAATATGTATATATGTGTGTATATAGTATATTTCCATGATTGCTCTAGTACAAATAAAAAATAGATAATCCTGTTGCTTTTTAACATTTTCAAGTTAAACATATTATTCTCATATATTAGATTTCACTCAACTGGGTGGAGTTATGGGCTGGGATACGAAGAAGAAAATAATTAGAATATGAAATCTATCAGAGTAAACATAGAAGACATATTTTCCCAAAACAATTTTTAAAAATTCATAAGATTTTAGGCAATTCCAAGTAATGGTGCTCATATTTTCAACATGTTTTAGTACATATAATACTTAAAAGGATCATTTACATGCATATTAATTATGCATAATTGGTTGTACTAAGAGTGGGTCATTAAGTGATGATCAGATTATGATATTTGGTGTACTAATAGCATTGGTAGTAGGTAACTACATTTACTTCCAAAGGGAGAAAAGCTCATTAAAATTTTAATTTGTTTCTCAGCAGTTCAGTTAGAATATGTTTAATGCAGTGGACGTTAACCTTAAGGGATTTAACACAATTATGTGACTACTCCAATCTACTTTGCACTTTTGCATCTATTTTCTTAAAAAGATTCTGCTTTTGTGACTGCTTTACGTTTACTCTGTCCTTTTAAAGTGCTCTTCAGTGTTTTACTGCCACTTCCTATGTTCTTTCTCTTCTTAGATGTTTGGTGAGAATACTTAATTAAACAGAATAGTTTTTCTTGCTAGCATACTTTCCAAGCACAATTCAGTAGACACCTCCTCATCCATGTTGGCTTGTCCTGGCTTGGAGTGCATTGGCCATTCATGGATGCAGTCGTGGACACATAGCTGTGTGTGCAACCTGCAGTGCATCCTTGTGATCACAATGGTCTGTGGATTGATTGCCAGATGCTGGTATTCCCTGTCTCACGGTCCAGTCTAACTAGACCCATGAATACATAACCCCACTATGTTGAAATGTCCCAAGGTTTGGGATCTCTATAAATACATGAAATAACCATTATTGTGATCCACTTCTTATTGCTAATATGAAAAATGTAAGGAACACTAAGGAAATTACATTTTTTCTCCTTACATTTCATTTATACATGTTTTTCACTGAAACTTGCCTGTGTCTCAATAATTTCAGAAAGTGCATTGGGACAATACACTTGGTCTTTTCTGTTTACAGGAACAGAAACTATCTTATGAAGTTAAAATGTAGGTAGATACACTCTCATTAATATTCCCAGAAGCTAAAATAAATACTATATTTGAAAATGAAAAAACGTATGAGACACTTATATGAACCAATTAACAAGAAAGCAATATGATTTTGTTCTCTTCTTGGTTTTTTTTTGTTTTTGTTTTTGTTTTTGTGACCTCTTTAAATACAACCACTCTTGGAGCAACCGATTTTACAGAAATGGTGTGTCTAAAACTCTGAATATAAAACAATCTCCATCGCATCTCCTCATTATCAACTTAAAACATCTATCTAGACCTAAAAACATCTTGACCCCTAATAAAGTAATCTTCATTGTAAAACTAAGCTACCTGGTCTTCAACTCCATCAGAGTCCCTGATGGATGTGGTTTTAGGTAAGCATTTTGAGGGTATCATTTCAGAGCATCACTGTTTTGAAGAGATAACCAGGCTCAGAGGTTTTGAGCCTCTCTGATCAGGAGTAAATTCTATGTTGCAATTTCCTTGTTTTCTTGGCGTACACTCGTAGTATTCAGTTCACTCCACCTGTCTTTCTCATTCCCGTCCTTCTCCTCTCCCTTCATTTTCTGTTTTTCTTTATCTTTTCTTGTCTACTATTTCAAGCATCCTTTCAAATGAAGTGCTTTTTTTTTGAGAGTTAATTAAAGCCAATATGATACAGATTTAGAAGTATAAACCTAAACCAAATATGTTCATTTCCTTAGAGTTAAGACCCCGATATTTCTAAATATTAGTGAGGAACATGTTTATTATAATAGAATACAGTACAATATAAAATAACACAGAGCATAATTGATAACTTTGTACCATTACAAAGCTACCACTGGTTTTTTTTTTTTTTTTGGGAAAACCATTAATCTGTGTAATATATGATTAATAAAGATTATATGAATGCTTTCATAAATCTATGTTATATGTTTACAAAATACAATATAAGCAGATAGTACTTGTTTTATTTTGATATTTTGTTGAATTTGAGTGGGTTTTGGACCTCTATTTTGATGTGTGCCATTAAAGTCCTGAAAACAGGGCATGTTAAACTTAAAAGTGTAACAAAAAATATTGGAAGTTAGATGTTGGGCATCCAAGCACAGTCATCAAACTCTTAAACACAAATAACAAACAATAAAATGTGACATTTATTAGGAAAAATATGCATATCAGTACTTTAGTAATTTGAATATGAATATAGAAACAATATTGCTAGGGAACACAGACATTAATAGCTTTTAATTAGAACACATCAAAAAGAAAATAGAATTGAAGGCAGCAAGTTATTGAACTTACTCATAAAGAGTAAACACTAATATATTCAAAGTTATTACTGTTAATGCAATTTACAACAGTGGACAAATCAATGTTAATTGAATTCTAAAAGAAACACATGTAATAAGCAACTTGCCCTGTTATGAACAGTGAGTACATATGAAAAGGCATCTTTAAATTACATAATGTAATTTATTGCTGAATACATCTATTGACATAAAATAGAATAAATTAATATGTCCTTAATGCTTCATTATTTCCCCATGTTTTTATTATATAAACAATTCAAGATACAGCTGAGTTGAGTGAAACTTTTAGTTAGTCAGAATCCACCACACAGACTCTAGCAATGTCATTTTACTATGCTAGCTCCACCATGCTCTCTCTCCTGTCTCTTTGTCACCTTGTTTCTACCCAGTGAAGGTGTGATGCAAATATTCTAACAATGCCTGCAGTATTTTAGAATGCAGTTCTTTCAAAAATAATCAATCAATCAATCAATAACGAAATTAATTAATTAATTTTTACATCCTGACTTCAGTTTCCCCTTCCTCCCCTCCTCCCAGTTTTTCCCCCACACTCCCCTCCCCCAGAACGCAGTTTTCTTAAAATGAAATTTACATAAAATGAATATACATATTTTGGTTGTGTCTACTTTATGAATTATGATGTATTCATGTGGGTGCATCATAAAACCTGATCAAGGCACTGAATCCCACCATCCACTCCAGAGAGCTATGTCATTGCCCGTTAATCCTTTGTCTTAGTTCGGTTTTCTATTACTGAGAAAAAACCCTGGGACCATAAGCAATTTGGAAAGGAGAAGGTTAATTTTGCATATATGTCTACATCACAGTCCATCACTGTGAGAGGCCAGGGCAGGCCACTGGTGAAGGTGCAAACTCAGTAGCAGTGAAAACACAAGACTGGAGGCGTCAAGAAGAGAGGCTGAACCTTGGCACCACGTTTAGGGGTCAATGAAGGAATCTCTGGAGACGTCTGGGTGAAGGTTCAGCCAATTTGCTGTGGAGACCCGACCGTTTTGGAGAATCCAGTACCATGTGATGGACAGCAAGGGCGTCTGTGGGGTAGGCATGTAGGGATGTGGAGTAGGCATGTAGAGATGTGGAATGGGCATGTAGAGATGTGGAGTGGGCATGTAGAGATGTGGAGTGGGCATGTATGGATGTCTCAGCTGGTCCTCTGTATATGCTGGAATCCTAAAGTAGTATAATGATGCCTCAACAGCATCATAGACAAACTTGTCAGTGGGAGTGAGGGCAGAAAGCAGAGGGTTCTTTCTGAACTGTCATCCGCCAGGCCTATGTGATCTCAGCATCATCTTCTAAGTCCCCACCGAACAGCCCGCTGATCTCTGAGCATTCTATGGATTTTCCAGGCCAAAGTTCCAAAGTATTTTCGTAATCCTCACAAAACGTGGCATGTTCACGTTCGTTCTGTCACAACAATAGCTCACTCACACCCAGGGCCAATTTCTGTCTTAGGGTTTCTAATGCTGCCATAACATCATAACCATAAACAGCTAGGGAGGAAAGGGATTATTTTACTTACACTTCCACGTCGCATTCCATCTCGAAGTTAGAGCAGTTGCTCGAGTTCAGGAACTTGTATGGAGGAGCTGATGCAGAGGCCATGAGGGATTCTGCTTATGGCTTCGCTCTCCGTGGATGAATGCTATAGTCTGCATTCTTTCTTTTTTTGTAAATTTTGTTTTTTATTATATTTCTTTTTACATGTACATTTATATTATTACACATAAGTAAAAAAAAAAAACTACATACAGCAAGAAGAACCATGAAACAATCAGGAATTATATAAATGTTACAGTCATAGTGTTTTGGCTATTTGTACTTGGCAACCTTGAAGAAAATTTCTTTCCTATCTTGGTGAGTGTAAAATTCTGAATATAAATCAATATATATCATATCTCATCTCTACCAAGTTAAAACATCCATCTAGACCTAAAAACATCTTAACCCCTAAACAACTAAGCTTAATTGTAAGACTAAACTATCTGGTCTTCAACTCCCCCAGAGACTTGAAAAGGAATAAAGCTTAATTACCTGTGTGAAGTGCAGGTTAGCAGCTTCCCAAATGAAAAAAATAACAGAGACAGTTTACTACCTGAACAGTCACCCAAAACTCTATATAACGTTGGAGCATCATCTTCAGCCTTCTGGCTCAATATATCTGACAGACATATTTGTGAGGCAGGAACCATTGAGTACTTGCTTACCCTGTCTTGGCAGAATTTGGTTTTCGACTCTCTGCATCCAAGCTTGCCCATTTTTAGGCAGAATTCTGTCTGTGGCAGAAATGAGGACATTTTCCCCAGTGTCTGTTTTTATGTTGAGGTCTCTAATCCATTTCTACTTTAGTTTTGTGCAGGATGATAAGTATCAATCTATTTGCATTTTTCTACATACAGACAGACATCCAGTTAGGCCAGCACTCATTTTATAAGCTAAAATGTTCTACAAGTATCAGTGGGTGATTTACTATTTATTTATTTAGTCCCTTTACTTCGAGATGGAGTTCCAAAGTGGAGAGAAGTGGACACAATTCCCATTCCATAAAACCAGACACACTAAATCTGTTAGAATAAAACAAAACACCCCCTATGTGTACTGCCGCAGTCTCAGTGAGTTCATATGCACGTAAGCTCTGTTTTGTCTAGAAGATCTTGTTTCCTTGGTGGCTTCCATCACAGTTGTCTATGAGCAGTACTTCTGCCTTCTTTCCCTGAGCCCAGGTGGTGGGGCTGGGTGGGTGTTGATGGGGGCATCTCATTTAAGATCCCTCTCTCTCTTGGCAGTGGTTGTTTTACATTGTATTGTAGTTTCTCTCTTAACCCAGCTAGAACCTACATAACTGAGACTGGACTATTATATTTATTTGACAAGTGTTATGACAAAAGAACTGAGAAGTATTAATCTATTTTAACCCTCTAAACTAATCTGGATTCCTCCCAAGTGTAAATCCCCAAGATAATTGTTTTTACTGCTTCCTCTGTTCCAGCTGTGCTTTCTCTCTCTGTCTCTCTCTGTCTCTCTCTGTCTGTCTCTCTGTCTCTGTCTGTCTGTCTGTCTGTCTCTCTCTCTCTCTCTCTCTCTCTCTCTCTCTCTCTCTCTCTCTCT
>OU015747.1:8435669-8469727 GCA_907169655.1 Acomys percivali | reverse complement strand
TCTCTCTCTCTCTCTCTCTCTCTCTCTCTCTCTCTCTCTCTCTCTCTCTCTCTCTCTCTCTTTCTCTAAATCCTGGACCTCTTCTCCTGCCTGAATCCCCATTTCCTTACTCTCTCTCTTCTTCCCCTGGCTAGCAGGAGTCCAGCCTTATTCTTTCCTCTGCTCAGTAATTGGCTGTCTTTTCTCTTTATTAACGTGTCAGGAAACACTTAGGAAGTGATGCTTAAATAACCTTGACTCTCAGAACAAGGAAGGAGTGCAACCAGATTGGGAGAGGGGCACAGAAACCAGAATTTGAACCTTTACAGAGTGCATGATAACATTATGCCTATACTCTTCGGCCATTGTCAAGTGGTTTCTGTCCATCTACTGTAGGAAGAAACTTCTCTAATGATAGCTCAGCAAGGCACTGATCTACGAGTCTAGCAAAATATCATTTCGAGCCATTTCATTGCTTTCTTTAATAGAACAGGAGGATTTGGTTTCCCCTGGGCATATGGCCTTTCTAGTCTCAAGTTCTTGGATATCTGAGCAGTGTCAAGTTCCATCTCATGAAATGGGCCTTAAATTTAATCAGGTAGTGGTCAGTTAGTACCACAACTTTTGTGGCATTTATTGCACCAGTATATCTTCCAGGTAGGTCATTACCATGGACCAAAGCTTTGCAACTGGATTAATATTATCTTTCTCCTCTGGTAGCATGCAGAGTACCTTCTAGTACTATGAACCCTTCTCTATAGGGCTTGAGACTCTATGAAGGCACCAGCTCAATTTCTCTGTGTTTCAATGAGTTGACTAGGTGTTGTCTTTAGATACATGACCTACCCTACCCTTCAGTTTGTGGAGAGCAACTCATAGCTTTGACAAAGCCTCAATTGTTTGAGGGTTTCCATGGGGGCCCATTTGGCTAACAGCCCAACTAGATGTAACCCATTGCTAGCAGTAAAGGTTTCATTTAGTGCCAAGAGATGTCTAGTTGTAGCGATGCCTGCTATATTACTTGGTGATTTCATTTATATTTCTATCACATGTCTATATATTGAAAGGTGGTTCTATAGTAGCTTTACACATGACCTCTCAAGTGACCCTCAGATTTTAGCTGTCCCTTCCTGTGTTTCCCCCTCATCCCCTTATCCTCTCCAATCTCATTTGATCCTCCCATTCCAGATCCCCACTCCACCCACCCATCCACCCACCCATCCATGCATACATAACTATCTATTCTATTTTCCCTTTCTAAGGAATATCCTTCCCTTCCCACTAGTCCCTTACATCATATCTAACCTCTGTGGTTATGTGGATTGTAGTCTGCTTATAGAAGACTGAACAGCTAACATGCTCTTATAAGTAAATGCATACCAAATTTGTCTTTGGAGGTCTGGGTTAGCTCACTCAAGATGAACTTTTCTAGCTTCATTCAATTACCTGTAAAAAACTTTTTAATATTTCTCAATAAGTAAAGTACTTATACTTTTGTATATAGACATCGAGCTTGTGTCTCACATCAACAAGGTGGGTGTATGCAAAGATATCTTAGGGCACTTGTGCAAGTTATTTCTGAGGTTATTTAGTGCATCACTTGTGTTTTGTTTTGTTTTTTTTTTAAACTAACTGTTGGTCTCTATGGTCAATGTGGACCCAATGATGTTCTAAGGACTACCACTGTTTGGAACACAGAGCTGTTTCTTTGTTGCATTATAGTTTCTAATGAAGGAACCACGCCCCCCGCCCCCCCCCTCCATAATGACTCCAATTAAAGCCAAAGTCTGTAAATCTCCACTGCTGCAGACTACTTTAACACTTCCCTCTTTCAACAGTAAAACAATTCTGAGAGGAGCTACAACTGGTAACTGACCCTAGCCATATGCCAGGGCCCGAGTGTCCCAAGAGTTTAAAAAAAATACACTGTTTAGACTAACAGCACAGCCAGGGTATCTTGAAAAAGTCCAAACATACTCTCTCCTAGTCAAGCCGACCAGCAAATAATCTAGCACATGTCAACGAGTTAAGAAAAGCCAGGCCAAAGGTCCTAACACGCCCCGTGACTGCCTCAACCAATCTTTGCCATAGGTTAACTTGCCCTTCCACTTATTTCCCAACCACAAAATGCCAAAGCTCATAACTCCCTGCTTGCAGCTTTTCTGCCCAAATGCCAACCAATCACATACTGTAAAACTCATTTCTTTGTCTAGAACCTATAAAAACCCTATGAATTTGCTGCTCAGAGTCACCTCACTCTGATGTGTGAGTAGACTCCAATGCACTGGAAAAAATAAACGTCTTCCTTTTAGATCGATCTGGTCTCCATCTCTCATTTGGGTGCTTCCAGGAATAGACTCTCCTGAATAGAGTCTTACACTAAATTTACAACTAAATTAGTTTCATATGTAAGACTTTGAGGAGATGGGAAGAATAATCACAATCTCATATATTAGTGTATGAAAGTAGGAAAGTTGGGCTGGAGAGATGGCTCAGCAGTTAAGAGCACTGACTGCTCTTCAAGAGGTCCTGGGTTCAATTCCCAGCAACCACAAGGTGGCTCATAACCATGTGTAATGTGATCTGATGCCTTATTCTGGTCTGTGAGTGTACATGCTGGCAAAATACTGCATACATAATAAATAAATAAATAAAATTTTAAAAGAAAAGAAAGTGGGAAAATTAATTTCTAAAAATATTCACACTAAAGTAATTTTATTGATGTTAAATGCCATGACCCCTCCAGTGGAGTCTGTGTGACAAACGATACTGCACAATCCAAGGCGATGACCCCCACCCAGGGAGAGCCTCCTGGAATGAGTCTGATATTCCTGCCAGGAGTAACTGATTGTAGCCTTCTTGTTTTGGAAAATTCTGTCTGTTTTTACTTTCATATCAGAACTTCTAAAATGTAACTGTGTTGCTAGGAGATGCCCTAACTTGGGACTGCAACCAAGGGTCATTCAGGCAATTTTACCACCAAGTTCTGTTCCACTTGTTAATAAAAACATGGCTAAGGATTAATCATAGTTTATATTATGACTTACAAATAAAGTGTTTAAGAAAGATCCAGATAGTGACAAGAAGAGCTAAGAAAAAACTGTCTTGACACATAGATGTTTGGCATAATGAGAGAACATTGACCTTTGATAAAGAGGGCACATGCATGCTGATACCAAGCTTATGACTTAAGAATGATGATTCAAGATTGATGATAACATTATTACTCTGCATCCTGTATTTTGAATTGTATGAAAAGACGTAACCACAAAAATACTCCCTGTTCCCCCCCCCAAAAAAAAATTTGTGTAAAACTCTAGCTGCTTGCCTGCAAAATACACTCAGATTCAAACACTACCTCTGGGTTTGTCTCTGTTTGTCACTCGCCTATCTGTGCCCACCGATGCTTTGAGAACTCTTGCTCCCAAGGACCTATACCTGACTGAGACGGTCTGTGGCAGTTAAACGGAGTATGGAACATGAAAAAGGGACAAAGCAGTAAAATTAAAACTAAGCCATTAAAATTGTATTTTATGACTCCATAACATTTCTCTTTGCTGGTCAGTTAGTACCCAATAAGTTCCCAACTCTAAATGGTCAAACTTTATTTCAGGATAAGTTTTTCTACTAACATTGGTAAGAAGAAAGGAAACAAGCACTCCTACTGTAACATAGGTATTTCTAGTGCTACTTACTAAAGGCATTTAAATTTTAGTCAATTTTCAAAATGACATGCAGAATGTATGAAACCACACATCTCCAAAATCAAGCTGGAAAATGAGTACTAATCTGAATTGAGAAATACCAGACCTGGAATCTAGGATAAAATGATAACTATATAGGCAAAATAAGAGAGATCTTTCAAATCTTCCACTTAAATATTAACAAGAGAAGCCAAACAAACAAAAAGCCAGGCCGGGTGGTGGTGGTACATGCCTTTAATCCCAGCATTTGGGAGGCAGAGGCAGGTGGATCTCTGTGAGTTCGAGGCCAGCCTGGTCTACAAAGTGAGTCCAGGACAGTCAAGGCTACACAGAGAAACCCTGTTAAAAAAGCCATCCAGAGAACACAAGAATACATATAGCATTAAACAAAAGTATCACTCCACTACCACAGATCATCATATAAACAGGCATTTATGAAAATATGGAAGTAGTATCCCACTAAGTGTAAAATCAGTGGTTGCCCGTATCTACGCTGTTACAGAAGAAATATTTATAATGCACCGTATCCTGAGGTAAAACAAAATATCCAACTCTGAATGTCTGTAGGATATATATAACATATTTAAATTATTGGTTACAGGACTTGCTTTGCAGTAGTACTTTGGAATATGTATTAATAGAAATTTATGTTGCTATTTAATGAAATTAAGTGACTGTAGATGATATCTTTTAACATATGAAATATCTCCTAGTTTTAATTGTCATATTAACAGTCAAGTGTATGAAAACATTTAAATATTTTTAGAGTTTGAATTATATTGGGTGAATGATTTTTAAATGGTTTTAATGCTACTGAAGCCTTTTATAGACATGAACACAGAATCTACCACTGACTGATGCTTAACTCTTCTAGTAAAGCTCCAGCCTTGATAATATGTTATGATTTAAAAACAGGATAATTTATTTGCCTGGCAAGTGTGTATACCTTGCTTATGAATGCACATAACTTTCATGGTTATATACGAATTATAACAACACATTTTTCAAAATTATACTTATAAGAAACAGCACATCTCTATTAATAAAATTTATCATGTTCAATGTATGCCTTGTTTTCTAAAATATTATTTAGATGTCTAATTTCCTTTATTTCTACATATTGGGAAAATGAGTTATTATTTCATTGTCTTTTAGATACTTCTAACTTGTAATGTCACAATTCTATTTCAGAGAAAGAGGAAAGTTTTAAAAAGCAGCATAAGTTTCCTTGGAACGAGAACCTAAGTTCACATGTTAGAGAAGAGAGTGCTGTAAAAGGCTGCTCACTATCTTTATATGGCAATAGAGTAGCTTGGAAAAGAATCATTGAGGAAGAAGATAAGGAGAAAAGGACCTGGAGGTGACAGGAGCTCCACAAGAAGACCAACAGAGCCAACTAGCCAGATCCCAAATGGGCTTGCAGAGACTGAAGCACCAAGCAAGGACCTTGCATGCACTGGACCCAGGCCCCCTACAAAGACATAGCAGATGAGCAGCTCAGACTCATGTGAGTCTCCTAGTAAGGGGACCAGGGGCTGTCTCTGACATGGACTCTCTTGCCAGGTTTTCAATTACTTCCTCCTGGCAGGACTAACTTGTCCGGCCTCAGGTGAAGAGGATAAGTTCAGCCCTTTTACAACTTGATGAGCTGGGGTGGATGGGAAGGGGGTTCTGCTTTTCTGAGGAATAGGGGAGGGAAATGGGGGACAGGGAAGGAGGGTGGGACTGGGAGGTGAGAAGGGATGGGCCTAAGACCAGGATGTAAAATGATTTTAAAAAAAAATGCACCAGGAAAAAAAGAAAAAAGAAAAGAGAAAGAAGAGTAATTAAAATGTATTCAGGAACGCTGATTGTTTCCGTTAAGGCCTCTAGTGTTCTGGTATATGTCTAAAAAGATCCTTTCATCGGGAGAGTCACTTGTAGAAAGTGTTTGAAATCATGTTATTTGTAGTGGCATATTTGGCTTATGCTTTTCAGCGCCTCCACCTGTCCAGGGTGATAATTTCCTCCTATGACTGTGATCTTGGGTCTGCATCACAAAACTTATAAATAACTGTACTGGAGGTAAAAAGAGCACATTCATTTATACCTCCCTGGAGGAATGGCCACTCTTTCTTGTCTAAAAAAAAAAAAAAAAAACCAAAACAAAAACCTGTTTATTTGAAACAATTTTCTGCCTTAAGAAGTATTATATTATGGAAGTTGGGGGACTCCAGTTTTGTTGGAAATTGGTGTCTCTATAACATGTATATATTTGAGTTCTTACTTTAAATACACTTTTAAACTAAAAACATATATCTAAAGAGCAGAATGTAGGTTATGAGGACCAATGCCAAATTCTGCCATTTCAGAAATCCTGTGCTTAGGCTGTATGCTGTGACCTTCGAGTTGCTGACCTTTACCTCACCACGAGGTCTTGTGTTCCAGGCTATCCTTGGACTATTTACCTTTGAAAGAAGTAGAGAAGTCTCAACTTGGAACTACTCAGAGGATCTAGGAAGTTCTTACAAGGAACTACTCAGAGAACTAGGAAGTTCTACAGGGAGCCATTTAGGCTATTGCATTCTTGCCCGGGGGCTAGGGTGAGTGAGATTAGAATAGATCCTATTGACCTTGCCCTATATATGTTCCTGCTAGTCAGCAATAAAATGAATCTTGATCAGAAATTTCCTGACTTGATTCGTTATTTCTTGCATCTCTGTTTCCTACTTCCAATCCCCACTCCCTCTTTCAGGTGAACCCTGATTCGATTTTTCCCGTGGGCTGGGACCCGGCAGTAGGTGTTGAAGGACTTATTTTGTATTTGAAGGGAGTAGTGATATATTGGATTTTTTTACCTACCACCTTATTGTTGGTCTCACTTTTGTCTGTAATTAATGCTTATTTCATATACATTTATATGCCTATATATGCATGAAATTTGTTTGTAACCCTTTTTTTTTAAAGTAGGTGCACTGGAGATAAAATATGAATCCTTCCTTTATGACAGTATCCTACAACTCTTACATTCATTTTTTTTTCCCTCTGTTAATGCTTAAAAACCTTCAGAAACTTTACTTCCACTCTTATGTTACACTGAAATGATACATATAGTCAGTCTCTGAAGGACTGGTATTTAACCCTTAATCCTTAAGAAGAGGTGGGGTAGAAAGGGCAAGAAATGAGTTTGAGATACACTGAAGTTGCCAAAGGCAAGTATGGGGAGAGACACAGTGGTCCTCTGGTGGGCATGAATCTTCACTATCTCCCTGCATGCCCTAATGGCCTCCTGGGGTATGTGTCAGAAGAGTGCCTAGTTCACTATCAGGGGGCTCCTGTTTAAACAACACCTGAAAGGACCTACATCAAAGTAAGTCATGTTTTGAGATTTTGAAGGTTAAGGCTAAATATGAGCTGGTAGGACAACTCAACTAATTCATTGTGGAAATTTGTTTTGTTAGCATACAATTTAGCATAAAAGAAAAAGAAAACTGCCAGAAGCAGTTTGCAAGCTAGCAATATCTATTCTGATAAAATGGGAACTAGAAAAAAATACATCAATAACTAACATTATTGGTCCTCATTCCATTATTACTATTTACCTATCTGCCTCATATATTTGACCCATAATGTATGTCAGTGTGTACATAGTATTTACAAGTATACAGAGTAATCACAAAATGACTATGCACAAGCAGTTATCACTCTTACTTAAAAAAAGATATTTTAATAAAACAATTTTAAAATCTTAACTTGGGGAAGGTATGGGCTATTAAAATTTGACATTCTTCTACATATGCAGCCCCGGTAGAGAAGTTGAAAACAATGTAGTTTTAAACACTTTAAAATTTGCCAAGCCTAAATAACTGCATGCTTTAAAAAGATGCACTTTAGTAATTTGTAGGATTCATTAGTGTGTAGTTTCCAATTAGAGACAAATATAGCTGCACGTGATGGCAATATGTTACATTTTAAGCCTAAGTCTCACTTCTGTTGAGTGATATGTCTTGGTAGAATTTCTGATAAGCTGTGATAAGTTGGTGAGAGCCTCACTCATCTTTGTACATGTTAATGAGATGTTAAATAGCAACCCCCATTTTCCAAAGCATCCCCTTCTGCAATATGCAATTTTTTGAGCACTTTAGAATTAAAGTTTGTCTTATGCACAGTGTAAATCAGCAGCCCATTTGTACACAAGTCAGCACTTTGCCATCACTGATCTTGCATGGAGTTTTCAGTGCCATTTTGATGAACCATCAGGTAATGTCTAGACATCAAGTAGTTATAGAATATGGCTGTTGCTGACTTTAGGAGAATAGAAATGAAAGTGAGTGCTCTTGGTCCTTTTAAGCAATATTTGTACATAATCAGGCTTTAAAATAAAATAACATTTATTTTGATGTGTTTTTTTTTAAATGACAGAGGACAGAAGTATGTATCATATTAAAAATTTTAAAAGAGAATGGGAAAAGATCTTCACTAACCCTACATCTGACAGAAGAGCTAATATCCAAAATATATAAAGAACTCAAGAAATTAAACACCAACAAACCAAATAAAGCAATTAAAAATGAAGTACAGAGCTAAACATAATTTTCAACAGACTACTATCAAATAACTGAGAAGCACTTAAGGAAATGTTCAGTGTCCTTAGTCATCAGGGAAATGCAACTAAAAACGACTCCAAGATTTCATCTTACACCAATCAGAATAGCTAAGATCAAACACTTAAATGACAGCACATGCAAGGATGTGCAGAAAGGGGAACACTCCTCCATTGCTGGGGGGAGGGCAAACTTTTGTACAACCTCAAACAACCATTTTGGAAATCAATCTGGTGATTTCTCAGAAAACTGGCAATAGTTCTACCTCAAGACCCAGTTATACCACTCCTGAGTATATATACCCAAAAGATGTTCAATCATATCACAAGAACGTTTGTTCAACTATGTTCATAGCAGCTTTGCTCATAATAGCCAGAAACTGGAAACAACCTAGATGACCCTCAAACAAAGAAAATGTGGTACATTTACGTAATGGAATACTACTCAGCTATTACAAACAAAGGCATAATACAATTTGTAGGCAGATGCAAGGAAGTAGAATATATCATTCTGAGTGAGGTAACCCAGACCTAAAAAGACATGCATGGTATATATACTCACTTATAAGTGGATGTTGGTCATAAAGTATAGGAGAACCAGGTTATAAGTCACAGATCCAAAGAACCTAAGTAACAAAGAGGACCCAAGGGAGGATACTTAAATCTCACTCAGAAGGGGAAATAAAAGAGACATCTGAAGTAGATGGAGGGAGGGAACTGGGTGGGAGAGAGTGATGGAAGAGAACAGGAATAGAGATCAGGTGCAAGGAAGGGGGGCACTGAAAGAGAGAACAGATACCAGTAGGGAAGAACCCTGGACAGGGGAGGCTTCTGGGAGTCTAAGGAGTGGCCATAGCGAGACTCCTAGAAGTAATGGATATGGAGCCTGAAGTTGCCACCTCCTGTAGCCAGGCAGAACTTCCACTGCGGGGAAGGAGACACCAGCCCACTCATAAAACCTTTGATCCAAAATTTGTCCTGCCTACAAGAAGTGTAGGAATAAAGATGGAGCAGACACTGTGGGAATGGCTGACCAATGACTTGCCCAACATGAGACCCAGCCTATGGGAGAGAACCAGACCCTGACACCATTAATTATACTCTGTTATTGCAGGTATGAACCTAACATAACTCTTCTGAGAGGCTTAATCCAGCAGTAGATGGAAAACAGACCGAAGACCCACAGCTAAACAAAAGGATGAGCTCAGGGAATATTGTAGAAGATTGGGAGCAACAGCTGAGGGAGTCGGAAGGGTCAAGGACACCTCAAGAAGACCTACAGAGTAAACTAACCTGAGCCCATGGTGTCTCACAGAGACTGAACCACCAACCAGAGCATGTATGGGCTAGACCTAGGCCCCCTGCACATATGTAGCAGATGTGCAGCTTGGTTATCATGTGGGTCCCCTTACAATTGGACTTTGTTTCCTACCTTTGAATCTCTTTCCCCTAGCTGTGCTGCATTGTCTGGTCTTAGTGCGAGAGGGTATCCTGGGTCCTGCTGCAACTTGATGTGCCAGGTGAGGTTGGTACCCATGGTGGGCCTCCCCTTCTCTAAGCAGAAGGGAAAAGGAGGCTGTTGGGAGCAGGGATGAGAGTGGGACTGGAAGGAGAGTTGGGAGGGGGCTATGATCACCTTATAAAGTCATTAAATAATGGAAAAAGGAGAAAAAATAACTAAAGCACTTGATTCATTAATTTCACCAGAATAACTTTAAATTTCATAGACTAATGAACGAAGACAAGAGTCATAGTCTAGCGGACTTGTAAAACTATTTTAATTTTTACTCAAAATACGTGAGATGTAACCATTAGCCCTTATGTTACGTTTGAAAAATGGAGACAATTGTTCATGAAAAAGAGAGAAACAGAAGTGATCAGTTTTTAAGCTCAACTTTCAGAAGAAATTCCAGTAAGGTGCCTGACACTTTCCCAACAAGGCCAATGACATAATTTACATTTGTCTCTTTATTTCATAAAAATATAAATATCATTACTCATTAGAATAAGTTTACTAAAAATTAATCATTTCTTCCCAAACAACACGCTATCTTGCTTTGAAGGAAGGTTCTTCAGTAGTGCCACCAACTCATAAAACTGCCCTGCAGTTTTACTCATCATTTCAGTTATAATTTATTTGGGTTTAAAGAATAAATACCACTATGTCCTGGTAAATTCTGCTATCTTCAAAAAAAAATATAGTGGTTAGCATATCTGGGTGAAGACAGGTCTAGTAATTCATAGCATACGGCTTTCCTGTGAGGAAAGGAGAGACACAAAAGCTTAAGTTCATAGACCAGACAGATCTTTAAGTAGGGGGGAAAAAAAAAACAAATACAGGAGAGGACAAAGAAATTAAGATCAGATCAGCCACACAACTCCCGGTTGTAAGAGTCACCAACCCAACTTGACTTAGAAGAAAGTAACGAAAAGCGCTGTCCTTGACATGAACAATTATTGTAAGCTAATGTAGTTTAACTTATGTAAGTTGTCATATCTGGACCCCATTATTATGTGGCAACAAAAATATAGTTTTGTCTTTTCCACAGGTGGAAAGAAAAGACCAAATGGAGTGTGAACTCCCTGCCTGCAAATGTGTTATGTAAGAAGCTGTCCCCTCCTGCAAAGCAGCCACATACTGTACACTTCCAGTTGATAACTGACAATACAGAAGTAAGCATTATATGCTACACTTTAAAAATAAAACAAAACCAAAGCAGAATAAAGGATAAACAGAAGAAGAAAAAAAAAAAACAAAAAACTCTTTTGGTGATGAGGTTTTTCGTACCAAACTCAGTTGGAGCCCTAAAGCGCTGCCTGCATGCACCAACAGTACAATTGACACCCATGAGGGCCATGCACACACTCTTCAGTGCAATGTACATTCCTCTGAGCCGACACTGACAGGCAGCTCTGGTGTAGTGAATGTGTCCTGGGGCTTGGCTACTGACCCCATAAAAGACAGCAGCCAGTGCCACCACTAACATAGGCTGGCTGGGTGTTATTGTTGGAAACACTCAAGACCCTAGGATTTTTTTTCTTAACAAGCAGTTTCTCCGTAACAAGTTTTGTTTCTTGGGAAATAAAAATGAATGTTAGGACAACTCCATGGGTAGTAGAATATTTTTTAACTTCTTGCCTTTCTTCCTCATGTTTGTTAAGCAGCCACTGCCATATCGTCCCCCCTGTGAACTGACTTTCCTTTCTTTTTCCTAAGAAGGGTCCTATGTAAAGCTAAAAATACATGGCAACTCAATATACACGCCTTCTCAAAGTGCAAAATATGATACAATTTCATACATTTCATGTACACACAGCATTTTATACAGTACAGTACAGATTTCTGCTCATAAATTACCCCACTTACACATCTACCTTCAAAGAGCTGGGCACTTACAGTAACTCAAAGACTTATTAAAGTTAATACAACTGAACTTTACAGGTTTCCAGACCAAAATAAGGTTGATCTTGTACTTAACCACATATACACATATTTTAAAATGTTCTTTAAATGCTTAGGTATAGAGAAACCAATTGCTTAAATACAGACAAATTTATCTAGATATATAAACTCAACAATAACAGTTTGATTTCTGTTTGCACATATGTACAATGTTAAAAAACAACTGTGCAATGCTTTATTTGATTTCTTTCTGTAACGTCTGTTCATCCTGTAATTCTTTAGGAAGGGTTCTTGACCTCTGAAGAACCACACTAAGTTCCTCAATGACTTTCGAGGGCAGCTTATGGTCAGGGTCTAAAGCAGCCTTGCTGTTCCTGTCGTCCATCTTCTTCAGGGTCTTTGGACCTTTGTATCCCTTTGGTGGGACCTCTGCCTCTGTGTCCTCCCAACAGTTCAAACTGCGGTGTTTTCTGGTACGATTTCGAAGTTTATCATCTTTGTGCTCCAAGCAGTGGGCTATGATGGAGGCTCTGTCTTTTAAGCTGGAGTCCGAGAAGTCTCGGTCATGCTTTTCACCCAGTCGCAGTTTTTCAAGTTCTGCTCTTGCAGCCTTAAAGTAGAGGAAAACAGAGCATGTCACAGTAAAACAGTATATGAGGCAACTGATATTTAGAAAATAACAGTAAGCAAACAGTTGATGCTCTCCATTCTTTGGTTCTTTGTATTTCTACGACATGGGCTCTAATTTTACTTTGCCTTAAGCGGGCTGAATGACTGACTTTTTAAAGCACTCTTAAAATTTTTATTAGATAACATTTTTAAAAATTTAAATATATTTTGATCATGTTCTTTCCCTCCCCTAAGATCATTCAGATCTTCTTGTCCTCCCTACCCATCCAATTTTACATTCTTTTTCAAAAAAACAGTATTATCCACAACATGCCTAAAACCTAGTAAAAGAAATACACCACCCAGAACCAAAACAATAAAGCACCAAACTATAATCAAATAAAAGCACACACACAAAACAAAACAGAACAAAACCCCTAACCAACTAGCAAAACAAACAAACAAACAAACAACAACAACAATGGCCCTCCAAACTGTGGAGTGCATTATTTGTTGGCCAACTGCTTCTGAACATGAGGTCCTGCCTGGAGTGGTTGGTTTAGCCAGTGTAGTTCCACTGAGGAAACGGATTTTCCCTCTCCCTGCAGGTACAAATGGCAGTTCCATTGTCAACCTTTGCACATCTGGATTTGGGTTTTCGTTGCTGAGTTATATCCCTGATTTCAGAGTCACACTCTATATTAGCATAATAAAGGACCTGAAAATCAGTATTATTGTAGAGAAGTCTATTAAATGTGTTTTCCTGGTTTCCCCCAGCATGTTTAAGCATCAAGTTTTCCCTATATAAACTTCCTCTGATTTCCAAGTCAACTTGTTGACCAAGTAGGCCAGTGTTCAAGTACACACTGGCACAAGAAAAACATGTACAAGACAGGCTCATGGCACTGGATTTAGCTTTTCAGAAGTATTTACATTTTCAAAAAACGTTTCCAACAGCTTAGCCCACATTAAATTCCAAAGAATATATAATCTATAGCACCCTTTTCATGGGTTGGTTTTGTTTACTTGTTGTGCTTTATTTTGTCATTGAGAAATCCAGCTAAGGTACTATGCCAAGGGCTATTCCCAAAGCAAGTTTTGAGAGTAAACAGCATGTTCTTTCCCAGGAAACTATACTTCATGCCAAGATGGACATGTTCTTCCGTGCCACGAAATGGTAAAGAAAAAACAAATTGATTTTTCTGAAAAATATCAACTCATTTGTATTGGTATTCAGAGTTTATCTTATGATTCCTTTAAAACACCCTTGGTTTACAAGTCTGGGTTGTGATTGTGGCACTAGACCTGGGTATCTGTGACATGATCTGGGCACCTTTTGCTCCACATACACTCAAAGGACTTTATATGTATTATTGTGAAATTGATTTGAGACTGGCTTTGCAACCAGGGCTTCTAGATAAATAAGTAAAACTACTTGGCTACTTCAGAGACTGTAAATGGTGTCATGCATATTTTATATGCTAATGAGTGGTCAACGGTATTACAACAAATAGCAGAGGGTTACTGATACGGTTCTCTTCATGTATTACATATTGTAGAGTTTGGTAAAGTGATTGCTGATGTAGTTCTGAAGCTGATGAGGTAATTAGTACACTCAGCCATGCTAAGTCATAGGAAAACAGTGTAGGTGACAATAAGAACAGCAAAATCATAACCAACCTCAATATTCTTCCGGGCCTGAGTTGCATTTTTCTCATGTTGGATGGGAATCAGAGGTAAACCTCCAATTTTGGGATTTTTGGTTATTGAACGCTTTCTTTCCTTTCCGGCTGGTGGCCATATATCATTCTCATGCTGTGAAAACATAGTTCAGTGTCATCGGTGTGTGATTTCATTATGTGCTATGCCACATTAGTCACTTGGCTCCCCCGCATATCCACACCAGATAATCTACTTTCTGTGAGAACGCCATTTGTAATTACTTCGACATTGACTCTGGCAGACACATGGCTCCAGGATGTGAAACACTTAAGTGAACTGAGCTTTGAGGTCTCAGTTCAATTTCTAAGTTTCAAACACATGCCTTCTGTACTACTTATCAAACCAAATGGTAGAAAATATGGGAGAAAAATGGTAAGTTTCTTTGTAAAACAAAAATAATGCACTTGTCTATATTTTCTAGGCTCTGTAATCAAAGTTACTAAACATTTATTTCCTGCCTGTATCAAAGGTGATTTCAAATGTGAAAATAATTGGATTGTATATACCCCAAGTTGGCCTAAGGCATGGCTATCTGAAAAATTAGCCTTATTTTATGACCTTTTGAAAAATGTTACTTTTTCTTCTAATTGAATTTCAAAGAAATGTTACCCTTTTACACAAACATTTATAGTGAAAATCATTCTGTAACAGAAAGAGTGGTACATTTATCCTCAGATTATTGACTCTGAATTGTAGTCATGTCCAGCACAAACCTAATTTTACAATGGGAGATAAGTGCCCACAGGTATAAACTTAAGAGCTTGAATGTTTAATACTTGAGATATACATATAAAATATTCTTTAAAGAATTTTTCTATTCCCCAGGGTAGATTAAAATTTTAGAAGTAGGGAAGGGCAAATTGATTTTCAGACAGAAATCTATTAAATAAAAAAGAAAACACTGAATACCAAACTAAAATGAATTTACAGCTGTTGGATGAAATAAAAACAAATGGTAACTATATGTAACGAGATCGTCACTCTTTTATTTTGCTCAAATTTTAACACAGATAAACAAATCTTATGTGTACCTTGGATTTTAACATTATTATACATCAAATAACTCATTACTTCAAGAAATTACTCTGTGCCATTATATTGTACTACTAATTTATGGAGAGAGGAACTCTTTTCCTTCACCAATATACATACATTTTATTTAATCCACACAAATTCAACAGTAAAACTCCAATTGTTGTCAGATTTAATATTCATACCTAACAAATATCCCTTAAGATTATGGTAACATTTATCTCAATTCAAAAAAGATTGAGTGATAGATTGCATAACATTTAACCACTGAAGAGCTTTCAAACTTCACATCAATACTTCTATGACATGGTCCCAAACATAGTTAAAATACTTTTGATGTTATATAATTGGGATCCCTCAACAGATAAAGCTGAAAGGGATCAGGCTAAGAAGGAACACAGGAAATTTTGTAAATTGTGCTTGCAAATTCATACAGTAGGTATGCTGCTATATACGGGAGCAGGAGGTTCCAGGTTTAAGTGAATGTTCTCATACAACATTTGTACACTATTGATAAATGCTACCTAACAGGGACCATCAAGCTAGGGACTGCACTGTCACCATCATAATCAATGATGACACTGCCAATCTCCAATTCTGCCTCTCACTTTCTCACCTCCTCTTCTCTATCTTTACTGCTTAATTCACCACAACCACTATGGATAGTCTTTTAACTTTTGACCCTGAAAGCAATTCACTGACATCATTCTTGTTAGTTTTCCTTTTTTCTAACCTTCATACCATGGCTTACATTTCATGGTGAATTAGCAAATTCATTTCTTATAGTTATCTTCAAGAAATATAATTCCTTTCCTTTTATTACATTTGTTTCTTCAAAGCCCTGGAGTTCATTATAATTTGTCTTTTTCTATGGTACCTGCCAGTTGATGGATTAAAAAACCGCATAGGATTGTTGTGTAGATTCTTTCAATTTAAAGTTAACCTTAAGCCTACAGCAATTGGCAAATACTGACAGGGCAGCTGAGCTCCTCATTCTTCGCATAGTATTTTTCACTTTCTCCTCCACCTTGGCACTTTCAGCAGCTTTTCCTGCCTCATAAAGTGCTAGCTAAACTCACTAATAATTAAAATAATTATCATTAATCACTTCAATATATAGCTTTTCAATATAAGATATACCAATTTCCCTACATCCATAGCTATGTAACAAAGTTTTACTTTACTTTGCACTCAGCAATTGTTCTGTATTCAAGTAACCTTTCTCCATGATATCTTTAACTGGCCAGTAGGCTAGGATATAACTGCCCTATAACCAATCATCTGAGGATAAAAATGTCGCACCCTCTCTGATGTATAATGACTTTGAGCAATGATGAACCACAGTGCTTTCATGACTGGCCATGCCCTGTATGACTATTTAGTGACTGGTTTATCTCTGTTATCACATATGAAAAAATATATACTATCACATCTCAAAGTCAAACCAATTGAACCCACCAATCCACATTGGCCTGATATCCCTAACTAATGACACTACTCACAACCTCATTATCTCTATCTGTGTTTTCTCCTGTCATTCCTTCTCACTTCTTCTGCTTTCTCCAAGTCTCCTTGATCCCCAAAACATGGTACACCCTAGGATTTAACACACAGTTTTCTGTTTCTCCCTATTTGTGTTTCTTTGAACACCCCATTCACTTCTACAGCTTATCCAAATGCCAACTTGTCCCACATATACATTTCAGCCTCAAACTTTTAAAAAATTTATTTATTCAGATTACAACTCAATTGTTATCCCATCACTGTATCCTCCCGTTCCTCTGCCCCCCCCCCCCTCGCCTTCTGCTTTCACCCTTTTCTCCTCCATTAGGTCTATGACCAAGGGGGACCTCCTTCCCCACTAAATGGCCATAGGCTATTAAGTCTCATCTAGGTAGCCTGCTTATTCTTTCTCTGAGTGCCACCAGGCCTCCCCACCAAGGGGAAGTGGTCAAATATGGGGCACCAGAGTTCACGTCAGAGTCAGTTCCCACTCTCCACACAACTGTGAAGAATATCCTGTTCATTGGCTAGATCAGAGCAGGGGGTTGTTTACTGCTTGTATTGTCCTTGGTTGGTGCAGTAGTTTTAGTAGACCTTCCTGGGCCCAGATCCACCCATCATGATGTTCTTCTTATAGGTTTCTAGTACCCTCTGGATCCTTCCATTTCCCCATTCTCCTATATTTCTCTTAACTAGAGTCCCAGTAGGATGTCCTCATAGCTATCTCAATCTCCTGGTAAGTGAAGACTTTCACGGGACATGTCTTTCGGGCTAGTGTCCAAGTATAAGTAAGTATATACCATGTGAGTCTTTTTGTTTCTGTGTTAACTCACTCAGTATGATCATTTCTAGTTCCATCCACTTGTCCACAAATTTTGAGATTTCCTTGTTTTTAATAGATAAGTAGTATTCCATGGTATAAAGGTACCACAGTTTCTTTATCCATTTTTCTACTGAGGGACACTTAGGCTGTTTCCATGTTCTGGCTATTATGAATAAGGCTGCTATGAACATGATTGAGCATATGTCCTTGTTGTGTGGTAGGTAGAGCATCTTCTGGGTAAATTCCAAGGAGTGGAATAGCTGGGTCTTGAGGAAGTGCTATTTCCAGTTTTCTGAAAAACAGCCAGATAGATTTCCAAAGTGGTTGTGCAAGTTTGCATTCCCACCAGCAATGAAGGAGAGTTCCTCTTTCTCCACATCCTCGCTAGCATGTGTTGTCACTTGAATTTTTGATCTTAGCCATTCTGATGGATGCAAGGTGGAATAAGAGAGTCATTTTGATTTGCATTTCCCTGATGACTAAAGATGTTGAGCATTTCTCAGCCATCTGATATTCCTCTGTTGAGAATTCTCTGTTTAGTTCTGAGCCCCATTTCTTAATTGGGTTATTTGCTTTGGTGGTGTTTAATTTCTTGAGTTCTTTATATATTTTGGATATTAGAACTTTGTCAGATGTAGGGTTCATAAAGATCTCTTCCCAGTCTGTAGGCTGTTGCTTTGTTCTGTTGACAATGTCTTCTGTCTTACAGAAGCTTCTCAGGCTCATAAGGTTCCATTTATTAATTGTTGACCTTAAGGCCTGGGCTGTTGGTGTTCTGTTCAGGAAGTTGTCTCCTGTGCTAATGTGTTCTAGGCTCTTCCCCACTTTTTCTTCTAACCCATTTAGTGTCTCTGGTTTTATGTTGAGGTCTTTAATCCACTTGGACTTAAGTTTTGTGCATGGTGACAAATATGGGTCTAATTGCAATTTTCTACATGTAGACATCCAGTTAGACCAGCCCATTTATTGAAGATGCTATCTTTTTTCCATTGAATGGATTTGGCTTCTTTGTCAAAAATCAAGTGACCATATGTGTGTAGATTCATTTTTGGGTCTTCAATTCGATTCCATTAACATAGTAAAAATGGCCATCTTACCAAAAGCAATTTACAGATTCAATGCAATCCCTCTCAAAACACCTACACAACTTTTTAAAGCCATTGAAAGATCAACTCTCAACTTTATATGAAAAAAACAAAAAATCCAGAGTAGCTAAAACAATCATATACAATAAAAGATCCTCCGCAGGAATCTCCATACTTGATCTCAAGCTGTACTATAGAGCAACAGTAATTAAAACAGCCTGAACTTTTAAAGTCTGATTTGCAGCTCAGCATGCTCCCCTGTATACCTCCCAGGTGTGTCAAGTTCCATTCGGTCTAAACGGAACTCTTGGCTTCCTTCTATATCTCAGACAGCATTCTGTATAATCATCAGTTATCTACATCCTAAAACTTAGGGTTCTAAGTTTTAAAGAAAAGGAAGGAGAAAGCACAAGAAACACCACTGAAAACCAGGCTATCAGCAAGAGGCACAGGCACTCTTGGGTTTACTTACACCTTCACGTTTTATATGAAGTATTAAAATTTCACTTACTTAAAACTGTGATTCTATTATAAAATCATTATTCCAAATGTGGCAAAATTTCTGTAAATCATTGAAAATGAAAACCATGAAGTATTCAGACTTCAAAGTACAATAAGATTACAATTTACTAATTTTGTACTTTAAGATTGAGCTATTCTGACTCACCATGAACCTAATAGAAGGTAGACAGACCTCACTATGGACAGAGAGCAGGAAGAAGCCAATTTCATAAGCATGATAACCTATATACAGTATTTAGTTTTTAATATAAAGCACAACACCTCAGAAAACAGAAAATTTGCTTCAGATATATGCCTTAGAAAGAAATTCAACTGAAAAATGAAAAGACAATGAAGTCTAGTTCATCCGAAGAAATGAAAGCCTTGTTTCAAAAACACAAAAATTAGGGTTCCTATTTGATTCCTACTACTTCTTTCAAGCTAAATAGCCCATGGGTTAAATTTAAAAAAAAAAAATTATTATTTTTTTTAATCTCAAAAAGTATTCCTTATCCCTGATGTTTTTCACATTGTTACCACTCAAGCTTGGACAGACACCTTCTCCCACAGAGCTGTTCTTCCTGCTTCCAGCTGTGACTCTATAGTGCGGCTCAAATTGTTTTTCCATCTAAAAATACTGCAATTATATCCTTCCTTGTTTTAAGCTCTCATTAGGGCTCTCTCACCTCCCTTTTATCCTATTTCCCCACTGTGGTAGCTTTAGGGTCCTTGAGAAAAGAGTTGATTGTTGTGACAACAGTCTTGCCGCTAGCCACAGGACCACACCTCCCAATGCCTGGGGCATCCACCTCTCCCTTTCACACAAACCTCAGTTCACCTATTACTTCCTTTTCAGAAATCCACTCCCTGATAATGACTTTCAAGCTGTGTCCTTCTGTATCTCACTGACACAGCCTCCATTTCCCAATTCATTATATTTGCTTCGTTTTACCACGCTTCCCACTTCAGATCTATCTAATCCAACAACTTATTTTAGTCACTGTTTTGTATTTTGGAAACACTAAGTACATATTTTAGAAAGCACAACAGGCTTCATGAGGCAGATACACATGTGAGCCAAATAAGAAAGAGCCATTCTTACTGAATTTACATTATAGCAGGAAAAGCACAACAAAACAACTAATTGTACATATGTTCTTAATTAGTGCTACAATGGGGAAGTACTATTCATTCCTTGACTGTCAACATCAAGTCTATTGACTCCAATTATGAAAACAAAAACATCAGCTTAATTGTGCTGTGAACAGATACTGTAACAGCTTTTGACTGTATGCTTCCCATTTTAAACAACATAACTTCACATTTAGTTTTGTTTTTTTAGCACGAATACTTGATTTTTTGAAAAAATTAAAAAATGATGCAAAAGTTAACAATTCCTCTTTATTCTCCCTACCAATGCATTACAAACCAGTACATAAGTAAAAATGTGGAATATTTATTAATCACAGGAAGTTTTAACATATTAAATCACATATAAATGCTTTTCAAAAACAGTAAGAACTAGATTTGGAAGTGAGGTAACCTTTTCATTGCAAGAGACATGAAAGGGCCTGAACAGTAATATTGACAACTTATTCATTAGCCACAAATTTCAATGCTCTGTGAGAAGTGCTGTTACTGGGTCAACTAGAAAAGCTTAAGAAAGGAACCAATTCAATTAATCGGCCTATTTTAACACTTTATCAAAAGAATCCTTCTTCAAGTGGAAGACTGGGTGTGACGCCAAGTGTAGTACGGGTCTTGGTGAATTCTCAGAGTTGTGCACTATTTTAATGAACAGTTTCGAGTAAACCAAGGTTCCGCTGTGCATTGTAAGGGATAGAAAACTTGGTTCTTATGAAGTATTTCCCACACAACAGGTATGAAAGACATGTACTTTGCTATCCTTGCTTCTGCAAGGAGAAGGGGAAGAAAGATGAATGGAGAAGGCAAAGTGTGTGTTTCTGTATGAAGATCTTCATCGCAGAGCAGCAGAGCTCCGCCAAGGAGGCTATTATCAGACCCAGTGCACTCCTCCCAGGGCTACTGGGCTGGCAGGAACATGAAAGCTGACCGATCACAATAGTCTCAAAGAGCAATGGAAAATTTGGATTTCCGTACATATAAAAACACATGCGAGTCAACGTATGCCAATTGCATACTTTCAGAACAAAGCTCCAGTGAAAATTATAAGCACACCAGAATTTCCTTTAAACAAAACTTAAGAGTAGATTAGATGGTCATAAGAGATAATCATACCTGGGCAATAAAGAGACCGGCCATCCATTCCATCTGTGCTTGTAAACTGTCACAACACAGGTGCCTACAAAATGAGGTTTATATAATAAGTACTTTCACACTGTGGTTAGTAATTTAATAAGCAGAAGAGTTTAGACTCTTCCAAACTTGTGGTTTAATGAAATCAAACTCAGACTACGTCAGCAGAAGCAGGTTCAGCCTTCTGGGAAGTAAATACCATCACATTGGCGTGCTGCACGATGATCAGCAAAGTCAGTGTCAGTTGATGTTTTCAGGCACATGGCCACAGAACATCTTTTCCCCTGACACTCTGAATGGAGCATATGTGTGCATTCATGAAGTGGCAGGTTTTGTTTTTGTTTTTGTTTTTGTTTTTTAAGGCTTAGACATGTTATCATCAGACAAATATCATTATGTGTCTGTTGGCCCTCATTCAGAAATGCTTTACTAAAACCCTTAATAAAGCAGCTTTTGCTCTCAAGCTTTTTGCACAGTACATTAGGAAAGCTGGCCGGGCAAACAAATACATTGCACAGTAAGAGAAACCAAGAGGCATGTTATAGACAAAACCAGAACAACAGATGCAGGTACGGGAAGTCTGGAGGCAGTGAGAAGAGGTTGATGTCTGAAGAGGTAGATTTCATACCTCCTGTTAGAATGAAGTAATTGACATGCCAATGAAATTACACTCTTCACATTCCTGAGCTTATAAACAATATGTAAAAAACACAATTCATTGGGGAAAAAAAAAACAGGAAAATGGCATTTCTAAGAATGTGTTTTGTTTTTCATTAGTCTTGCTAAGACATTGTCCTTCGTCATCAGCAGGTAAAGATGAAACCATCTTATGTATGCAAACAAATAAATGTAAAGCAATTAATAACGGCTGTAGGTGAGGGTGTTCCCTATGGTTACGGTCTGAATGAATGACAGCTGCCTCTGCTGGTCCATCAGGGAGTAGATACAGATCGGGAAGAAGGGAGCAGCGCGTATCACAGAAGGAAGATGAGCAGCACAGTCATGTGTGACTCACAGGCAGACAAGAAGCAGCAAGGCAAGCCCTGATGCCTATTCTCTCCATAAGCGCAAAAGAAACGCTAGAAGGAAATGAGGCTGATGGGGGGTAACAACCCTGCAGGATTTTCGGTTCAGGGATTCATAGGAAGGTTTTAAAGCAGGAAAGATATGTGGTCCCTGGAGCAAAGTCAGCGGTATTTGGGTAGAGAGCACAGTAGAAAACAAAAGCAGAGTCAGACATGTTAAGAGGCAGAGAGACTCCCCATTAACCAGGCAGATGAAGAAGCCCTGGCCCTAGGGTTGGGGTGACGAATGGATGAGGAGGGATCCAACCTAATGGAACTTGGGGTCAGCTAGGCAGGAGGTCAGTGAGGAGCAGGCTTTCAGTGGCATCAGGGACAAAGGAAAAACTTACAGAGAAAAAAGTGTCAACTTAGACAGGTTTTAATCTTAAAACAACAACAATCAACAATAAAAAAAATACCCTTAATTTTGCCCATCTATTTCCTAAAAGCTGGGTACATAGCATCTACTGTCTATGGAAGAGGTAAGACATAGTTTCTTGAAAGAGACAGTGGCAAGGATGTAAGATTATCACTAACTGAACTCAATACAAGTTTATTTCCTTTTCCTTGCCTGTATTATAAAAAATCAAAAGGCTGCCAGTTCTAAACTCACCAGTGATGTTTTTCAGAATACGCCGTCAATCCCCAACTGCATCATACAGAGAAACACAAACACTATGTTAAACACATTCCTGCCGATGCCACATGTCATGATGTGAGACCGCTAGAGAAGGCCCCTTAGCAGAACTCACCCAATAATGGTACCATACCCTGGAGCCACTGAGGCTGAATCATTCGTGCTTTCACTTGGTGTACTAATAAATTCTGTGCTATCCTAAGTAGCCTGTCTCAGGTGTTTCTGTGATAGCAACACCAAGAGGACGACTCTACTAATGACAAATATCTATGAAATGGCTGAAATCAGGTGTATGTCCACATGTGTCACACATGAGTATGTCATCAGCTTAAAAATTAAATATAGAAGCAAAAGTAAGAAAAACTTTCAGCAATGGAATCTGAGAATCACAGGCCACTCAAGGGTTTTCTGGAACGTTCTAATGAAATTACTTAGCTAATCAGAGTGAGTGTGATAACAAATTATGGTATAAATTGAATGCTGGGTTCATTAAGTATTAAAAAGACATATAACATTTAAGAGGGTCCATGTTGTTAGAGATATCAGTGCTATAAGGTTAGCTCCAAATTTGAGTCAAAAAAAAAAAAAAAAAAAACCACACAAATTTTAAATCCAGTATCAAAATATTCTAAGCAACAAAAAGCTGAATGACATGTTTGATTTCTGGTGCTAATTTAGTGTGCTTGGACCCCAGACATTGCTGTGTCCTGACAAGGAATGGGAGGCCAAGGTACCCACATCCTGGAAGTTGCAGAAGTGTCCTGGGGATTTCCCAACTCTTCTAGGGTAGAGGGCAGTCACTAAGGAGCCTGACTTTTTCCTCCCTCCATGGGCATACCTTCCCTCTCACATCAGCACAAAGTCACCCAATCCACCCTGGCACCCTAGGTACAGATGAAGGACTTCAAGATTTGCTGGTATTAACACTAATGCTGCTCAGCCCTAAGCCCTTCCACAGATTTAATTCCTGTTTTGTTTTCTCTCTCCACAACCCTTTTCTTTCAGACTTACCTGGTTGGGGGCTTCATTTTCTTTTTCACACCAAGATAAAACTTCATCAAACTGAGAGGGAACATTTTGTCGTGTCTGCTGCTCTGTAAGAGAAGAATGCTTAGCCTGTGATTAAGTAGATTTAAACTTTTCTTAACATCATAAAATATTAATAAACGCATTTAGAAGTCTTTGTTTTGTCCCATGTGTATGACTATGCTACAAGTTTTGGCAAATAAAGACTGATCTGATTAAACCAAATAAATTACCTATAGTAGAAAACATAACATATCATAATTGATACAAATATAGGGCCTAGCTGTCCGAATGGTTTAAGTCAGGTTTTATCACTGAATGAAAGAGAATTTTATGCATTATGGATTTTTCAGAATTGGGGAAAACAGACAGTGTGCATGCAAGAGAACATAATAAACTACTCTTCAGTAGTTACATGGATGAACATTATCAAGAATAACTTGTTAAAATATGTTATAAAAGGAATTTATGCCTATTTGGATCATCTGCATGTGCTCTACACTCCTTTGAGCATATGCATCTGTGTTAAGTAAGTATCCAAAAGATGCTAAAAGCTGGCTGCAGAAGAGAAGCAGGGACGATCTTAAGAACCAGAGGCAGGGATGACTGAAGGGATCAGCAGAGTGTTATCCTGAAAGGACATAACGGTTAAAACAACAACAACAACAAAATGCCTATCAAGCTAAGTCCAGTGATTGGCAAAAATTAACTCACAGGAAATAGCTACTTCTGTAAATATAAAACACACAGCCTCATACAAATTCCAAAAAAAGCTGGTCTGCTAGGACCCCAGGGGATGCATAAAACTCAGATATGTAGCTCACCTACCTGTTACATATCAAGTTGTTACTGTGATGTCATTTCTTTATCACCAATCAAACTTGAAAAGTAAAAAGTGGGAGCTATGTTTATAAAGTTACAAGCTGATTTGCATGAAGCAAGCAGGAGGAATCAGGGGAAATACTTTTAGGAAAAGTAACAGGGAAGAAAGGACCCATGTTTGCTGTCAAGTGGCCTCTAGCAGTGGCTGAGGCCTGGGATTTGCATGGAGAATTTAGATCTCTACAGTATGAACACTGTTTCCTTATCACTGAAAATACATGCACACAAATTTAATTCATTAATTGGCCCTTGTAGGCCGATAACAGCAATAGAATCACAGATTATGAATAACATGTTTTTACTCATCTAACTAAGATGAAGCTTTAATCTCCAAGAAGGTACATCCACATCTTTGTTATATCTTTATATTATCACTTAATATATTAACAGGGAGATAAGGTCTCTTTTGAATAGAATGTCTGATTTCAATTGATGTTTGCCTTAATTTTGCTCTTTTATGAAGTCAAGTACTATTTTTTTGAGAAAAGTCCCCATGTGGCCTCAAACTCTAAACTCACTATGTAGCAGAGCATAGCCTTGATCCATCTGCCCCCATTTTTAAAGTGCTAGGATCATGAAAGTGTATTAGATATTCCTAAGTTTTGCTTAATTCAATGTCAGTACAGTTGACAGAAACTCATTTTTATGGTCTTGTGGAACTTTGATGGCTGCTACTTTAAAATATTTAATTATTTTATTGTCCTGAAATATTCTAGGATTTAAATTTAAATTAAGTATTTTTGGTGGCAACTATTTCTCTCCAATTTATTTGGCAAATGTTCATAGCTAATAATTTTTATTACATAGTTTTAAAAATTAAGTACGGATTAACAATTCTTTTACTGGACTTCATAGCGCCATTGCTCTATGTTAATTTTTATATTAAGCTGTATTATTTAAGGTTTTTATGATGGGTTGCATATTTTAACAGTTAGAAAAATATTTCATTACTACTTTTTGTCGCCAAAAGTATTTGTTAGTATTATTATCTATTTCCTTTGACTAAAATATCAATTTCATATAGTTCTAAAAAAATAACTCTGAGAATTACAATACAGTTAGAAATTAATACCAATAAGAATAAATCAACGTTTATCAGTGAAGTACTGTAGTTTCCTTCAGATTAGCTTCTATTTCTTGTTAAGTGCACTTCCTCTTCTAAGTATAGCTGAGAAGTGATTTTTGGTATTGATCTATGACTTGCCAACCTGCTGAAACTTACAGAACAAACACTAAACACTGGAATGTCTTTTGTGTGATCAAGAGGTATGGTTGTTAAGTGCCCCTCTATAAGCTGTACCCAAGAAACCTGGAGCTGCCCACTCAGCCTGCATGCTGTAAAGTGATTCCTGGTTACCTCTGTCGAAGATTAACTCATACAACACCCCCTTCAGCAGCCTAGGCAGTGGTTACTCCCTGGACACGCCATGCCATGCTGCTACAAGGTAGAGTGAAAGGCAGTGTGGGAGCGAGTGCATTTGCATGTCTTAGAATGCCCATTCCAAGTATTCTTAGACTACTCCCTAATGTAGGCAGTCTTTGCTTATCCAGGACATTGGTAAGGCCAAGACTGCTTCCATTTTGAAGACTTTCTGACAAGGAGATAAAGAGTATAAAGTAATGAAATTCCCCGCGCCACCCCTGGAATTCAAGCTTATTACTTTAGTGACACTAAAGTCATAACTAGAAAGGCAACTCAGCAGCTAGGAAAATAAATCTCTCATATGTTTATATGTTCAAACTGAACATGAAAAACAAGAAACTGCCAAGGTCCCAACGGAAAGATCCATAAAAGTAAATCTGAGGTGGCAAAATACTCCCCGCTCCTCTCTCTAGTATGTCTTATTCCTGGCGAATGCTTCCAAAAATTCAAGAAACTAAACTTTTATGAAATCTACAATGTGTTGCTTGAGTTACTAAATTTCAAAGTGAAGTTATTAACTAAGTCAATTAAACAAGTGAGCTTTAAAATTATTCCTGGGGCTAAAAGCAGTGTGCTTATTAGTCCATGCAACTGTTAAGGATACTCCCCTCCCCAACACACACACACACACACACACACACACACACACACACACACACACATTTGCTTTTTTCACACCATTAAGAATGTAATGGCAATATTCTTTGAAACCTCTCACCTTTTCTGTAAATCAGCTCTGAACATATTTTAATTAACATTTTCTGTGCTGGGAAAAACCTGTAAAAACAAAATCTATCTTCCTCTGTGTATTGCCCTAATTTGTTGTTAATGAACATTCATAAATTATTTCTAATTAACAGTTGCTTTAAATATATTTCTCAGTTTATAATTTCTACTTCCTTCTCAAGAAATAATTTTCTAAATGTATACAGGACACATATATTAGTGAAAACTGTCCCAGAGCCATATCTTTACATTTAATAATTGGACTATAATTCTGTAACTGTGGTCACTATGATTTGAAATTCTGGGTATTTATAAAATATTGGAGATAACAGTGCATGTATGTTTGTGTCCCATGTGAGTGCACAGCACCCAAGTACACCAGATGAGGAGATCTGAGACTGAAGAAACAGATGGTTTTAAATGCAACGTTGGTGCTGGGAAGCAAATCTGGTCCTCTGAAGAGGTGTCAGTGTTTATAACTATTAGGCTATCTCTCCAAACCTCATATAGCCACATTTACACATACTTGGAACTATCTGGATGAAAAAAAATCCGATCATCTTCAAATAACTTGTCAGCTAAAATACAAGGCTAAGGTAGTATTAATTTATTATCCTTAAGTAATCCTTTCAGATAGCTTTTGAAATCTGGAAATGGAGTCTGTTTTTATTGCTTATTGGTTATATAGTCTCTGGCCAGCTATGTAATTGATGTCTTTGTGGCTCAATTTCTTCATGTGTCATGAAGGAACAGTAACAGTCCCTATTCCAGGGAGCTTTTGGAAGGATGACATGAAGCTAGCCAAGGCCACATATTCTGCTGCCATATAGTAGGCACACCATTTTTTATTTGGGGAAATCGTGGCCATACTGCTATTCTTTATACTACTGAAAATAATTATTTTTAGTGGCCTTCTGTTGGTGTTCAGTAAAAAAGTGTAAGGGCCTTGATTGGAAAAAAATATTCAACCTGATTACTAAAGCCCCTAGGGTGACATCCAACTGAATACACAACCCTGCCCCAACAGGTTACAAGTAAGGAAGACTAATGATCAAGGACCCTAGAATAAGGCAGATGGCTCCGTAAACCAGGCTATGTTTTACATCACTGAAATAATCAACTGTGAAGTCTAGCTTTACTTTTTACAGATGTAAATCTAGGATTCAAGATCCTAAAAATCCACTCACACAACTCAAAACATGGAGGTGCCTTACTTCTACACATTTTAGTTTCCCTCCGCAGAGAGAACAGAATCACAACACAAAACAGCAGCTGTGTGGTACGCAGGCAAATTCCCTTGTGAGGTGGGATGAGGAGACAGAGAACGCTTCTCTTCTCGTTAGCAACTACTCCATCTTCCTCCTGCCTCCTGGGGACTCTGACTGTTTTTCTCCCCAGGTCAAGCAAAACCTTTCCCCTTTCTGAGTTCTTTCACTATAGATTGAACAGAATGTTTTAACGTACAGTTTTACATTGATTGTTGAAGTTCTTTTATTCACGCATGCTGTGACATGCACTAGAAACCTTATTAGTAATATTCTATCTACAAGGACATTATTCTCTTATTTATGGCACATCTGTGGAGGAAGCTGCCAGTGAAACTTCCTTTACAAGTGCTCAGGGGTTATTATTTGCAGGTGGATGAATAACTCTATTTTGAAAGTGTTAAACAGTCCTACAAAACAGCAAGATTTTACTCTTCCTCTGACTGTTTATAAGCACTGTAGTTAACTCCAAATCCCTGTCCAAACTGGAGTTGTCACTCATGATTTTCATCAACACAAATGGCTTGTAAAATTCTGTAGTAATACTTTAGTATCAATTTCATGATGACTAGTGATGTTGAACACATTCGGCTTTAGTGGCTCTTGACATATTTCTATAGCGTCCTTCACGCTGCTCAATCCTTTGCTCATGTGTTTACTGGGATGCCTTTCTTGTTGATTTGGAATGATTCATAATATCCTATATAGTCAATTTTGTTTTTCTGATATAGATATTTTAAATATATTTGTTCATTCTGCAACTTACCTATCCTATTCTTAGTGTTATCTTTATAAGCATTCTTTGATAATGACATATATTTACGAATGTTTCACATTTCAAAAAAACTCTTTCATATATTCTATTTACACATTAATACGATTAGATTTTAGAACTCACACTATAATCGTCACTCTTGTTCACACCACTAAGTCTTAAAGTGATGAGATTTTTCCTTAGGCTAAATTCAGCATTTTACAGCTACATAATCTATCTAATGCTCTGCCTTTAAAACTTTTAGTTTTTATTGCTACTTCACATTTCTTTAATAAAACTCAATACATAAAGGGAACAATCTATAGAAGCCAGTAAATATGACATGGCAGTAGATTTATTCAAATGCATAGGGAAGATGTTAACATCCTTACAGATTTGGGGTTTTATCTTTTTTAACACCAATCTTCATTAAATCTCCATTACCTCTCACTAGGCTTCCTTTTTTAACCTTTTAAATATAATATCCTCGCTCTTAGTTCTATGGGCTATGACGCTGATATACGTGATATTTTGCACTAACACACTAAGTCTCTTCAATGATGAAGTGATTTTCTTTTAAACAACAACAACAAAGCCTGAGGTTCATAGTGAGGCCACAGGAAATTCTGGAATAAGTTACTGATTGTTTTGAGCTCACACTCTATAGACTGCAGGAAGTCACTGGCTAACTGCAAGGCATGGTTCTGAGGAAGATAATTGTGACTAGTGACAGATAAAGACATGAATATCCACATAAAATAATAACCCATATGTTCAAGTCCTGCTTAGCCATTTACCTTTGGATCTTTGTAAATAAAGAGATGTCCATCTCGTAAAACAACATATCGGTCTTGAAACTTATTTCCAGACAGTATTTTCGATGGCTCTTCTTTGAGCTTCAAGGTGCCTTCTTTGATACTTTTCTCTGTAAAACAGAAGACAACTTCTGGAAATAGGGTTCACTTTTATTTATTGAGAATATAATATAAACCAATTTTATTTTGAAATTTTTAAGATTTAGTTTTAGTTACGTGTGTGTGTGTGTGTGTGTGTGTGTGTGTGTGTGTGTGTGTGTGTATGCGTGCATGTATCTGCTTGCCATTGGAGGACACCAGTGGGTATTAAAGTCCCTGGAGCTAGAGTAATAGATAGTTATCATATGCCCACTATGGGTGCCAGGAACTGAAATCTGAGTGTAGTAGTGTATTTTAACACTGAGCCACCTCTCCAGCACCAGATATTTTAAAATCTTGGAGATTTGTTTAAAAAAGTAAAACGTCCATAGGGTATCAAGTCTCTTCTTGGTGACCTGCTATCCTTCCTCTGAGTGCCACCAGGTCTCCCCATCCAGGGGACGTGGTCAAATTTGGTGCACCAGAGTTTGTGTGAAAGTCAGACCCCACTCTCCACTCGACTGTGGAAGTCCCCCTCAGTCACAGTCATAGGGGAGGGGAGTAAGGGGAAAATGGGAGGAATGGGAGGATACAAGGGATGGGATAACCATTGAGAGGTACTAAGAATAAATTAATAAAATATATTTTAAATAAATAAATTAATTAATTTTTAAAAAGGTAAAATGTCATTGTTCCTTTTAAAGTGTACAATGTATTGATTGTGGGGACATGGACATGGATGGAAGTCAAAGAGTCCATTCTGCGCATCCTGTGTGAGTTCCAGAGCTCAAACTCAGATCCTCAGGCTTGGTGGCAAGAGCCTTTACTTCCTGAGCCATTGTGGTGGCCTCAAGATCATATTTCTGAATGTTGGTTACATGTTGAAATGATTCTACTTTGGATACACGATATTAAATAAGATATACAAATACAATAGTAAAATGAAATCTACTTGTTCACTGTTTTTCAGTGTGGCGTCTCTAGAGGTTTGCAGGCTTTAGACTCCTTCCTAGCACAGTGATGCTCCATGCTACTCACTCACTTCAGGGCCCTAATGGTGCTTTTCTTCCATTTAGTTATTTGATCATTTTACAGCCTGAGCCCATGTCCCTCCCTCCTCTCCTCCCATTCCCCCCCTTCCCCTCTCCTCAGAGAAGGAGGGGTCCCTAAGGGCCTCCCCTCCCACTGGGACCTGATCAGGCATCCCAGCTAGGGGAAAGGAATCCAGTGGTAGGCCAGAACACTAATGTGCCTAATGACACACGAGTGATCAGCGTAGTCATATTCCTCAATGTATACTCGTTCAATTTTCACTGGGTTCTGTTTACCCAATCAGAAGTTGGATTTCACATATAATGTGGTTCAGGATTACATATAGTAGGCATGATGCTATGTACATTTCTAAGTGTAGAAAGTGTCAAGGAAGAACACGGAAAAGTGAGGAATGGCAACACGTGGAGATCTACTTTCAAGTGGGAAAAGGTCACTATTTAGGGAACTACCCTAGTGGAGGAAGCCGCTAAGCAATTAACTTGGGGAAATCACCTAACTCAGCTTTGTTAGTGGAACAGGTCTGAAGAGTCAGAGCACTGTCTAAAGCACTAACCCTCCCAGGGAATGATGCAAAGCGCACACTAGCAGGCCTACTGCATTTAATATGTTTTCCTCTAACCAAATTCCACCACCCATTACCTTCACTGCCACTCACGCATGGCTACTTGTAGCTTAGTGGAACTTGTTTAGTGACCACTTCAGATGAGAAAACAAATGCTCCCCTCTCATCCTACTGAGCTACTATCTTACAATTAGGAAAAGTCTTAAGAATCACATGTATAAAAGCTAGAGCACAGCTTCTGCCCTGGAGGCAACGATCAATGATATACTCAAGGCAAACAGACATAACATGAAACCGAATCTTCCCTCTCTTATAAACCCTTTGATTTGTATTTTTATACAAAAATACTACCTCCTGACAGGTGTTCCCTAACACCAATAAAATACTTTCTTTATGGAGGGGCAGGAGTAGTCAGGAGAGAGAAAGTAATTCTGATAATTTATACACTGTATCTGTGACTGAAAACTCACTGTCAGATGTACTCTTGATTTCAGGGTCATAAGGGTTAAAGACAGACTAGAAACTGCTGGAATAGAAGGCCTGATTATAAGGCTTGCTCTCCCACTCACTGTAGGTCCCCTGCTGGAGTTATATAATGTCTACACACTCTAGTCTCTCCATTGGGAAAGACTAGTGACTACTCGTGACTAATCTCAACCTCAGTAGGAGGGCTAAATGAATGTTATGTACAAGAACATTATTCTCAAATTTGTGGAGAAAGGGAAGGAGGGAAGGAATGCAGCCTGCTGTTAGTACATAGTAAATGCACGTCAAGGACACACAATCTCATACATATGGACCTATAAAAAACACACAGACCTAGCCTTTACAATGCTTAGGTAAGAAAACAAATTAGCATACTCTCAATTATACTGGGCTCTTCACTTTTGAGTAATCTGCTTGCTAAAGGCCTACATAAGCCTCTGCTCCTGTTGACAAAGAGTGTTTCCTCAAGCCTGGACATAATTTGAGAACAAATCCCTTGCTGAAGCTTTCTATGCACAACAAATGCTGAAGGGAACAAACAGGCAGCACCTACGAGTGATCCCCACTGCAAGTGGGTCATGGCCAAGTCATCTGGCCAGCGTTGCTAATATCCCAAATGCCTTCCAACTTCATAACTACTCATTCTCCCTATGTGGGATATCAGTTGTACAGTACACGTGCATTTCTTATAATGTACAGAAATTAGAATTAGTGATCCATTCCATTTACCGTGTAACATTCCTTCAAAGTGAATCTTAGTAAAGCATAATTCTACTCACGTGGAAAATTAACCTGGGTATAGTACTAAATAAATGTATTATATTCCAAATCTCTCTCTCTCCTTTATTTTTTATTAAGCAGTATAGGTTTATTTATCTCTAGAAAAGAGAAAATGTTTTATTAATTCTATAGTGGATAAATAAAAATTAAGCCTAGGATATAAAAGTATTTTGATACTATGGAGAATAAACTATTTTTATGGTACTAAATATCACCGCTGTTTGAGTTTTTTGACACATGGTCTCACTATTCTGGGACGTTCTCAAACCTATGACTATCTTGCATAAGTCTTAAAGACCCTGGACTACAGGCACATCCTATCATGCCTAAACTCTATTCTCCTATCTGTTACTTGCTTGGAAACGGTATCATTTTATAAGTAGATTATAAACAGCTAAATTATAAATAAAGAATACTGGAATATGATTGGCTAGCCTACTTGTGCCAGAGAGATTTTATAAATTTACACTATCAGTTAAAGCTGCAGATAAAAAATTGCTTTCCTATGTGGTGCTTATTATTACACAGAGTCATGATAAATTCTTTCATGTCAAGTAATGTAGTTTTAATATTAAATAAGGGTATAGTTTTCAATACACTCTTAATAAACATAAAGGTATACATACTCCTTTAGCATTTTGAAAGAGTTATAACATTGTGCCTCCTGTGAGTCTCAATCAGCTTAAAATAGATGTAATGTTATCAAATCCATAAATGTGAGATTTTGACTTACTATGGTTATCTGACATGTTAAAACAAACCCACAATTACAATTTAGGTATTACAGCATCTAACAGAGAATTCTGTTTTTGGTACAGAAACAAGAATGAACATAGAATGACTTTCCCTCACTGGAAGATTCTCCATTTGATAGGAGATGTCATTGGTGATGCAGTGAGACTCATTTTATGTGCTCAAAAGCACTACATGAGTATTTTGGCCCTATGACATTTACTGCATTTTGTATTTGCAGTCTTATATCAAATAGATTTGAGACATTTAGATTTTTTTTCTTCCCTCTGGGTAAAGATTATGCTTACCAATCCTTTAAATTTCCTCTTGTAGATTCTTGCATGAAACAGAAAGCTAATAAAACCTATCAATTTGTTTCCTCCCTACAGAATTAGTCTATTGGAAAGTATCTGGACATTCAAAGTCTACAGTGACTATCAGGAACCATTATCATATATTTTCGAGACAACAGTTACCATTGAAAGGGGTTAAGCTGAAGCTCCAAACTTGTGTGTGTGTGTGTGTGTGTGTGTGTGTGTGTGTGTGTGTGTGTGT
>OU015747.1:8410822-8435659 GCA_907169655.1 Acomys percivali | reverse complement strand
TGTGTGTGTGTGTGTGTGTGTGTGTGTGTGTGTGTGTGTGTGTGTGTAGCAAGACTCTTTGGAGAATGGATTACAAATAATTTCAACTAGATTATGGTTTATACTCCTTTTTTCTCAAATTTAATAACACTAAGGGTCTTATCCAACTACGACTTTGCACAAAGCTGTTACATTTGGACTGCTTAATTCTAAGCGGATTGAATCTAAAGGCATCTACTTTATACAACAATACAAACCTATAAACTCAGGTATCTGCATTTGAGCTACATGTTACATGTTTAAAGTACTTCTTCCCTATTCATATCATTAATATTTTATTTTTATGAGTAAATTTTATTGGAGTAATTTAAGAGATTTGTATTAAAATATGATTCAGCAATATAAAAATTATTTATTCTGGAAGCTTACAGAAGGTTAAATTTAGACTTTACTTGTGATAGAGATGCAGAAACTTACTATCAATGGAATGGAATAGAAGATGGTCTTAGAATCAAAGCTATGCTAAAGTCTAAATAGCAACTTAAATAAAGTTTCACTCTTTATCTCAATGTTTCAACTTTTAATACATAAGGGAGAAATTAAATCAGAGGACTATTATCTTTCTTTTCATGTTAATTAAATCATAACAATTCCCATGATACTAAGTGATTCTGAAAATGAAATGCAGTCCCTGAACAATGACAGGTTGAATATTAAGTAGTGACAAGAAATATTTGCTCCATGTACTTGTATAAGAGTAAAGCAAATTACCTCAATATCTTAGATGAACAAGCAGTAATTAAATGCTATATGGCTCTAAAATATATTCCTACTTATGATGACTACACTCTAAATGGTTTGGGTAGAGCAGGACATCTATGAAGTCCTTAAGATAGAGCAAATATTGGACAATAAAGTTTAAAAGTTATGAAGTGATGATTTCAAACAGATTCATATGTTTATTTCAATAAATGAGAAAAAACTGTCAGAGAGTCAATACTATTCAAATCAAACACACATATACATCTAGGAATGAATGACAAAAACTAAACAGACAGACAGTGACTGACTGACGAAGAAATATGCCAGATACTTAGGGAAGAAGAGACACTTAGCAAATGATATTTTAATGAAACTCCTTAATTGCTATAGATTGAAGCCAGGGTCTGACACTTGATAAGCACATTTTGTGTCAACTTTGTTTTATCAAGATGCTCAAACAGTAGCTTTCTGTTACTTAGAGAAAATGTGGTCACATGTATTACGCTTTTGCTCAAAGCATGGGTATCTACTTGGTCACTAAGCATATTTAAAATCTAAAAATGGGACCAAGATCTTTACTGCTATTTCTTACTGCTTTAGGATGACTTTCTTCTTAAAAGTTTCCTTCCCATAAATTGTCAGTGAAATCACACTGGCTTTGCTCACATCAGTTTTCTTATTTAAATTGTAGGCTGCAGTGGCTATCATAGCTGACACAGGAACTGTGGAGCAGGCAGCCACTCTGCTTCAAGAGGCCTTGGCCAGCCGACTCAGAGGAGACTAAACGCCTAACCACAACAGTCTATCAGAAAATACAAGAAAGTCGCGGTTACTGAAAGACAAACTTATGAGTAACAATCATTATTTATGAAACCAACTTTTAAAAAAGCCTACAGCCACTTTTAAAAGACAATTCCAACTTGTCATACCTGTAAAAATATATGTAACAAAATAGGTCATTTTGATTTAACAATCTGAGTATCAATTAAACTCTTTTAAAACATTAATGGAAACTTTATGGAATAAAGAGTAAAGTCTTAATGAAAATCATTACCTACCATATCTCATCTCTATTAACTTAAAACATCTATCTAAAACTAAAAACATCTTAAACCCTAACGAACTAAGCTTAATTGTAAGACTAAACCATCTCGTCTTCAGCCACATCAGAGACTTGAGAAGGAATAAAACTTAAATATCTGAGTGGACCAGAAGTGCAGGTTAGCAGCTTCCAAAATGAAAAAAAAATGACAGAGACAGTTTGTTGCCTGAACAGTCACTCAACACTCTATAATGTTGAAGCCTCATCTTCAGCCTTATAGCCCAATTTATCTGACATACATATTTGCGAGGCAGGAACTATTGCGGATTTGCTTACCCTGTCTTCGAAGAGTTTGGCCTGCATCTAAGTTTGCCCATTTTTAGGCAGAATTCTCTCTGTGGCAAAAATGAGGACATTTTGCCCAGTGGCTTGTTTGCCCTATTTGAAGCTAACTCCATAAGGAGGTCTTTGATGCTCATCATCTTCTTTGGTGCAGGCTGGATGTTGCCAGGAATTAACTTGTCTTGTTGTCAAAGAAATTTAGACCCAACAAAATAGAAAAGAGGTTTACTTCAAGTTTGCTAAGTACAAATAGCTAAATTACTATGAATGTAACATTTATATAATTCCTGATTGTCTTGTGGTTCCTCCTGCTGTATGTAGTTTATTTTATTCATCTGTAATAATATAAATGTTTATGTTAAAAATAAGCATAATAAAATGTTTTTTAAAAAGAGTAAACTCTTTGAAGCAGTTTATTATTCCTATTTGAGGCCCAAAATAACAGATACTAACAGAAAGTCCTTCAATCAAAACACTTATCTATGGTATTTCTCTATCATCTCATTCCCTTTGTGGCATATATATTAATTCTAGGAAGAATGAGTGGACAGGCACATATATACCTGCAAATGACCTACAGGTAATTGGAAGTAGGGATTTATTTTTTTTGATTTCTACCCTTGTAAGATGAATGCAGGAAATAAAAGGGTAAAATTGTACTCTGAAAGAATTCAATTGTCTAAAAAATGATAATGAATGAATTAGTGAAAACCTAGCTACTAAATTAAAGGTTAACTACAGAACTATCATCTGTGTCTACTGACAACATGAAAACCAGCTTTCTCCAATGTAGTGACACTGGGCATATCAACATCTCCAGGGCAGGCTTTGTGTTCAGCAGTAGTTGAACAATATATAATGAACTCTCAGTTTGTTTTGTGTGTGTGTGTGTGTGTGTGTGTGTGTGTGTATGCACGCGGGCGCGCAAGTGTGCACTCTTGCATGCACGTGATGCACGTGCACTTTTATTTGGTTACAGTTTGGTGGTGTTTTTTTTGGGGGTGGTAATTGTTTTATTTGGTTTTCTTGTTGTTGTATTGGATTTTTGTTTGTTTTGGGGGGAAAGGGAATGAGAGAGAAGAAGCTCAAGGAGTAAGGGAAAGGGAAGAATAAAATAAAAATACATTTAAATTTAAAAATAGTTTTAAATAGTATAAATAAATAAATAAATAAATAAATAAATAAATAAATGCCACCTTAGGGCTGCTTTCTTTCCTCTGAGTTCTGCAATGATTACAGGTGATGTTTACAAAGATCTCACCACAGGCACTGACTCTTACCTATCAGGAGGATACAATGGAATATCTGGGGCACTAGAGAGAGCAGGTCACACACAAAATGTGCCTCACATTTCTCTTAATCAACTAAATCTGTACCATCCTGATTTTTTGCACAATTGAACAACTACAGAGGGTATTCCTGCTTGGGAGACCCCATGCCAGTGTGCAAACAAAACTTAGCTTCCTGTTGTAACTTTATTTCCTTCAGTTTTATAACCACATGATCACGACAATAGTAGTCAATCAACAGCTAAAATATTACATCTAGGTGTAAATTTTAAAAAACTGGAAATATAGACAATTAGACAACACTGAAAGGATGACACGGAATACAAAAGAAAATGTATTTCTATTTAAAACACCAAGTGATCAGATATGTGTCACAATATTAAAAAGAGATGGTTCATAAGGAAAGTACTCTTTCTTTGATATTCAAATTTGGAGGAGGACTAGAAATAGAACCCATGGCTTTCAAAATTTCTCCAAGTATTTAATGCTAAATCTACAAAGCAAGCTCAAGCTTTCCCTAACATAGCATTTTCTTTACTCTACTTTTAAGAATAACAACAAAGAGCTAAAAGATACACAGGAGATGGTCTTAGTTGACGCCCGTGCTATTTAGTGTAGAACATAAATTATACAGACCTGCTCTGTGCTTTTCAGACTCATTGGCAGAACTCAGAACCTAAATATCAGAGTCTCCCATTTCCTCATGCTCCCCATATTGTGATTCTCAGACAGACCTATTGATGCCCCTGGAGTGCAGTGGTACCTACTGATGTCCCTGGAGTGCAGTGGTACCTACTGATGTCCCCGGAGTGCAGTGGTACCTACAGATGTCCCTGGAGTGCAGTGGTACCTACGGATGTCCCTGGAGTGCAGTGGTACCTACGGATGTCCCTGGAGTGCAGTGGTACCTACGGATGTCCCTGGAGTGCAGTGGTACCTACGGATGTCCCTGGAGTGCAGTGGTACCTACTGATGTCCCTGGAGTGCAGTGGTACCTACGGATGTCCCTGGAGTGCAGTGGTACCTACGGATGTCCCTGGAGTGCAGTGGTACCTACGGACGTCCCTGGAGTGCAGAGGTGGAGGTGGGGTGGGGGCGTTGGTGTCTGGACCTCCCCTAGCTGAGAACACTGGCGTGTGACATGGATGTCTGTTGCACTCACATGGTCAGGTGTGAGCAGGAGTGGGTTTCAAATGAACATGAGTGGTAGTAAAGAGATTTAAAGTAAATGTTGTGGAAGGCGATGTTTTATACTAAAAATAGTATGTATTTGTTTATCTAGATGACTGGCGATAAATAATGCATTTAATAAAAGTAATTTGATATAGAACAAAGCAAAAAGAGTACTATGAAATTAGAAATTATCATATTAATCTATGGTGAAATTATGAAGGGGAAATAGGGCAAGAGGGTTAGGGTTGGAATGGGAAGATACAAGTAAGGGGATAACAATCTAGATGTAATCTGAATAAATTATATTAAAAAAAAGAACTCACTGACTGATGAGGATTTAAGAGTGTGCAATCAAACTGAGAAAAATTCGCAATATTTTATAGCTCTCCCACCACCACCCCTTCTAATGTTAATTTTTATTATGTTTAAACAATGGTCCAATTTGCTTTCAAAAATAGTATTTTTTAACTGTGGGATGTGGGACAAATTACTTTCTCTAATTTTCATTTGTAAAATGGAATAACATAAAAATTGACACAAACTTCTAAAAAAAAAGCATTAAAAAGGCCCGAAGGCAGAACCTAGTACCATTTTGATGTTACTGGGACAGAGGAATAAACTGCACTGAAGTTCTTATCTTTATGACCATAGACTAGTGCAGCTCTCAAGCCTCATCAAAGAAGCTTCTTTTGAAGTAGGTGCCAATTAATAGAGATCAGCAACAAGTCACAGAGAAACTGAAGGAGTGGACTTGAGCCAAACGTATTATATTCATGTTTAAAAAAGTAGATAAAATATTGTTAAAAGTCTAAGTGACCTATGGTGTCTCTACTACTTGTTAATTGTATATGAATAATAAGTAATAACGATTATCATTGACCTTACTTATGAAAGGAATAGGCAACTCCGTATTAGCTCTGAAGCTTGCTTTGTAGAGAGGCCCAGCTGAAATGCCCTTCTAACCCATCGTCGGGCGACAAGACAACAGAGGAAAAGGGTCAAAATCAAGCTTTTGACATCTCTTGTTCACGTTAAGAGAGCACTGCTTACGGCTTGCTGTGCTAGCCAAGATCTTGTTTAACTTTGCAGGGTTTTTCCATTTATCTCAACTCAAGTGGAGTTTCCTTGCATTTGAGTTTACTTGGTTTCTTTTTTGTTTGTTTGTTTTTTGTTTTTGTTTTTTTTTTTGAGACAGGGTTTCTCTGTGTAGCCCTGGCTGTCCTGGACTCACTTTGTAGACCAGGCTGGCCTCGAACTCACAGTGATGCACCTGCCTCTGCCTCCCGAGTGCTAGGATTAAAGGCGTGTGCCACAATGCCTGGCTTGCTTACTTGGTTTCTAACGTAATCAAAATAATATTGTTTATAGCACACATTGGATCTCAGAGGCTACATAGTTGTGGTTCTCAAATGACTAGAAATGTTATTAAGGAAGAGTCACATAATATAAAAATGGGAACGTGAATAAGACCAAATTACTGTTACATATACAAGGCATTCCTTCCAGAATATTGACATGTACCATCAAAGGAGCCAGCTACCACCACAGTGTGACACACTATGGAATCAGATTCTGTATTTTGCTACTCCCTTTCCCCATTTTCAGACACCACTTGCACCTTAATAAGCACTCTTCAGCCACTTGAGCCTTTAGCCACCTCTGCGATGTGAAGGGAGCGTGCCTACCTCTGCAGTGTTTAATTGTGTCGATGGTTAAGAATCTCTTCACCACGAGATAAGCAGAACCAGGTTCAGCTAATGAACTCCACTGAAGGACCTGCTCCAACACATTCTCTGTATAGTGAAGGGGACGCTCTGCAAACACAAATCCAAGTTACTGCAACAAATGTAGAAATGTATTGAATAATTACAGGTTTTAATACATCACGTGCAAAGTTATGTATGCAACAGTATAAACATTTTCACTAAACTGTAATAGTACTAGAATTGTAAGCAAGAGACCCAAATACCTAAAGAGATTACACACTCATTCAGTTTATTATATAAATTAATCTATGCAAATATTGTTTTAAAGGTAGAAATAAAATCTCCTTTGCTACAATGACCATGTGTCTTAGTCTGTTTTTAATTTAGATAAAATTCCTATTAGCATATACAATTAAATAATTTTAAAAGGACTAGTACATTAATCTTGTCCAATATTGACAGCCACAAATAAATCTTTTGTTTATCTCAACAAGATTATAGTCTTATAATTTTCAATCAATAATAGTGAATAAAATTTATAGCTAGTATTTTCTTCATGAATCAATATCAAACATAAAGTATTGTTGCAGAGAGCATTTGAAAATAATAAATAGTATTATTAAACAATCTCTGTTTAACTACTAGTAAAAATGTCTGAACCTTGTAGGGATATTATAAATTAACTCCTATATAAGGCACCAGCCAAGGACAATACAGGTGGTAAACTTTAAACCCCTACCCAGATCTAGCCAATGGTCAGAACAGTCTCCACACTTGAGTGGAGAGTGGGATGTGACTTTCTCACGTACTCTGGTGCCTCACATTTGACCATGTCCCTTGGAGGGGGAGACCTGGTGGCACTCAGAGGAAGGACAGCAGGTCACCAAGAAGAGACTTGATACCTTATGAGCATATACAGGGGGAGGTAATCCCCCTCACTCACAGTCATAGGGGAGGGGAATAAGGGGAAAATGGGAGGGAGGGAAGAATGGGAGGATACAAGGGATGGGATAACCATTGAGATGTAACAAGAATAAAGTAATAAAAAAAAAAAGAAGCCACAAGTAAGGAATTAAATGATGTCTTAAGCAAATCTCTTTGCTGACTCAATCTGCATATATTTTACTTTAGAAAAATTTATCATACTTATTTTTAGCATGGGGTATTACAAAACATTTTTAACAATAATAAATACTTCACAGGGAATTTATCTTTGTGGATTAAAATATGTTGATCCATTAATAAAGATATGTGCAAAAAACATATTCTGGGAGCTATGCAGACTTTGGCAGTGGACTAGCAGCAAATAAAGCAGCAGGTAGAGCAGAAGTTCTGATGTGAAGAAGCCACTGCTTGTTCCTAACTCTGTGTAGCAGCCAATTCTTTTGGTCCCCAAATGTACAGCACAAAACACCTTCAAATATGTTTGTAGTTAAAGTACTAATGCTGTCAATACACAAAAGCATGCCAAAGGCACCTATCTGTGACTCATCCTACTGAAACTCATGACAGAAACATGAATACCATGCAACAAATACATCGCCTCCTCTTCTGCTATGACAATATTATTTAACAAGAGAGAGGTGACCAATAAACTCAGGTTCACAAGAGAAAGATTAATATTTTGGCTTCCTAACCATAAAGGGAAATGCAGTTCTTCCTTTTGTGCCCATTAGAGCATGCCTACTTAGCATAATACTGGCTATTAACCATGCATCATAAAGATACACATGCACACAGCACTGTACTGATGACACAGTAGATTCTCTGCAACTATCCAGGGCTGAAGTCCACTGTGAGATTATTTCATGGTCCACAAGCTAGTGGAAAATATTTGTCTTTGTAAAACCAGACCAATGATAAGAAGTGAAGATTGTTTGCGCTATTTAAATTTTCCTTTTTTCAAATATTTTCTGAAAAGTTTGATAAAGGCCAAAATTAATCATAAATAATTGTCTAAATCATAATTCAGTTACTGATTAAAGAGATGACCTTGCAAACAACTCATCATAGAGTTGGAAGTAGATGCATCCACATATAAAGTTAATCAAGTAAATACTACCCTTTCAGCAACTGATATCTGAATCACATGCAGGCTGGTACTACTGATCCCATTAGCAGTTGTCATTTCCAGAATAACAGCTGTGTCAGATACTGCATGTATCATATATAATGCATACACATACACACACATGTTATCACTTATATCCTTATATTAACACTCTTTATTATTTATTATTAAGCTTCCTACTTTACATGCAAAAAAAAAAAAAAAAAAAAAAAAAGAACCTTTTCACAGACCTATCTTTTACCTAGTTATCTAACAAGTTAAGGTGAGAACCAGAGATTTGATTCCCAAACCTACTGGACTTTAAGCCCTGATACTTTAAATTCAAGTACATCTAGCTTAGTTAATTGTGTATGTTTCTTCATGGTGGTTTCTCATATGTAATTTCTGGGATAGAAAGGAGGACAAAGATATATTTTTGAGTCCCAAACAAGGCAACATGAGCAAAAAAAAAAAAAAAAAAAAAAAAAAAAAAAAAAAGTTTATTTTTCTTCCACTTCTTCCTTTCACCTTCTTATCTTTTGGGGAAGTATGGTAAAGAAATAGCAGCAAGAGTTTTAACATTACACACAAAGAAAATGATGACTGGGCAGCAGGTGAGGCAAGGTGGGTCTAGCATTGGTACTAGACTAGGGGTGTGCCATGGAACAGAACTGGTAATTAGGTTCCAATTATCAAAAGACTTACACTAGAGAGGGTCCCTACTGCACTCATTTGTAAGCAGATTCTACATTGATGGAGCTGTGTTCTTACTACACTGAAATGTGTTATAGCAGACACAGAGACTTGTTAATGAGCAGATAATTAATTCTTGTCACAAAATGTAAGTGTGCTTTTTTTATGATCAGGATCATTGTATGAAATAATTGAGGGGGGATGAAAAATCTTGCAGACCCAATTTCATAGATAAAGAATAGAGTTGAAAATCAAGAGATAAATACTATTACAGACTGTCAAACATTATAATTGTAAAATGGCACACATCTAAATATAAGAAAGGGATGAGAATCATGAAAAATGGATAGCGTTATCAAACACTGTTAGCATATAAACTCTTACAGACATATGTTTGCTGCTGATGATACTTATGTCATGCAGCCTTTGTTCATGGCAGATTACATAAGATAGGACATGCATCATGTAGAAGCAGGACATTATCTGGAAACAGCACCTCTTACTGTCTACTTTGTGCACACTGACAAAATTTAAGTGTAAAGAAAGAACAGGTTAAAGGAGGTTCTACAGCTTCATAAAACACAACGCCACACCTCTTTAAAACTGTGTGCCAATAATGAGGCCCATCTACTCAGTTCAATAGGAAAACTCCTGAACTTTCACCAGAAATTACAGCTGCTCCCCTTACATATGCCACTGGCGATACAGGTTTCCAAAAATGATATGGCATTTCCACTTCTAATTCTTAGCGTCAAACTCAGGAGAGCAAAAGCCCCTCTTCATCCCATATGGTATCTTATTAGCACTTTACATATAGATGAGAAGAGTTTATTAATATCAAGAACAGTAATGGAAAGAACATAGATCTTCCGTACCATAGTCTCAACAAGGGAAAAGGAAATACTTTGCCATCATATTGCTGCACAGGAATTACATGTCTCATAAAACCAAAATCCCTTTAGATGAGGTTCCTTAAGAAGAAGATTATTTGAGAGGTGCAGGACATAGAGTTCAAGTAAGATCGGTTTCAGGGTTAAGTGCTAAAACCACAAATGCTTTAGAACAGGGTAGATACTGATAGAGGGAAAAATGTGATTGGATTCAGAATGCTCTCCAGAGGCTGGGTGTTGAAGATTTGCTCAAAGCCCATCGTGCTCTTAGGGTGTTGCGGAACCTGTGTCAATTTTGTCAACTGTTCTGTAAGGATGCTCGATGACTGGGGCATGCTCCTGAAAGACAGACCGAGCCCCTGACTTTGTTTCTTTGCTTCCCCACTATCAAGTGATGAGAAGCTTTCTCTGCTTCACACTCCCCACCTGACCGAAGGTCAACCACACACACACACTCAAACACTTGAGTGTCGAGACAAAAGAAAACCCTTCTCCTGTGACATGGGTCATCACAGATACTTGTTATGATGTCAGAGGGCTGAGGAAGAGACAATCTACAGAAGTAGTGGGCCATGGATATGACTATAGATTACATATGAGTCAGAAGTCTTTGAAACAGATTTTTTTTGAAAGAGGGGGTGGTTGGAAGTATTTAGAGAAGCATAATAGAAACGTATCATGGAATACGAAGAAATTAATAGACTTTTCTAGTCTCTACCACACAAGAGCAGAATACAGATACATGTGGATAATAAAGGTTAGGACTGTAAGTTCAGTATAGAAATTTGGATGCATTGATAACTACAACAGAGAATACTGATCTTGACACAAAATGTGCCCTTTATGTATTCATGTCCTGAAATGTTGTAGGAGGCCAAGGTTGATGGGCTAACCAGGGACAGAGGAAACAGTGAAAAGATGGCTTTAAAGACGAAACAATAGCCTGACAATAGTATCAGTAGTTATCTTTTACCCACAAATATAAGGAGGATGAGAATAAAACCCACTCCTTTACTAGAAAAACCAAAAGACTCTAGAACATATGGTTATATACTATGCTTTCCTTAGTCAGGATTTTAACTTGACTAGTATTATTTATGATAGAGAGTGCTGGGAAGTTGAAGCAAAAACCAAAGTAAAGTAAAGATATGCTCTCTACTTCTCCGATGAAACTTTCATTAAGCCATGGTAGTATGAGAACCAGTGCAGGTCACTGCAGAGACATCCTGGCTCTAGAATTTACAGGAGGTAATCATGCGGCAGGTGGGAGGCTGCAGTGGGCAAAAACAAAGAAACACGTGGAAAATATCATCTCCTGATGCCATTCCAGCACTTACGAGAACTCTATGCTAGTCTAAAGAACATATAAAAATAGCCAGTCCAACAGGCTGAAATCTGCAGTGATGAGCACCACACTTAACAATGGGCAGAAGTAAAACAAAGTACAAGTTTGATGGAATGAGTGAAGACCCGAGGACACAGAGCAGTGCTGAAAATGGACGGGACATCACCACAGGAAAGAAAAGAGGTCACTAACAGTCGATGGCCCAGAATGTCAGGTAGAGTGAAGCTGAAAGCAGGCCTGCTGAGTTTCACAGTTGTAGGGGGTCACAGCAGTCACTTGCCAGAGCAGTTCCTTCCAGGGGGCAGAGAGTCTAAAGAATGAGATACTGAGAACTGACACCCAGGCACTTGGTATACTGTATCTTGACAAGACACATTGACAAGATCATATCGTAGTTCTCGTTAATTTTTAAGGAATTATGCATGTAAAAAGCACATGAGTAAAAATATCAAGTGGAGTGATGATGAAGGAGTGAGTACTAATCCCCTCCCATTCTAATAATGACTTCAATATTCCAAATAATGTACCCTGGGGTGGTTCAACACTGAATTTTAATTTTTATCATAGGCTTCTGGGACGCAAGGCTTTCCTTTTGGCAGTTTGACAGCTATACTTGAAAGGGTCCCAAGACCTTAGTAGGTATCAGCTAGACAGATGGTCAAGGTGCAATGAAATTTTGCATCCATTTTTTTTTTTTTCCTAGAGGTCTTTAAAACCAAATTGTGTCATTAGAATGTTAAGCTTATTCAGCACTTGGCAACCATGATAGTCAAGGTGTTTTAAAAGGTGTCTTTACTCTTAAGTTTCTTTAGGAGGAAAGATGACAAGGTGATAGAGAAAAAAAATCAAATAGCCACAAGAGAAATTTCTGCTATATCTAAAATTATTGATTTCTGGGCAATAATCTTTTAGATATGCATTCTCTGATCTTACTAAATAAAGAGCACACAGAGATAAGGTGGTGTGGAGGTGACATTTAGCACAGTGTTGTAAGTCAAACGACTTGACCTTATGAACAAAAAGCATTATTTGATGAGGTAGCGACAGAGACACCTAATACTTTATACTATATTTACATAGCTAATGAGAGAATTAATTATTCTGATGAGCAACATCATAGGAAGTCAATCTCAAGTGGTGGTAACATATGTCAGTATGGGCACAGAGGTAGAAAGGAATTCAAAGTGAGATGCAGATCTTTAGGAAAACAGCAAATGATAATAATGGTTTGTCACAACGTCAACTTCACTGTATAAAAACTTAAGAATGTCTAGCGTGGAATTTCACTCACCTAGCTCTTCATTTTCTATGACTTCAAATGTGGCCCAAACATCACCTTTCACAGGAACAATATTTTTTATTGCTAATATATCATTAGTTAACTCCTCAGCTTCCATCACAGGAGATATCTGTAAGAGAAGGAATGTTTTCAATGATGTCTGACACAGAAGTAGGCTTGTGCTAGGGCAAGAAGGTTCCCTATCTATGGTTCTCCAAGCACAACAAAAACACCCCAATGAGATTTCTTCCACAGAATACATTGTAATGTCAAGGTAAAGGTATACTGGAATAGGGACTTATTAGGGAGAACTATTTTTTTCTTAGTAAGCAATTATGTCACTCAAAAGAGATGACGCTAGTCTCAAAAAAAAAAAAAAAAAAAAAATGCAACTAACCTCACCAGGCCAGCCTGATAATTTTCTCACAGCAAAACTTTTCTCATGTCTTTCTATAATCAAGAGTGGAGAGTTACTTGTTTTGTTCAGCCTGAACTCTAAATAATATGAAGATGATTAAATAGTATCCGTCATGCCAAGAAGCCCCAGGGCTTTGGTGTCTGTGGTGTTCCCTGTCATGCCAAGTGACAGATGGTGGCATACCAACATACAGTGTACATTCAAGATAGTAACTCAGGATTAAGTCAATTCTGCAGTGCCAGTCTGGGACACAGATCCACAAACGTCTCAAAGTCAGAGGCCACTGTATACGCATGTTACCTTTTCAGGGACTCTGGAATTTCTATTAGTTTTTTCTTAGTTTAGGACTTGACAATTGTGATTATATAGTACTCAAAATCAACAAGGTTTTATTTAGCTAAAATCCACCGGTAAGACATTAATAATTAGAACATTGCAACTGTAACGTACTTTGCATTTTTGAGCAAAAGAATATCCTAACTTAAAATTTCGTTAGATTTGTTGATTAGTCCTGTGTGTGTGTGTGTGTGTGTGTGTGTGTGTGTGTGTGTGGTGTGTGTGTGTGTCTGCGCGCGTGCACACGCATGTGCACTTACACATCACTATAGGTAACTCACTCATTCTCTCTTCATGTAATTCAGGGCTTCATTTACGAATTACATTAATTACACAATGAAACATAATCATTTTCTATTTATAGAAGCTCAAAGCATTGTAACTTACAAAGGATCTCAACATCCAGAAACAGCATGGAGAACACGAAGCAATGGGATTGCAGGTGAGTGATTTCATGATGCCCCAAATCTGCACTGCTCTAAATGATTTTTTAATTTAACTTTACCATGTTATATATTCGGCTGTTTTTCCTACATGTATGTTTGTGCATCACGTGCATGACTGATACCAACTGAGATAAGAAAGGGATTCAGATTCCCTAAAACTGAATTTACAGATGGCATGAGCCACCATGTGGATTCTGGGAACCAAACTGGGGTGTCAATGAAGGGCAGCCAGTGCTCTTAACTGCTAAGCCATTTCTCCAGCCTTGGAAAGATTTTCTTAAAAAGAAACATCACATCTTCCTAAATAACTGCAAGCAAGTGAGAAATGAAGCAGATGAAATAGGTGGCAGGAAGTACCTTGAACTCCACACCCGGGAAAGCAGTGATGCATGGAATACATACAACAGTATAATGAATATCACCTTTGGGTTACGATGATCCAGGTTTGTGCTGTGTCCTTAATGTCTTTTAATTACCACCTGCCATTCCCCAAAACTTGGTCTATTACCTGTCTCCAGGGCACGAGACCAACATCAACAGTATAAATTCAGCAACATGGTGTTGCCATCTTAAAGCAATATACAAATGGTACTGAATATGGCTGAAGCATTGGTTGCTGCTGTTTGGCTTTTCAAGATCATTTGGGGTTATATAGTCTTTTATTTAAATATAGTGAGAAAATATGAGAACTTTGCCCAATTGTAATAATTAGTACAACTTCGTTAGAAAGACAAAATTTAAAATTTGAAACACTTAAAAGAGTATATATTTTTTTACAGAATATATATGCACATATATATCGTCTAACACCAACAATAGACTTTTGTTAAGTGATTTAACCTGTAATTTGATTTGTAATAGCTTTTTATATTCATTATGACCACAGTCACACCTTCACAATAAGAGCTATGATGTAACCATGAGTAGAAAATGTCTCCCACAGATCTGATCATAGAGTCCATGACCACATTCCAGTTCCATGTTTCATAGCAAGGCAGCTAATGACATATGGTCATAAAACATAACCACTCAAATTATCTAAGTTAATAGTCACCCTATATTTTAATATCTTAGAGTTTAAAACAGATAATAAAGTGAATTTCCGTTATGTGGAAAAATGTGTAATCTTTACACAAGAAAAAGCATCTTACCAAGCAAGAACATACTACCGCTACTATCCCTAAAGATGACTAATTTTGAACATAATAGAATTTAAAATATCTATTTGTAACTCAGGTCAAAGAAAAGAAAGAATTACTTAATATTTAAGTTTAAATGTTGGAGAATGGATGATGATGATAATAATAATAATAATGATGATGATAAAAAATACTAGCTACTTATTGAGCAGATATTTAGAAAATAATTTGCTATGTGTTTACATACATTTAGACTACATTTTAGATAAGAGGAGAGCACGTACTGGCGTTCAGTTTGTTTTTTAGAACCTATAGAAAAACCTTAACTAATACACAGATGATGCTCTCTTCTAAACCGCTAAACTACTAGATTCTTAGAAGATATGGCTAGGAAAGGTCAATATTGCCATTAGTCACTGTTTGAACTGAAGAGAGCCTAACCTACAAAACATGCTGGAGAAATATGCCAGTGAACACCACCTCTTAGGATTCCAGTGGCATTCTCTGTACTGTTCTTTAGGACTCACCCGAATTATAATACTACAGTCAGGTTCCTTCCTTTCCACATACACTTCAATTAGTAAGTCCCCAGCCTGGGACACCTGGAAAGGGCAGATGTGAAGACAGCACATGTAAGTACACCACAAAACCCCAGATATGGCACCTAAGACAGTTGCAAAATGCTTGTCATACTTCTCAAAAATGTACAGCAATGAAATCAGCTCAATATCTTCTGTATTACTTATTTCAGAATGTTCTTGAATACAGACAACAGTTTCTAGAGTTTAGACGCTGAACAAATGGTATTGCTAGCAACAGCAATCACAATATGATTTTTTAAAAATATCATACTCAAGGCTTTAGTGTCTTCAAACACTGAAGCAATGACTCTAGAACGGATGTAGCCTCCATTTGACAAGAGTTTAGGAGCCACAGAGTATGTAAAGTTCTTAATTTGTATGCACATGATCATGAAAGGCAAAATAAGCATTGCTGAATTTTCATGCAGTTGACACACTCTAACACAGAAAAGGGGAAGTAAGTCACATCAGAGCTGAACTACAGTTATAAACAGGGAAGGTAATTTAGCAAGGAATGGAAAAGTAAAATATTAGATTAAGGTAGACAAGCAAGGTGTTTTAGTTTGTATTATCCTTCCTGAAGCATTTAAGAATGCTTAATTGAGTCATTACATGCCCAGAGACTAAATGAATAAGTTAAAAGGAAAAAGGAAAAGAGCAGGACAGCACAGTACAGACCAACAGAATAAAACAGAGGCTAAAGAACCAAAATTTTATTTATATATATATTTTTATAAATCCACTGTCTAACCACTTGAAACATCTGCCACCAATATTTTAAATTATTCTGAGATGTAACCATTCTGAATTTAAATTTCCCTGACTTAAAATTGAGTGAGTTAAATCTGTGGGACAAAAATGAAGTACTCTCGTTTTGTGTCTATATGCACAGAAAAACTTATTTCCAATGTTTCTAAGTTTTGATCCTCCACACAATTTCTTGGGAGGAAGATACAGCTGACGTTTTTGCTTTTCGCTATTTGTATAAACATCACAGCAAGAACAAAGCATTTTAAAAATTAAAGAAGGCAAATGCACAAACTACTCAGAGTGAGCCAAAGAGTAAAATAGCTAAGAAATAAAAATAAGGTAAAGATAATACTGCAAAACAAAGGTTTAAATAGATTGAAGCAAGACTTAAGCAGAAAGAGCCAAAATTTCCCCATTATTCTTATTGCCTTTCTAAATAACTTTTTTATTTATGGTAAATCCAAAGTGTCCATAACTCATTTCTTTGCTGTGAAATAGAAGCAGATACTCAGGCAATAACGATATAGATTAGATTGCCAAAGATTTTTCTCAGGTTCACAACCCTTCATTTCAGGGCTGAATAACATCCATACCAATTGAGAATTATAAGCACTAATAATAAACCAGATTATTTTCAGTTTGGTGTTAAAGTTAATTCCTCTGAAAGTTGCATTAATTACTTTCAGTGAAAATGGAGGGAATCATTTGTTAAGTAATTAATATCAGAGCATGAGTTGGCGGGGAATCTAAGCATGCACTCGCCTGCTAGATGTAGAATGATAGCTGCAATGATCCTTTTAATTAGAAGCAGACATTTCAGGACTGAAGCAAACTTTGGGTCTGACTAATAAGCAGGAATTTGCCTCATTATCTGAGTGTAATTGTGAACAGAGTACATTTTGACCCATTTCTATTATTTACAGTGAAGCCCTGAATCCACTATCGTTCCTGGTTACCAGAAGATGATTAATGATCAACCTTAAGTCTTTCCGGTGAATTCATCAAACGAGGTAAGGAACCCTGGGAAAGCATGGTGCATCCTTAAACACACAAATCCAATGTATGACTAGGAAAGCAAGACAGGATTTAGAAAAGCAGACTTAAGACAAAAGTTAGTATGCACTACACAGGTCACCGTAGAAATGGTCTCATTAATGCAATCATCTGAAAGCATGCAGCGCAGAAGCATGTAAGAAATCATTTATAATTCCCTAAGCATAAGGGATAAAAATCATTATGCAAGTTTGCAATTTATTCTGGTATTTCTTTGGCTTTAAATGCTTCCTTTGACACCCACTGGCATGGCCACTAGAGTTTTTGTTTTTAGTAAATACTAATAATTGCTTACTTAATATTTAAAGTTATATTAACATGCCCCGCATGTGTTCATCGGCTTCAGAGTTACCCCACTCCTTCATCAGGCTCTTTTACTTTGCTTAGAATAGAAACTTGAACACACAGCACAAACGTATTCACAAAAGTTTTGTTTTTAAAAGTCTTTAGAGACTAACTCTTACTACTCACTTGAGTGTCTTTCCACTTGGTTATAAAGCTATTTTCTATGTCCATTTGTTTGACTTGGTCTTCTTTAACCTGTTTAAAATATAATTTGGAATATTCTAATAACATAGAGTACACAGAGCAAGGGTGCTCTTCCTTACCTAGATCCTCAGGAATTTAAGTAACAACAAACGGCAAGCTGACCAGGATGGCTCTGGTTACCATCATCTTGATCACATGAGCCCACAGCTAGGGCAACATGAAGCCAACTGGACTGAGTTTCTTTGGGCTCAGAACATGCTTTGGCGATATCTCATCAGATCGAGAGTCTAACCAAGGAAAACCATAGCGATTTACAGACACTGGTTCTCATCGGCAGTTTCTGAAAGTGCTTGCAAGTGAGAAACATGGTCTACCACTCAAACCCAAATATTACTTAGGGGCTTATTAAACTTTTAACAAAAACGTAAGTTCAAGAAAACCATGAAGGTAACAATTTAGCTTTATTAACATAATAGAGATAGCATATAAAGCCACATCTATTTTGTTTATCTCAGCATCAGATCATTTGAAAGAAGCTGCTGTTGATTAAAAAACAAAAACAACAAACAAACAGGAGGAAATGAGGAAGAGAGCAAAGAGCAATGAAAAGACGGTTCGGGGATGAACTCTCCTAAAAATTAAAATACAAACTGTTATATTGGAAAAAATCATCCATTTTCCTTTGCTAAGGAATTCTGTGGTTAATTATAGCAATAAAATAAAATAAAATAAAATTCTCAATATTATTAAACTTCCATACCAATTCATCTGGTTTTATCTGGTACATCTGCACCCACAGAGCTCAAGAAAGTATCAGTTGAGCAAGCTTTCTCTAGACCAAAGAGGTGGTGTGAGAGTTATTTACATACCAGAATGGACTTTTACCCAGAGCCACAAAAGCCTGGCCTTATTTTCCACATTTTATCTTCCTTAAACTATATAAGCATCCCTACTGTTGTAGTTTACTGATAAAACATAAATATACTCACTTCTGAGAACTGCAAACTGAAGAGTGAAATAAATACCAGTGAGGCCCCAGTAAGAGCCATAAGATAATGCTTCCGAATGATCCTCCAATTGGAGCCCAGTGAAACACACACACCACTCAGGAGTGATTTGAATTGCAGCATTTAACAGGCTTTTGTTGATCACTGAATTTGTTAAATTCATAACTTCACACCTCTTGGTAGACATACTTAATGCATATACACAGTGAAAAGAAAACACACACACACAAGCCTGTAAATAGTATGCTGTCCAACAGACAACAGATGGTGAAGATATTTAAAAGCTGCTGCTACATTTAAATGAATGGTTACTGTTTTAAAAGCCAATTATATCTAAGCACATCAAACCTAAGTATCCTTCAAAGTCTCTATTTTAAATATTTATATAGACCTGAATGTTTATTAATCTATTGTAGCAAAGATGGGACATATAATTCTTACCTCAAATATTTCAACATAATTATTAATTAAGTCTTCGATTACATTGACTTCTTCACTAGTTTGTCCCTTAGTTTGAAATAAGCAGGATGAAAAGACCAATGCCAAGTTATGGGCATTCATGTGATTAATTTCTGAGCATTTCTGAACCCTGTAGGATGAAAGTATTATCTCATTATGCCATACTTGTATTCAAGAATTTCATAGAAATATAAGTAAAATCCTCAGTTATAATTTTAAATGCACACAGAGTATGAAGCTCTTCAAAATAATGGTTGAGTGAAGATTTAAAGATAGACTTATAGTCCAGTTAAGAACAGAAGAAGAATTAAGTGGAGTGATGCCTAGTACTCAAAGATTGACAATATATAAACAGTGGCATGAACAAACTATGCCTAGAGCAGAAAAATACAGAAGCCCTGGTCTGAAACAGTGGATGCAGCTGTATCATACATGAAAGAGAGGGGAGGGCAGCAAGTCAAGATGGTACAAGCTTTAACAGGGGTTGTTAGACCTGTACTGAGAGGTTTCAGGTTGTAGGCAAGGCTACAGTTTCTATAAAGTGCACACTCAGCCAAATACACAGACTCTCTGGCTCTTATTAAAGCCAGCAACAGTTATCTGGCTGTTTATCTATCATTAACCAGCCAACCCCATCAGAGGGGCTGCTACACTAGCCTAGACTTGATGACATACCTACTTCCCTCTTAATAGAAACAAATTTAAATAGTTCTATATGACTTAAAGTCCTTTTGTAACAGGTTTTCATCAGGCTTCTCAAAACAGGATACCATTACATCTCAAAAAAGCAAACATAAAATTAAAACATAAGGCCATCTGCATCTCAGAAACTATTAAGAATACCTTTATTTTATCATTTATTATTGTTTTTATCTCATTTTACTGGCGCTTTAGCTACATGTATGTATATGTACCGTGTGTGCCTGATGCTCACATGTAGACCAGAAGAGGAACTGAATCTCCAGGAACTGGAGTTCCAGGATATGTTGGGATGTCACGTGTGTGCTGGTAATGGAATGAACCTCAGCATTCTGCATGATCAGTAAGGGATCTCAACTGATGAGCTCTCTCTGGCCCCAAGAATGCCTTTATAACATAAATAGATAATGACAAGAAACTATTGTGTTTGGATACTGTAAAGAGTATCCTTTACAAGTCACCCATACAAGATAAACATGCTTCACAACAGCTGTCATCCCCACAAGGGGGAGCTGTAAGGATAAACTATCCAATGAGACACACAAGTTCAAATACGTGTTCCTGATCTTCAGTGAGTTTTCACTAACTGAATATAGACCAGCTGCTTGACTTGACTTAATTACAGTGAACACACACACACACACACACACACACACACACACACACACACACACACCCCAAGAGAGAGCGAACTATTCTTGACTGAGGTGCTCCTAGGTACAGACTCTAGAGATGCACATAAAAGCGATTAAACATGACAGTAAAACTTATGATAATGTCAGAAATCCACAATAAAATGCAAAATTGCATAGCAGGGATTAGATAAAGGAAGTGAAATAATCATACACGATTTACAAGATGGAAAAGCAGCTGGAACTTAATAAAGGAAGAAGCAACAACTGTTCAAAACTACTACTGCACTTTTATTACACTAGACTGTAAATATCTAAAAGAAGTTATCTGTGTCTCTGTTGCTAGAATCTCAGTCAGAGACTCTTGCTTTAATCACACCATAGTACATAATGAATACGTGCTGGGTGGAATTAAGTGGTTGCTACTGTTGGCAAAAGTGAGTTATTATCCAGGTCAGGTATTGCATTAAACACTGTATCAACCTGGCAGCCTCCAAGGTGACCCACACTTTGATGACATTACCCAATTCCCAATTTTTTTTGAGACTGATTCAGTAAAATCATCCCTCCGTGAACCTCTTTACCTGTCAATACATTTAGTTTCTCTGATAACCTTAAGTTTGGGGGGGGGGGGACTGTGTCCACTACAGATTGTTTTCTTTAGATCTTGGTACCCAGATACTGCTGTTGCCCAGTATTTCATGACCAGCCTTCTTACAGTGTTTGCATTTAGCCTTCTCTGTCTCTTCTCATGTGTTCCCGTTACAGGAGCTCCCAAGCTAAGGCAGATTATATTACTCATTTCTTATAAAATCCAAGTGCCCACAGATGACTTACAAAGGCTTTCACAACCTCCTGCCAGGCAACTATAAATGTCTTGTCACCTTGTACTCATATGGCTCAGAAGATACATTCCACCCATCTATTGGGCTTTTCTTCAGTCTTTTGCTTGCTTGCTTGCTCATTTAGACAAGCTTACTCCGGATGTTCCTGAACTCCTGTGATCAAGCAATTCTTTACAGCTTCCTGAGTAGCTATGACCCCTTGTATATATCTTTGTTATACAGACAGTTCATATGTCTCTCTAACACTGAAGAATTCCCTGAAGTGCAGACATTCCTTAGACCTCATCACATACTGACACCTTCATTTTCTCTTACTTAGTTCTAAAAGCGTATGTTACATTTTGTTATAGACTATCATATATTTATCTGTATGATGCAATGTAAGTGTATGTTTTCTAGGCTGGAGATAGAGCTCAGTATGGAGTCCTGCTTAATATTCTCAATCCTGACCACCAAAAAGGAAAAACAAAGGTGGAGCTAAAGAAACCCCTAAAGAATCATTTTTACCGTAACAGTTTGGATGTTACAAGAGAATAGTTGGTTGCCAAAGACACTAGAGAATATTTCTAAATAATTTTTCATATCAGCTACTTTTATTTAAAAAAACAAACAAACCAGGCAAACCTCAAGTTTGCAGAATTCACAAGTCAGGCGCCTCCCTACTATAGAGCGATGGCCTTCAGTATTCAGTCACCCAGTCTCCTCTATAGCACCATGCATCATGCATAAAATCCCCTCCTTATGCATCTGTCCCCATATATTATACACAAAAACAAGTCTCTTTAATACTTGCTATGTTTATAGTCTACAATAAGAAAATCAATCTTTCTCCAATTTCACACTCAAAACATTTTAAATCTCCTGCTCATTAATTGAATTCAAAGGGAGTGATATATGAAATTATTTCTTATTTATTTAAGAGCACCTCCAACATATTCAACTGTAAATATACCTTAATTACAAAAACGTAGGGTAAAGTAACAGTTCTTAAGACTTGAAGGTTTCACAGGAAGACATGGGAGGTCACCTATACAACTTTAAATTTAAAAGACAATGCCATATGGACAGCAGTCACGCTTTAAGATGCTCAGAAATTTCAGAGGTCCACCTACCTGTAAAGGTGTTCAATTATAGCTGCCAGTGTTACTCTGCTGACCCCTGGGAGAGTGCGTATAAATGCTCTGTATTTTTCAGTTCGTTCCTTTTCATCCTGTGTATCTAAGGAGAGAATGTTTTATATTTAAGCTAATCATTTATATTGTAAATGTATTTTTCAATATTACTCTAAGTGATACAGTCAGGTCTCAAGAGAAAAATACTCAAACTTTTAACACAATTGACTATAATTCTGAAAAAAAAATTAACCAACTTATTTGCACAAGATTCACACACTCATACATTCTAGTTCTTAAAATTTGTAGCTTAAAATTAAGCCCTTTCAAATGGGAGGGCAAAAGGGTTTTTATATAGCTCATTTTATGGACTTTTCCAACTTAACAGGAATACATTCAACAAATTCAGCAAACTTTAGCACACATTGAACAGCCAAGCCAAAGGTGCATTACTTCTGACTAGAGAAGAGCTGCACCATTTGTATGTGAAAATGATATTCTGACCCCTTTTCCTTATGAAATCCTAAATATCTTTCCAAAGCTACGAGCCATCCCAGAACTATGAAATGCGCTGCGCCTTTGATCTACATAAAGGACCTGTTACCAGCCCAATAGCCTTCAAATCCCAGATGAAAAAAAAAAAAAAGAACCATGTGGAAGAGGTGATGTCCGGGTCTCAACACCATAATTCAGATTTAGAAGATAATGGACCTTCTGCCATTGTTGTGAAGAGAAATTAATTGGTCCATCAAAGGACAATGAGAAAGAACTGCCTTCTCTCCTCTTAGCTACAGAAGACAAACCTCTGTCATAACTGAGGGCTGGGAACTTTGCACATTGTAGAATTCAGGTGAAGTGCACTAGCAGCTCAGTCCAATCTATTAGCTGACATGGGAAATACCGGCCACTCTTTGTAGCAGCAACTTTTGCTGACCTTGCACTTACTCTTCAGGTTCAATCCCCAGTGACCTTTGGAAGCTACTCGCTTTAATTCCCTGCTGAGCCCTATGTAGTTATTACTCAAAAAGAGTCAAGACAATCCAAAGATTCTTTAAAATGATACAGTCACTTGAAAAGTTCTGTAAGACCCCTGGGGATACAGGAACTGGGACATATTTCCACGCATGAGATCCATAAAAGGAAATATTGTATGTGACTCTGGAAAAGTGGGAAGGGAAAATATCCAACCACCAAATAATTTTAGAATTATTTGTTATCTGCAGGGTAATCTTTTAAAATACATTGTTTGCTTATAGACCCAATCTTCTCCCCCTCCCCCCCGCCATTTCTGAATGTGTACTTGGATCTCACTGTAAACCATGATTTTAGGTGACCTTATAGGAGAACTGTGTAGTGCCTGGCTCAAAGATATCTCCAAGAAAATTCTCAAATAACTCATCCCCAAGTCAAAGATGAAAACTTTACTTTCTGAAATAGGCTTGACACTTGCTAAGCACCTCTTCTGGGTCAGCTAACAACAGGGAAGACTTCTCTCCACAAAAAGCAAAGACTTACTGGCTATTTATGATGAATGCTTTTACATAAAAACAAAAAGTTTATATTAACAATTAGATATATTATAATTTCATAGTTATTCACGCTAAAACCATCTTTAGAGTACTGCAAGGAAACTGCCCTTTTGGAGACATAGTATCTAACAAAACAGTTTAAAACCCAGGAAATTATACTGTCATCTCTCCTTGGGACTACAGTTGCCTCTCTTGATTAGAGAAATGCTTGGGAGCAAGCCAAAGACTAGTGTCTGCATTAGATAGTTAAATAATAAAACACTACATTATGATTGACAATTCTACACTTTTTTTTTGTTAATATTACTATAGGGTATTGGGGAAAATTTTAAGCTGCCATTATTTCGTGATACAATGTCAGAATTAATCCCTTCAAAGACATGCATTCAGCTTAAGACTGACTTGGATTGCCAAATTCAAGAGCCTTTTCCCAAAACCTTCCAAAACAGATTCTCTATATATACATATACATGAGATATTTTTATTGTTATGGTATAAAAGAGCTGAAAGTTAAAAACTGTAAACAAAGATTGAAAATAGGCATTTTGAAAACACTTTGGACACATGAGAAATGTTAGTAGTTTACTAAAAACATAAAAATACAAATATTTCTTACAAATGTGGACTGAACGCTGTAAAACAACAAAAGGTAAAAATCTTAAAATGATTTTATTGTTGGAATGCTTCAGTAAAGGATCTAGTTTTAATTAAAGTATGTAAAACAATTTTATTAAAAGTAACAATTCAATAAATAATTTAATAAATCCTTGGTCTATTAATAAAGTATTCCCT
>OU015747.1:8387267-8400162 GCA_907169655.1 Acomys percivali | reverse complement strand
ACACACACACACACACACACACACACACACACACACACACACACAAACACATACACAGCAATGCCAGAAGTTTTCCAAACACTGGAGAAGTAGCTGAAGACAATAAGACAATAAAGTATTTTATAGTGTGTGTAGATATTCTGAAATGGCATTTGGGAATACGTACCAAGAATCTTAACATGTATATGCAAAGTTTTGACAAGTATTTCCAATCACAAAACATGGCCACAAGCACATAATTTGAAGTGAAGGCAACAAACTGTTTTTGTCCTTCCTTCATGCATGTGTGCATATAGCAAGAAGCATATCTGCCAGAGTATCTGAAAATGAACATGAGCTTAGTTCTGCCAAAATTTTGGAAAGGGAAAATGGCTTGGAATGTATTATCCTATACATCTGGATAATGTATATATAGAATAGAGACCATATCATAATGTCCATGTACAAATTCTCATATTTTCTAAAACACCCAAGTCATGTGTGGCACATTCACTGAGTCTATTTTGTGCTGCCCATATGTGCACGAATATAGGGCTATCTACTGGAGATGGGCAGGCTCCCAGGAGTCATGTCTCCAAAGAAAATGGACTCTCCCATAGCAACCATCAACTGCCAATAACTTACTTTTAAGTCCGCCAACTATCACCTAGTCCTTGCTCCTGTACCTTAACAATGAAAATCTAAACTCTTGGTCTTCAGTTCTAGGTGTGACATTAATATCATGTCTTCTTATTCTTCCTACGACAGGATCAGGAAACACAGTTTCTTTAAGAAGCTGGATCACAGACATTTCTAGAAGGGACCTGAAACTTGGTCTGTTAGAACACAGTAAGATCTATTTCTCATCTTATGAAAGAAGAATCAAAACTGGGTATGGTTGTGTAAGCCTTTAATCCAGTACTCAGGAAACAGAAGCAGACAGATCTGTGAGTTCAAAGGCGGCCTGATCTACAGAGAGAATATCCTGCCTTCAAGTGAGAGAGACAGAGACAGAACCAGAGACAGGCAGACAGAGACAGAGAAAAGCACATATTCTACCTTGGAAAGTGTTATACATCTGCAATAGTTATCACTGTAAGGTATCTTTGGAAATGCTCGCTGTGACTTCCTTTCTATTTTGTAAGCAAGCTCTCAAAGAAGAATATGTTACTTATCACTGTAGGCTTTTTGCCTCCAATGGGAAAAGATGAAGCATTTGGCTGAGTGAACATTTGCTCATTAGATTTATAATGCACTTATTTTAATTGTGTGGTCAAACATTTTTGCCAATGCCTGTTCCCACGAGACTGCTACCAAAACCAAGACAAAACAAAACAAAACAAAACAAAACAAAACAAAACACCATTTCCATCATTCACAGAACTCCCTCATAATTCTTTGAAGTGAATCCTTTCTTCTATCCATCCCAGGGAAATCTGGTTACTTCTCTGTCATTATATATTAGACTACTGGCTCTATTATTTCCTATAAATGAAAGGCCATGCTGTTACTCTTTTGCATTTTTTTTTTGTTTATTCAGCACAATATTCTCAAGGCTTGGTTATATTGTTAATACAGATATATTTAGAATTAATAAATACTAATAAATTAATTAGTGTTCTATGCATATGTGACCATCACATTTTGTGTGTACATTCACTCACTAGGGACACCAAACCCTTCTTTTTAATTCTAGAAACTGAGCCTATTGGTACCTTTGTGGTACTATGTCTATATGTTGTTACCTACTTTGAATAAATATGCTGAGGCTAACTCACTAGAATATAATGATAAGTATACATTAACTTTATTTTAAAAATCAATATGTCACTGGGGAGATGGCTCAGTGAATACAGTGTTTGCCACACAGGTGTAAGGACCAAGTTCAGCACCCATGCAAAAGACAGCAGGTGTGCTGGCTGATACCAAAGAGGCCGATGTGTGCAGTCAATGGCAAACTGGTTAGACAGCCACATCTCCGAGTGCCCGGTCTAGCCTGAAAACCTGTCTCAGTAAGTAAAGTGGTGGGAGATGAAGAAAGACAGCCAACGTCAACTTTCGTCCTCCACCCACACCAGCAAACACATGTATGTGTATTGCACACACGTGTGCTCACATACATATAAGTACACATGTACACCAGACATACATAAACAAAAATAATCGGGATAAAATATTTTTCAAAATGACGACTGTATTTTATATCATTATACTTAGCCAATCCTGTTACGCCTTTTTCAGAGTTTTCCTTTCAGTTTTTTTTTTTTTTTTTTTTTAAAACAGGGTTTTCCTGTGTAGCCTTGGCTGTCCTGGAACTCATTCTGTAGACCAGGCTGGCCTTGACTCATGAAGATCCACCTGCCTCTCATTCCTAAGTGCTGGGATTAAAGGCACGCGCCACTACTACCCGACTGAAGTTTTCATTTTGTTTTGCTTTCCTTATTAAGCTTGTTTGAAGAACCAAATTTCTAACTTGGCAGTGCTGGGGAATGGGTTCAAGACAAGGATTGTCTAGAACTTAAAAAATAACCCAGGGTCACCTCAGAGTCATAATCTTCCTAAGTGCTAGGACGACAGAGGTGGGCCATCAGGCCCACATTTACGTTTCTAATTTGAGAAAGTATTACAGATTTCACTTTTTAATTACAGTTCCAAGACTTGCAACTATATTTCAGTTGTCACCCCAGTATTTGTACTTCTTATCAAATGTGTTTACTGTGTTCATCTACAAATAAAACACTGAGAAAAACATGTGACCAGGATTGCCTAGTTCATGTATCTGAACTGTTCAACTGCATCTTATGTGTTATTGTATTTGGTATAAAATTGTTCATAAATTCCATTGCCGTCATGGTAGGCAATTGCCGTATCACTGAGACAGACTCTCAGCCCAAGAATCCAAATTTGTACAGGATATATCTTTTCGAGCATTGCATTTTTGAGCTCTAGAAATTACACTTGACTCCCATGTGTACCCTGTCTAGTGTATACCTGTAATCTCAGTACCCAGGAAGCTGAGGATGAGACTAATAAGTTCAAGACTGGACTGTGCTACACAGAACCTCACCTCCAAAAGAGGAAGTTAATTTCCCCCCCCTCACTTAAAGATATTTGTAATGATGTATATGTTTTCTCTGACATCTCAGAAAATATTTATAATATTTAAAAATTACTTTTAGAGTCTTTGCTAATTACATTATCTTTTAATTTTTTGATGTATCTATGAACTGGTTATGACTTTGTTTTTTCTCTTCTCTCATAATCTTACCTGAAGGTTAAACACCATGAACATTGAGGTACTGAGTGAGATTGTGACACATTCCCACAGAGAATATTAATGAATGTTTTCTCATCATATCCTGTTCAACCCAAAGAACTAAAGCATTTGTGAAGCCATGGGCCTTTTGAGGATCTATCTTAAGCTTGAAGTATAATTAGAACACCTGTTTGTCTGAGGCTGAGTTAGGCACTGTACTTGGATACTGTCTTCTGTGGGTCTTCACTAAATGTCCAGCATATGTAACGACATCATTCTAACAAAGGTGGATAAGAATTTGAACATACCCCACTACTTCCTATGCCATAAAGCTTATTTGATTAGTGACATTCTGGGAGGTGTTTCTGCCTGACCTCTTAAACATCCATAGTACACATTAGGATTAACAAACAAACAAAAAAACACCAACAATAAAAGATATAAAAAACCTCCTGCAAAGACTTCAAAACTTTACATAGCTCCTTTGCTTTGAGCCTCATGGGACTCCTATCTCAGAATTTCCCCCCACCCCCGCCATTGTGCCTGGGTTTCCCTTTCTTTGCTCTGTAAGTGTCTGAGAAAGCCTAGACCACCACAAGTCTCACCTCAGTTGATTCCTTTCTCTCTGCATTCACATTCCAGAAACACCAACTGTTAAGAACTCTGAAAGCAGTTGCTTCCTCTATTCTGTAGAGTTTTCTAGTTACTTAAAGAGGAACAGCATGTGCTGAGTGATTTCCCCCGATGCCAGCACAGGTGTCTGGCACACTAACTACATTTAGCAGTGTGACCCTAACATCTTCATTTTAGTTTAGAGACATTTTTCCTTCTCATTTCGATAAGAAATTGGGACACAGAGATGGAATTTTAGTAAGAAAGAAGAAACTGCTAATTATTAGGAGAATATGCAGATTCAGAGGTGGCAACAACAAGAATAATGAATTGGGAAACATTATTATAAATAGATTGCTTATTCTGAAGCCTAGAGCTCAGTAAACAGTCTCAAGCCACTTGATTCCTCAAGGATGATAAAGTGAGTTTCCCAGTCTCATCTTTCACACTATCACACAAACACTTGTATGTGCAACATGAGAAAAAAATTGTATAACCAGCCTGCTCAAAGCTTTGCTGATATTTCACTGACTGCAGCATGAACTCACATCCTCACATTTAACAATAACTTGTAAGATGTTCTTTAAGGATGCTCTCTGCATTCTTGAAAAGGTCCTGAAATTCTTATGAGTAATTTAACTGGAGATGGAGTATGCCATCCACCTATCTTCCCAATCCACTGGCTTTGGTTTTGTTGTCACGTTCTCAAGGTTAAGTCCTACTTGGACTACGTCTGCTCTCATTTCACACAAATTCTCTAAGCCCACGCTGCTTAACTCTTCAAAACTTTGGTCTCTCAGTTTCCTCATTGTTTTTCTACTGGAATTCAAGTTCCAGTAAAATGTACTTTTTCTTTGGAGGGGAGATTATACTGTTCACTTATACCATGAGAAGAGTTATTATTTTCTACATTTTTCTCTTCAACTATTTATTAATATATTTTTTAATTCATTTATGCTTTGTAAGATAGATCTTACTCCATAGCCCAGGCTGGCCTCAACTTCACTACAATCCTCCTGCCTCAGCTTCTCAAGTTTTGGGAGTACAGCCATGAATCACTACACCCAGATTTTCTTCATATCCCCAATTACTAGTAGATGGAGATGCTTCTGAATAAAAGCAAATTGTTGAAACAAATACAATATATGTTCAAAATCAATCTTCTATAACAGGGCACTCCATCTTAAATATTTTTACCATAAAGCATTTGAATGTACAATAGAATAGAACTTTTTTAGTAAAATAAATCTGTAGGTGTGGTGAGGGAAAAAGAGTCTGGGCAAAATTCAGATGAGCTCATTACTAAGAATTAAATCACAAATTTTGCAGAAGCAGTCAAGCTGATATTGTGGGCAATGGGCTACTGTTTAATTTGCAATTACATGCACAATTTAGAAACCACTTTAAGATAATTTAGCCTCAGGAGGATCACTAACATAACCTCTCCCACAAAGCACAATTCCAACTGGGAAAGCAAGAACATACAGGATAATTTAATAGAAAATAAGGACCTTAAATTTAGGGTGCTAATCTCCCAAACCGGGCAAAGTACTCAGTTCCAAAATTGTGGAACATATTATCATGGTGTTTATTCCCCAGTGTTAGATTCATTATGTCGGGGATTTGCAATTAAAACCAAAATGCAGTCAGCCTTGAGAACCATCAAATGCAATGTGCTTTCCTATAGGTCAGCCAGGGGACTGAAAACAAAAACACACACACAAAACATAGCACCTTCACTCCTGTTTCTGGCAACACAGCTGAGTTATTGCCTTTGTTTAATATACCCAAAGGCCTTTCAGCCAAGGCTCAGTGATAGGTGTCTTTGACAAGTTTATAAGCAGCTTTGAAACATGAAGAAAGCGGCTTATTTGAAGGACATGAACAGAGAGTGTGGGTTAGAAAGCACAGTTTCTAATCTTGAGAATAAAGTGCTGTAATCTGCTGAGTATTTCAGTCAAGTGGAGATAGGATCAACTGTCTAGGAAAATGCTTTCTGACTTCTTGGTCTGTACATTCACTAACTTACAAAATCTATTCAAACCATTACTATTTTTTCATACAAAGAAGTTCCAACAAGGAATTGCAAAGGACACAGATTCTACATCCCAGTAACAACATTAGCCAGCACACCAGAAACCCTTAAGTGTGATCATGAAAGCTTTATTTTCCAAAATAGTAATTTTTAAAGAACACAAAGAATACACATTAAAGGAAGGCCATCTGGTATACCTTCTGCTTAGAGCTTTTTAGAGCAAAATTGCTCTGTGTGTGGAAAATATTATTGCAATATTCCTCTTTCTAAACACACTCATGCTATGCTTATAGAGAAAATTATCAGGAGAACTAAAATATATATATTTAAGTAGAGACTATATGTAGTGGGTGATTATCAATTCATGAAGTTTTTCAGTTCAGGGAATTCTTTTTCCACCTTGTGGTTAAGAAACATTAGTGGATTTATACAGTTTAACCAAAGGTGAAGAGGAATGAGGAACATATGAAATTAATTCATTAAGCTTATTTATGATTCATGCCTCTGGTTGAAGCTGTTAATAACAAAAAAACTAAAGGTTAAAACTTGCATCTGGTTGGCTTCCTTGACCCTGAATAACTCACACTATCTCTACATGCCATCAACATGAGTGGTGGAAAGTTGTTTTATTTCCATTTCCAAAATAACCATTTTATCAGGCATTCAAATTCTAATTTAGCTTACAGTCGTTATTTGCCAAAGACCTAACAGACCAAAGGATATGAAAAAGTAGATAATGTGATGAAATTCTCTTATTTTAGCACAGCATTAAAACCGCTTTCTAATAGCCATGGCAATAATTAGCAAGCCGAACGTGAGACAGCTGAATAAGTTGACACCCTCCACGCAGTCACCAGGACTAAGAGCCTAGCACTCACCTTTACGTTCAGCTCACAAAGCAACCTCCCTCTATCAGGGTGAACGGGGTTAGTGTCCCACATCATTCATCACTGTTGCTCACGGGGACTCAACTGAGAATAATTATTTTATTCTTGCCCCTTTATGCTTTTAATCCTTCCTCTTTGTGGTCTCTTTTCATCCTTATACAAGTACAGACCACCATAAAGGAAAGTATGTCCCTGTTGCCTTCCTATGTCAAAGATCCTACCTCTCTAATCTCATTGTCCTCTAGATATCATTAAAGGGCTGTCCCACTTGAGGACAAACCTCATGGGTGCTGTGGTAAATGTGGTCACTTTAAGTGGTCTCTGTTATGAACAGTAACCTATCAAGGAGAGTCGAGGAAAATCAGTTAGTTCTGCACATATCACCATATTCCGTTTACACTAATTCCTCCATATTTCCTCCTTTTCATCTTGCTAACACGCATCTCCATGCTGCCACTACCCAAGATGAGTTCTTAATCAATTATTGAAATCTTACTAAAGGGCTATCTCTCTTCTGTATGTATTGATATCTCAAAAACTGTACCATAGTTCAGGTAATTGGAGTCAAAACTCTTGAGCCACCCTTGAGTAGAGAGCACTGATCTAATTCATCGGCAGGGCACATCCTTTCCTGACCCCTCCAACCACTCGCCAACACTTAGATTCTCAGGTAACCAATCTCTGGCATGACTCTGTGACAAAACTCTAGCTGAACACAGAAGCTTACTCCTGGCCTCACCACAAAGTCCTTCATCAAGTGTCAGAGTGGAATGTTTCTTTAAAAATATTAATGAGATCATGCCAGTTCTCAGTTGAGTCACTTATCATCGTGCTTAGAATTGAAAAAAAATTTGTTCTTTATATACTATGACCTACTAGGTCCTATATAACCATAGCCCTAGGGATATGTCTGAAATAATTTCTTCCCATTCTCTCATTCATTCAACCCTCCTGCCTCTGTGAGCTACAGTGCATCTTTAGCATACCAAGCTGAGCCTCCTAAGGGGATATTCAACTATCAGTGTCTCCATGTCCAGAACCCAGTATCTGATGTGCTAGATCATGGGCCTCCTCACATTATGCACACAATCATTTCATCTGCACTCTCTGTGCACTTACCCTCACTCACCTGCACACAATATTATTCTCACTCACTCTTTTTCATTAACTTGATTATTTTCTTCAGAGGATTAATAACTGGTGGGCAATGATAAAGTTTCTGTGTGTTTTGTGGGGTTCTGTTTTTATGATTTGTATGATTTCCCTGCTACAGTACAGACTTTATGAGGACATGCTTTATGAGGGCAGGGAGCTTGTCAACTTTCACATCATTCTTCCCTCAGCAGGTCAAGCCATCCTGTCCCGATGCCTCGTAGATGCTTAATTAATAGTTCCTATAAACTAAACAATGTCAAGAAATCAAGTTCTAGGTATGAATGATACACATACATAGGCCACATGAAGTATAGGCCATTTGTAGACCCTAAACATACACCTACAATCATCAAACAACTATCACATACCTAAATAAGAATTCCCCAGGTCTACTGGAAATTATAAACAACAATCATGCTATGTTGTCATAAAATATATGAAAAATTGTGGAGGTGGATGTTTCTACAACCTGTCTATATGAAAACCTAACACAGGGTATATAAACAAGAGTTTCTTAAATTTTAAAATAATGGCTTCTCCCTTGAGAACTTAGCCAAAATATCATGCTCCATAGTACTGACAAATAGGAGGAAAAATGATAAAAAGGCACTTACCTCCCTTTTTCTACTAAGAGTAACACATCTAATTTTTCCCCATTTTGAACCATTGTGCTGATTGCTGGAGAGACAGAAGGACAAATATTTCTTTTTAATGTCAAAATAAGCATAGATACACAATTAATACAACTTAGTCACAAGGCTGGGGATAAGCCTCCCAAATTCCTTGTGAAGCTGCCATTACCACATGCAAACTGGAGGTGTACCCCCACAACAAGGGGTGTGGGCGGGGTCCTCTTACTTAGCTCCTGCAGTCTTCGTAGGTGCATCCTCTCTTCCTGAGATTCTTGTGTTTTAAGGCAAAAACACAAACTAGACTTGTCCATAGCAAACCAGCCTTTTCTCCACTGGTCCAGGGCATGGCAGTCTTTGTAGAAGAGTTGACCAATCAAATCATAGTCAGCTTCTGTTAAGTTTTCAGCAACAAAGGGAACAAAATGCTGTTAAAACAAATACAGAAAAGTAAGAAAGACAGTGAAAATAGGAAAGCCTTTCCCTATCTACAGATAGAGGGAAATTGGAAAAAATTATCTTTGTTTTCGTATTTTAAGGAGTACTAAGTAAATACCAAATGACTCTTTTTTTTTTTAAGGATTTATTTATTTATTATTCATACAGTATTCTGCCCACATGTGTGCCTGCACACCAGAAGAGGGCACCAGATCTTGTTATAGATGGTTGTGAACCACCATGCGGTTGCTGGGAATTGAACTCAGAACCTTTGGATGAATAGACAGTGCTCTTAAGCTTTGAGTGAACTTTCTCCCAATGATTCTTGATTGTTTTGTGGTTCTTCTTGCTGTGGGTAGTTTACTGTATATATGTGTAATAATATAAATGTATATGTAAAAACTAAAAAAAATTTAATAATTAAAGAAGACATTTCAAAAAACTTAAATATTGTACAAACTTCAAAAAATAAAAACAAAAACGCTCTGAGACCTAAAGCAGACAGACAATGTGTGTTTTCAAGCAGCACCACCATATACATTGTCTTCTTAGTATGTATACAAAATAAGAAATTTTCTTTCTCTGATGTGAACTCTGGTGTCCCCAATTTGATCACTTCCCCTTGGTGGGGAGGCCTGATGGGTACACAGGGAAAGGGGATGCAGGCTGTGCTCATATGGTGGAGGAGGAGGAGGAGACTCCCCCCTCTCCAGCTGTCAGCCATCTAGAAGAGGTGTGTAGAGTGGAAGGGGGGGGGGGGGGGGGAATGAGATGACATAAGGGAGGGCATACCAATAGGGATGTAATCTGAATAAGCTGTAATAAAATTTTTAAAAGAAATTTTCTTTCTTAGTTTGTAGAATCTTTTGAAAGGTCAGGCTCCTGTGTGTTCCTTTGCATCATTTGCTAAGTCTGTTCCTTTTGTCATGTACATTAGAATAAGTAACATGCTCATGAGAAGGCTCAGGAGAGAAAAAAAAATGGCTTTACACTATGAAGACTACTATAATCATCAAAAATACAGAGTTAGCTCATAAGAATCAGTTTTGCCTGTGTTCTACATGAATTTCTTGTCTGTTTCTGGGCCTAGAAGTCTGCTTTTAGCCTTTTTCAATGGCCAAGTTTGAAAATATGAAAAACTTTTCTTCCTAAAATTGTAGCTACAATGATCATGGAGTTTTGAGCCCCAACCAGAGAACAAAAGTTAAGGGTCTTTCCTGGATTTAGTAGGTGAATATAAAATTTAAGTACCTTGGCTATAGTTTCTGTCCATTTTCTTTGAATCTGAGATGTTTCAGCTCCAAACAGAAAGACACGTTCCAAAGGTAAGTAGATCTCAAATACAAAGATTGGCCTAAGCAAGCACAAATAGAAAGACCACACCACACAATAAATGAATGCAAGCTAAAACTTTAAAAATCAAAAGAAAAGCAAATTAATTAATAATCAGCATACGTAGCATCGACAAATATTTAATAGTAAAATAGCACCTCCAACTATGACTCAAGGAGAATGTACTGGTTAGCATGTGATGATGATAATAAGGTTCACATTCATGAGTATAAACAACATCACTGCAAATCTCTTCTACCATAAAAATTACTAACTTCTCTGTTCCTAAAACTGCTTTTGATTGCGATGTTTATACATTTTCATTAATTATACTTTAAAATAAACAGAGTAAGATACTTTCACATCAGCATCTCTCAGGCTGCTACTAAAATCCCTCAGAGTTTTTAAATAGGTAAAAGACATTATATAAATGATTCTTAATCTTTTAATTTCAACATTTTCAGACCATCAACACAACCAAATATATCTTGAGATGTATCTATGAATATGGTATCTAATACACTTGAGGGTTATCAATGTAGCTTGTTGGGGGGGAGCGTTCACCTGATGAATTTAATATTTTTATTTTAATATGAACCAATAATCACAGGACCTCCTCTCTTCTCCTCTGTTTTACATACGATGTCCTTTAAACAAATATATGATTTCTTGCTTTTAGCCCACTTTTTAAATTAATCACAGAAACAAAAGTGCTTCAATGATCAACACAGAATGTTATAGTACTAATTTTTAAAGAATTTCCAGCGGATGTTCTATATAAAATAAACTGGCTTGAAGATACCATAAAACCTTTTTATAGGAAACAATGGAAGAATACAAAAGATAACGAGAGCCTCATCACCAGTTACAGTGATGACAAATACCTTTCACCTCCCAGAGAGATGCTGAGGGTAGACCTACCCAGTAGTCAAATAGAAGTCCTCTTTATGGACAGCCAGGCAAATAACCTCGCTGATGTTGATGGTGCCGTTGGGTGTGGTGCACTTGTCATTTTCATAGTAACTCAGGAAGCCGCCTTCCAAAACACACCACTTCTTATTTGTCTCTAAGAATGTATAACAAAGCAAATGGCAAGTGGAGTTATAAATTTAAAAAAAAAAAAAAACATGTCTGCATCCAAAAAAAGAAATTGACATTTTCCCTATTTAAGCTAAGGAACATCAAACTACCTCATAAGACATAAAGTTGACAAATTTTTTTCTTCCCAAAAAGTTATCATCTAACTGTAAAGAATGTGCAAGACAAAAAAAAAAAAAAAAAAAAGAAAAAAAGAAAAAAAAAAAAAGAAAAAAATGAATAAGACATTAATGACCAGAAATTCAGGCCAATTCATAAAGTGAAAAGATAAAAAAACAACTCTGGAAACACAAAGGACTGAGGTCCGCACAGAGGATTGTGAGGAGAACAAATGTAGAACAAAAAATAAAACCGAATCCATTGATAAAGAAGAATATAAAAGAAGTGTTCCGAATCCGTAACATCTACAGTGTCCTACTTAACACTGGGGTCAGCACACCACGGAGAGCGGCGCAGTCACACACCATCACCAGCTATGATAAAGTTTTACTGGTACACAGTGATACCTGTTCCTTGTAGATGGCCTGTAACTCATTTGCCATTATGAAGCACCTCCATTTACATCAGAAATGTGGGCTTGAAGGCAGTGAGTCCTGCAGCCTTATAGTGTGTAAAATATCACTAGCTTTAGAAATGGGGGCAGAGGTCAGACAGTGTAGGGACTGATCCTGTCTCTGAGTGTCCAGAATAACAAAAATGTGATAGGAAATCTTGACATTCCTGTTGATTTGGGAAGGAATAAAAGACAGTGGAATTGTGGCTGTCAAAACCCGCAGAGAGCCCCTCTCTCCTACAGAAACCACACTGTGAAAGCAGGTTTTGTATGATGCGCATCGGCTAACTCCTAGGATTTGTCTGGTTACAAAGGGGAGTTAGCATGTGAGATGAAAGTGAAAGACAGGGTTATGAATTTCTCTTTCCATTGTGATGTTTGGGACAAGGAAGACCAAGATTCATTCAAGATTTATCCAAACCTGGGCCATCTCTTTCCAGATCCCATGGAGTGCTGGGGATGTTCTACCTTAGAACTGAGGTTGTAAGCCTAGAGAGCGCGGCATCTAAACTCAGAGGCCAACAGGATTCCAGAAGCTACAGTGCTTCTGTAAGCCCTCAAATGCTCCTCCCTTCACCCCAGTTCAATCAGTCTTGAGCATGTTCACATCAATCATGTTCTACATGTATGAATTCACTGAGCCTGCAAGAATGGCATCAGTCTGTGTTATGCGTCCTTTTCATGGGCACAGGGAAGCTGACTCCGCTTCCCCAGGTCACATGACTAGTTACTACAGGAGTGGGGAAGAATGCAAACAGGTAACTTCTGGAGGCTACGCACTAACTGCTGAGCAAAATACCCACGTGCTTATTACACAATTAGACTATATAACCACTTTTAAAGTTTCACAATAGAGAAGTCCCATATTATAATGTGTGTGTGTGTGTGTGTGTGTGTGTGTGTGTGTGTGTGTGTGTGTGT
>OU015747.1:8366816-8377528 GCA_907169655.1 Acomys percivali | reverse complement strand
AAGAAGAAGAAGAAGAAGAAGAAGAAGAAGAAGAAGAAGAAGAAGAAACCCAAGACTCATGAAGGAAATATCTTTGCCAGCTGCAGTTAAGTTATCCAAGCCACTTTCAGTAGCTTCCTACATGTCTAGTAAGTTAGACAATGTGAGTGAGAAAAGATGATTCTAATTGTTCTATGAAATGTAACAGCACAGCCAGCAATACAAAATAAATTGCCCAGGCCTTTTAGTAGTCATAAACACACACACACACACACACACACACACACACACACACACACACACACTTTAAATATAGCTTACCTGAAACTCCTGTAGGGAGTAATTATCTCAAAAGACTGTTTCACAGCTCGATCTACTTGCTTTACATTTGCAACATTCATAGGAATTATGGTAATACCAAGTCCACTCTTAAAATCCTAATATGGAACAAAAATTCAAAACAATTTTTGAGTTATCAACCATAGTGTCTTTGTTATTCAGAAGCTCCTAGAAATGTTACTACATATGTGTATGCAGTTAAACAGGCTCAACCAGAAAATGAAAAGACCAGTTCTTCTCATGGGAGGCAGTCCCTTCCAGTACATGACATTGAACTTTCATGTCTTTCCTATGAAAGGTAAGGTGACAAGGCCATAGAGCAGCGGTTCTCAATCTCCTCTAATGCTCCAGCCTTTTAGTATAGTTCCTCATGTTGTGAAGACTCCCAAACATAAAAGTATTTCTGTTACTACTTCATAACTTTAATTTGTAATTGTAATGTAAATATCTGATATGCAACTCCTATGAAAGAGTCATTCAAACCCCCAGAGAGGTCACAGGCCACATGTTGAGAGCCAATGTCATGGATAAATGTGCCTTCCTTTGAATAGTGGGCACTACAGTCACCTGTATCCAATCAACAAAGGACACTAACAAAGCAACTTTTGTCATGTGCCAAATATTTATTTGGTAGGAGAGCCAAAAAGGCATTATGAAATTAGTATAAATGCCCTTAGTATGAAATAGTGGGCAAATTGAGGCTCAAAGAGATGGTTATAAGTGATGCACATCTAGACTTATATGGTAGAAAGGAACTAAATGTGTAACTGTTGTTTTTGCTTAATCTTGTTACACTGTCCCTGCTGAGAAACTGTGTTCCTCTTCATTTATATTCAAAGGCAATTCGGTTTTATCAATTGGACACATTCACAATCCCAATATTCCAATCAGACACTTAACCAGCACCAGTCTGGTATGAAATCAACCCTTTACTTGCCATTGGAAACCACCATGTTTACTATGCCTTGTTGAAAATTAAAAACTAGGAGAGCACATTCTAGACGCATCAATGTTGGCAATATGCTGCCCAATCATATGGGCTTGGTAACATAGCAATAAATATTCTCAATGCTTTGCTAAATCATCACTTCAAAAAAAGGAATGATCTGGGTGAACAGATTCAGAATAAATGTGCCTAAAGCTCCTAATTTGTGATAAGAAAAATACAACCATGTGAAGAAAAGCACAAAAATATGGTTCCATTTTTTAAATAAGGACATTTGTCAAAGACAATTTAGAAAAACTGATTAGAGAGAAAAACAATTCAAATTCTATTTTCTATTGTAATTGCTGCATGGGGGCAGGACAGTATTGCGCATGTGGGTATTTCTGCTACACGTAAGGTTGCATCTCCCACTTGTGATCTACATGATAGAAAATGCTGCACGTGATGAAATGCAGATAGCTCTGCAAAGAAGAAAGCCTCTCGCCCCTTTCCTTTCCGTGTTGTCTAGCAATGCCATCTGGAGCCATAGAGGTCCTTCTAGAATATAGCAGTCCTTGAGAAGTCTGTGAACAAATGAGTGTGGGTAAGACTCCTGCTCTGTCAGCTTCAGGGCTTCTCTGTCCTCACCAGAGTTCTCAGACAAGAAGTCACTCTTAGCTTTCCTGTAGGTCCATGTGCTTACAATGAATGCATTCTTATCAGACAAAACTACAACAAAACAAGCTTAAAACCAAATTTCCCACATGTGTATGTCACATGTATGTATTCAGGGAAATCAGTCCCACACTGTAGAAAGGCATTAATTATTGATGCTCTCATTTAATTTGCACATGTATGTTTGTAGTCTGGTGTACGCATGGCTTTATGCATGGAGGCAGGTGTGAGGGGACACCAGGTGACCTGATCACTCTCTACCTTATTCCCTTGAGGCAGAATCTCTCACTGAACATGTAGAGAAGCTGGTGGCAATCAAGCCCCAGCAATTTTCCTGTTTGCCATTCTCCACAACACTGGAGTTACACGCACATGTGGGGACATGCCTGGCCAGAGTTACATGCACTTTTGTGGACATGCCTGGTTGGAGTTAAATGCATATGTGTAGACATGCCTGGCTATAATATTAGTCTTAGGATTCTGACCAGATCTTCGTTGTTGCACAGTGGAGTGATTCCATACAGCGAGCCATCTCCACAGCTCCTGTTTATTATTTTTCAATGTAAAGGTTTATAGGTAAAATCAGAAGAATTATCTATTTAAAAAGCAAATCAATAAAACAATATATTTTCTGATATATTTTCTGATATTTCTGATCATAGTGTAGAAAGGAGTAGAAAAGCAAAATTTGTGAATAAGGAATATAAAATTATATTACAGTCCCAAAAATATGAAAAGAATGTAAAAGCAAAAACACAATAAAATGTTGACTACTGTGAATTCATTAGAATGAGAGGAAGTGATACATTCCCATTTTGTATAGTTAGCCCAGATGACAAGCAGAGTAACTGAGAAGGAACACCAACTATTCAAATCAGCTACGAGTTAACACATTTGCACATATAAGCACAGAGCTGACTTTACATTATAAATGGAAAATGACAATTCCCAATTATCCACACAAAGTTCCCTGCTGATCAACGTACCTGCTGAATAAACTCCCAAATATGTGTGCCTGGAAACTCAAACCCTCTTCTATAAATGGGGAAGTAAGACCAAAATAGCAAAACAAGGTATCTATCTAACCTTGATACAGGGATAAACTCTAGGTAAAACAGCACGCCTTCACCGAATGACCTTCTAACACTTCCCCACAATGAGGCTAGTGACAAGAGATGACTATCAGACCATTCCACGGTATTCTCCACGGTATTCTGTGAGGTGCCTGGCCTGCAAGTACTGTGTGATACTAAGGGCAGAGGCTCACGATGCTTTGGCCACCAGGCTAGCAGATGGTGGGGATGACACCCTGTTCCGGGAACTGATGAGGGTCATCACGGTCCCTGCCTGGATAGATGGCCCCTCATCTTTATACACGAGTCATAAAAGCTCTACACGGAAAGCTGTAATTCCTGGAAAAGTGAGGGTCAGCTCAGCATTCCAAACTTCCTCCCCAGCAAGGTAAAGATGATATTTTCTTATCATGAGGAACTGTAACCCATTTATCAACCGCCTGCCATGGCCATATGGTTCCGAGTAATTAGAGGAGGCTCACAGCTCGCTAGCACCAACTGACTGTAAAATATAGAGTAGAGTAACAAAATAAATGTCAGTGCTCTGGAGAGCTGTTGAATGTGAAACGACTACACTTCTTCCTAAGAATGCGCTGGTGATGTTCATTTCCCCCCCCCCCCCCCCCCCCGAGCATCAGAACACGTTCAGACTATGTCCCATTCCTGGGTGTTTGTCACAATTACCTGTGTCCATCTCTCCTTCCCATTCTGAGAATGAATACCATGAAAAAAAAAGCAGACCCCTAAATTAAAAGCTTTTAATTTAAGAAACTAAGGAGGGCTTGTAGAGTAAGCAATGCTCTGTATTTAGTTTCTGTGGCCAACACAGAATTTCATAGGCATTGTTTAGCATACCTAGACACGGCAAGTGTGGAAACGACCTGGCATGGACAGACTCAAGGAAGAGGCCTGGCCTGATAAGCATCGGCAGGCTACCTAGCCTACAAAGGACCTCAATTACATCATTTGTAAATAGACTAATTCTACCTTTGAGTATAGTTGTAGGAATTAAAGGAGATAATGTAAGTTACAACTTCTTCACTTACAAGTTTTACAGGCAGAATTTGTTATTTATAAAATATTCCATTTCATCTGTAATAACAGAACAACTCTATACTAAATATTCAGAAAGAATTTATCACAAATATTGACCAAGTACTGAAATGAGTCATTTAGTCAAATTCATTTCAGTAAGAACAATTCCAAATTGATAAAACCACCCAGTGCAAGAGTAAAGTACAATGCTAACCCCTATAGAGAGAAATTAAAGTTTGTTAACCCCAAATCTGCTGAAATCTCAAACCTAATTTTACAAATAGTGAATGCTAGGTTTTCCTGTCAGGAATTTAAGAACTCGGTGCTTAAGCATTTGTTGAAAACAGATGTGGCATTGTATGACGTTGGCACCAGACTTGTAGGAAACAGCAAATGCAGAGCTTGGCCAGAGAGAGGACCCGGAGAATGTGAGGTCACCACCTACATCCTGTGGCTTAATTCTGTGCCATACAAGCCAAGCCTTCAGAGGCCCATTTGAATTCTATTAGTACGCCATCCCCATATCAAAGCAACAGGGGACTTTACATTAGGAGAAACATGGGAGAAAATTGCTATACTTTGATTTGAGGAGATTTAATCAAATTAATTTATGTAGTTAGAGCCCCAATGCCACAATCAGCATCAAAAGGATACCCAATCCTACCAAGCAAACATCTGGCTGTAATGAACTGGCTAATATTAGCATGATATTTTAAAAACTCATCAGGAAGAGATGGGAGACTATCAGAGAAACATAACAAACGGAAGCCAAGGCCACTTGTTTAAATTTGTTTCATGTCCATGGCCCAAAATTCTAACCAAGTAGAAATACCAATATCTGTATTGGAACTCCAGTTCCGGGAGATCCAATATCTTCCTCTGCTGCTTCACCTGCATTTACACATATATGCAAATTAACACACACACACACATATATACACACACACTAAATCTTTCAAAATTACCTTTAAGAATTAAATGTTAGTGATACCTGTTACACTGTAGACAGTATTTCATTTTTTAAAGATATTTTTTTTAATTGAGTGAGTGAGAGAGATGAGGAAGGGAGAGGGGGAAAAAAGGAAGGAGAGATGAAGGTAGAGGGAGAGGGAGGGAGGGTGGGGCAGAGAGAGAGAGAGAGAGAGAGAGAGAGAGAGAGAGAGAGAGAGAGAGAGGGAGAGAGAGAGAGAGAGAGAGAGAGAGAGAGAGAGAGAGAGAGAGAGAGAGAGAGAACTTATGTCACATGAGTGTAGGCCAGAGAAGGCATGGGCTCCCCCTGGAGCTGGAGTTACAGATAACTTTTAGCTACGAAAATGGGTTCTGGAAAGCCATCTCAGCTCCCTTAGAAGAGCACGGGGACTCAAACTAAGGACCCCTGGAAGAGCGGCATGTGCTCTTAACAGCTGATTGATCTTTCCAAACCCCGGTAGACAGCATTTAAATATAAGTGGCCCTTAATGAAAAGTGGCAGAGGAATCTTGTGTATTTGTCATTATGTCTGTCTGTCCATCCGTATGTATGTATGCGTGTCTGCAGACGTAGGCCTGTTCACGCCACAGTGAAGCTGTGGAGGGCAGAGGACAACCTGAGATGCCAGTCCTCTACTTCCACCTTGCTTGAGACAAGGTCTCGTCGTCACATTTGTGTCCCTGGCTGCTTGCTCACAGGCTTTCGGGCACTTTCCTTTCTTTATGCAGATCTCCTTGCAGGAAAATTAGAAGGTTGATCCTCAGGTGAAGAAGTGCCTTGTTTTTATGTCTGTTCTAGGGAGGCAAAGTCTCATCGCTCGCTTGCTTGCCAAGTTTTTTTTTTTTTTTTTTTTTTTTTTTTTTGCCTAGAGTTATTTCCTCAGTCCTGAAGAATGATTGTTGGTTTAAGTACTGAATTCACGTCTATCCATTGAGGAGGAGCAGACAGAGAGAAGGGGGGATTGGAGAGCTAGAGATAGGACATAGACAGACAGACAGACAGACAGACAGACAGACAGACAGAGAGGAGGAGAGAAAGAGAGGAAATTGATTTGAATTGATTGGGGCTAGAGGTTGAATAGGGAGAGAGCTCACTGGCTAAAGTAAAAGAACAAAGACCTGAGTTTAGAACCCCAAAATATATGTAAATGCCACCCCACAGACAATCCTGGTGCTAGGGCTTGGACTACAGATAATAGGAACTCCCCAGAGCAAGCTGGTTAGGGACAAAAGCCAAACCGCTGAGATCCTGGTTCAATTGAGGACCAGGTTCAACTGAGAATTAATTGTGTGAATTATTAAGATAAAAAAGAATTAAAGGAGGCTCTTGCCATCAACCTTTGGCTTCCTCATGTGTTCGTACCTTGCGCACACTATCAAGCACACACATGTGGTTGCACATGTATGAACACATACACACCATACACACGAGAAAGAAATGAAGGACCACAATGTTGCACAGGGAGTCTCAGAAATTTCCTGGGGATGGAAGTGGCTGTGCTAGTCCTACCACAAAGTCAGGTGGCTGTCCACAAGGAGCGCTTGCCTCCAAACGGCCTAGAAATGGAAGCGTGCCTGCTAAGGACTTTTAAGTACACAGATGGGTCTAGAAACATGACGACTTCATATAGCCCACATACATCCAATTACAGAAGTCCTTTAAAACAGAGTGGAAGTGCTAACATGGAAACACTGTCACGAGCATAACACACCGCAGGGATAGAAAACACAAGCAGAAAATAAGAAATAGAAGAAAAATGTGGGAAAACCAAAGCAGGGAGGGCTTCTGAGACGAGATGGAAATAAATACGTAAGGGGTGACATTTAATTCATGTGATAAGGGCAGTGCACTTTTTTGCACCATGATCATTAGGCCCGAGAATTCTACTGTTAGCTTCCAAGGTGCTACTGCCTTTCTAACAGAAGTCTTCTCTAATTCTTCATGTCCCACCCCCACCCCCCACCCCCCATCCCCTCACCTCACCCCCCCCACCCCCGTCCCTTCACTTTCCCTTTGAGTCCAGCTGGAAAAAGAAAAGACTAAAAACACCTCAGGCAATATTTAACATAAATTCCCTCCAGTCTCTCTGCTGTGCAGCTTGAGTGCCCATCTGTGTTCCAGCTCCAACAGTGCTAACGGAGGAATGCAGGAATGCGCAGGAAGCAAGGGGAAAAGAGAGCCTTGGAGTTGAGCAGCCAGGAAGCCAGAAGGCCCTGCTCAGTGCAAGTTGGTGGATACTGTTCATGGAGATAAGAGCAGTCAGGGAACACAATACAGAGGTACACAAGACGACCAGCAAGCTCGAACCTAGGAGGGGACTTCCAAAACCATAAAAGGGTTTGTGGCAAAAGTGAGAAATCGCATGTTCTTGTATCAACACTTGAGACAGATGCAGAAAATAAAGAAAGTGATTACTGGCAATGTGTCTGGAGGCAGGCTGGCACTGACAGAGCATCGTTGGGGACGGAGGAAAGGTTCTAGACACATACACAACTTCAAACCAGAGTAAATTCTGGCCGTATAGAACGGAAGAAACTCATGGATCAAGCAAATGAAAACTATCTCTAATGACTTTCTCTTTTCCTAAATTCTAATGATATAATTAGAGCTTTAAAAAATAACTTTGGAAGAGGCCACTCTGATAACACTTCTCTACATTAGGTGAAAAGAATGCAGTAAGGCAAAACTTCAAAAAAGGCTGACCATTTTAAACCCTTATATGCATTACTGACATTTCAGTAACAAGGCACACGCTACAGACTCTTTCAGGAATATGCACAACATCCTATAAACAGTCCTAATTCTAAAGCCATACAACAATAATGATTTTCAAAATTCTTACTAAAATGTTTGTCAGTTCATGCATCAATGTTTCAAAATATTCAATGGGGAAACAGTTATTCATCTAAATAGAATAATAGTAAAAAAAAAATGTGTATTATCCAGGTGATTGAAAGGTCCATTTTCTAACTCCTGGATTTTCATCCTCCCTTTAGCTGGGTGCTTATCACTTTGGAAAAAGGAAAAAAACCTGCACAGAATTTCATAGTGTGTGGTTTAGAACTCATATCCCACTGAACGAAATGTTGTACTTTCAGGGACGCATATTTACCACACATTCCAAAGGTTAAGTCATCTCATCCGGAATAAGGCCACAAATCTGAACAACAATGTAATGACAGCTTTGGACACAGTGATCCACCTCGCTTTACAGAGATGCCAGTTAACAGGAACAACTGCACTACCAGAGACACTTAGGCATAGCGGAGCAAGAACGAAAGCCCTAGCTGAGACCTCCCAGTTTCGTCCACACACTTAGGCAACGGAGATGTCAGTGTAATTTCCAGCACTAACCTCTATCTACTGTCTGTTCACCTCACTGGACTAATGAACAAATCAGTAAAACTATGGATCCATTAATGGAAAGAAAACTATAATTCCTGAGTTAGAGTGATATAGGTCAACCTCTCTTTTTTTAAAAAACTAATTTATTCGGATTACATCCCGATTGTTATCCCATCTCTTTTTAAGACATACTTTTATGCTATGAAATTACATGTGCAATTAGCTCACTGCTTATAAATAATAAGACAATTATGTTTTGTTATGTAGCTATTATATAGATCCAACACAAATCACGATACAAAAGTTTGAATATAAATATCTCATTCTTTTAAAAGAATATATTTGTTCCATAGCCTTTGAAAATTACTGGGGTGTGTGCGTGTGTGTATGTGTGCGTTTACATCAAGATACATCACCATCATCCAAAGCTTTCCTAAAGCAGGCCAATACCCCCACTTGGGTGAAGGCCTGTGTTAAAGAGAAAGACTGTCCTACCTCAGCAGCCCAAGAGAGTCTTCCCATCATCTGCTTCGCTGTATGGGATCAGCAGTAAACATCTTTCCTCAGGGCAAAGAGGTAAATACCAAAGCGATAAGGCATAGAAGCCAAGATAGTACTGCTGGGGCCAAAATACTCAACTTGTCCACCTGTCAAGATGATTCTATATGCAAACACAACACACACACAGACACACACCCAGACACATACATACACACACCCAGAGAGCCTAAAATATATCTTTATAGGCACCTCAATGTGTAAGAGGGGAAAAAAATTTAAATAAACATACATTAAAAATATATGTACTTTAGAAAAGCATGTTTAGTTATCCAGAGACATTGTCACTTCAGCCTTACCGCTTTGATTTTTTAAAAAAATAACTTAAATATCTTATGTAAATGGAAGTGTTTCTAATTCTCAATTTTCATTAATGCCCCATGGTTTGGACCTCTCTATAATGCCTACCTATGGAATACAGCACAGACAGAGATAATAGCACAGGCCTTTAATCTTAACACATGGAAGGTAGAGACAGGAGGACCAAAAGTTCAAGGTCATCTGCTACAAGAAAACAAAACAAACAAATAAGCAGACAACGAAAGCAGCAAGCTTATTACCTGTGGCTGATTGCCTCTGGGGCAACTTCACCCTTGCAGATGACACTGTCCGCCTAGGTAAGCGCACCCCTCTGAGAGTGCATGGCCTGACATAACACGAACTGAATGTAAGCCCTGAGACTCCTAAGCAATGTATTAGTCACAGAAATAATTCTTGCTTATTTCTAAAAGATAGAAACTCAGAAAACATTCAAGCAAGCCTTTAGTAAAATGACAAGTCTAGAGTTAAAAAACAAAAAATCTAGTTTTAAATTAAGCTTTGGCATGATGAAACCGTTAGCCCTGCACAAATTATGTAAACTTCATTTTACTCATCTGTAATACACAGATGAGAGGATCTTCTTCCTATAATTATAGGAAAGATTAAAAAGGAGTATTTATAAATTAATTAGCATAGCACCCAGCACTCAACCAGAGACAAGCATTTTAGATTTTTACATTCAAAAATTGTCACTAAAGCAATAATTTCATGAAAAGAACTTCCATCTTACAAAGTGTTAATAAAACTTGAAAAACATTATTTCTAGAAAATAACAAAAACTCATATAATCTAGCTAATGTGAGCAATGAAATGAATAATAAGAATTGCATTCAATCTGTGCAAGAGAAAAAATTGAATTCCTCAATTTGGCAGAGTAACTTCCACACAGATACATGCAAATTATGAGTTTTTAACCTGAATTCCAATGAGAAAAGTTTTAATCACCTAACTTCAGAGACTTCAGAAACATTATCCACATCCAATTCACATACATTGTTAAGCAGAATGTCACTATTCTTTTAGCAATATGCTAAATATTCACATTATTAGTTTGCTGACGTTACTCAATGATGCCTTCCACAGCTAATTGGCTAACATGTCCAAAAGACAAATAATAATGAATACATTCACAATGAAGTTTAAAGATGTAGTTTTCTTTTTGCCTACTGCTTGTTTTGAGTTGATAACACTATTTTTGATAGGAAAAGAGTAAAAATGTTTATACCTTACCATAATCCATTATAAAATGAATTCATCTTAGATTAGACACTCAAACTACAGTATTTCTTTCTCAAATAAGAATTAAGATTCTCAAATGAGAAAGAATTATTTTGTTAGATGTAAAAGTTTAAAATAGCAGAGAGGAAGAAGTCTGCACTACAAAATCAAGTATAAAGCCCACAGGACAAGTATAAAGCCCAAAATATCTTAATTATTGGCAAGTCTCTTCAAGAAGATTTAAGCTATCTCTTTAGTGTTTTAACCGAATTCAA
>OU015747.1:8336816-8361816 GCA_907169655.1 Acomys percivali | reverse complement strand
CCATTCTAAAGAGAGCTAAGTTGTGACACCCTGGGGAAAATTCATTTTCCACTTCTCCCTGAGAGGCTGGGAACCTGCCTAGCGCCCTCAGCCTCGGGACTCACTATACAGTGCCGTAGCCATCCCTGAGTGAGAAACTTCCTCCTGCAGAGACAAGCAGTGCCTGGACTACCCAAAGGACTTGGGACCCAGGCCTCCCCTCTGCTGGACACTGAAGGACATCAGAGAGCATTTCAGTAAACTGGTAAGAAAGAATTTAAGAGGCAGGGTACGGGGAACTTGAAATGCTAACTTAAGCACAAGGCAGCAATTGCAAACCTGATACCCTTAAGGCTGCAGTTACCTGCACTGACCCTGGACAAGACTGGCTCTATCAATTCCAATCATACACTGAGAAAGGCCTCATGGAGCCCTGACTCTGACTGTTAAATTTTTTAAAACTGTTGAATTCCTGGAGAAGATTCAGTTGTGCACCAAACTGTTAGGCCATCAGATTTCAATGGATATGTCTATGTACATCTATGGACACATAGATGATCCTGGTTAAAAATCAGTGTGTCATAAAACACCACCAAAAAGGCATGAATGCAAGAAGGAAACTTTTAGGAGGCGGTGGGATGAGATGGGATGGGAGGAAAAGAAGACGTGGGGAATGAGAGTAAAGAGAATGCAGTGTGTGTGTGTGTGTGCGTGTGTGTGTGTGCGTGTGTGTGTGCATGTGTGTGTATGTGTGTGTGTGCGTGTGTGTATGTGTGTGTGTGTGTGTGTATGTGCATGTGTGTGTATGTGTGTGTGCGTGTGTGTGTGTGTGTGTGTGTGTGTGTATGTGTGTGCGTGCGTGTGTGGGTGTGTGTGCGTGTGTGTGTGTATGTGTGTGCATGTGTGTGTGTGGGGGTGTGTGCGCGCGCATAAATAATTTTTATTGATGAAATTGGAAATTGTCAGGAAATAAATTTCACCAAAAACAACAACAACAACAACAACAACAAGAAATAACAGGATCATTCACTTCACTACATAGAAAAAATAAAGAGATAAAGCAAACAGAATAAAACAGATTGTAAGAGTCACTTGTCTTTGATTGTGTAATATGTGCATCCTTAGATGAGGAAATGTTTGACAATTGCCAAACCAAATAATAATTCTCCACTTGATAAATGGTTTGGGATGAGCTATTTGCTATTGTGAACAGGTGAACTACAGTTAAAAAAACAAAAAACAAAAACAAAAACAAAAAACCTGTGTGAAAGCGCAGAAATAAATAAACACTTTGTAAGTTTTAAATTAGATGCCATTCTCAGTAGTGTGCTAAAATCTTGTGCCCTTATACTCTGACCTACGTCAGGACAGGAAGCCCCGGTGTGTGTAGGACATTCTGTATGAGATAGTCTTCCAGTAGGCGTGAAGTCACCATCTTGGTTAATCATGCAGAACAACGTGGCGTGGCAGTAGCTGTATTCCCAAGCTTTGACACTGCTTAGTAATGGTGCTGAGGCCTGAGCCCAGGGATTCGGGGCACAAGAAAGATGTACAAGGAGATCTGCCTGGGCTTCCAGTGAAAAAGTAAACACATTCTCAGATATATTAAGCTAATGCAATCACACTGGTATAACCTTTTTATGTAGCTATTTTAATTTTATGTTCATTGGCATTTTTGTCTGCAGGTCTATCTGTGTGGGAATGTCAGAAGCTCTGAAACTGGAGTTATAGACAGTTGTGAGCTGCCATGTGGGTGCTAGGAATTGAACCCTGGTCCCTTGGAAGGGCAGTCAGTGCTCATAACCACTGAGCCATCTCTTTAGGCCATTGGTATAATAACTTTTGTCATAACTGTTTTGCTTCATCATAAGCTATTGGTGGCAATCTTTTACTGTGTCTAATTTAAAAATTAAACTCTATATATGGATGAACAGGAAAAATGCACTGCATATAATATTTGGTATCACATACATGGTTCATCCATAATCCTGAGTAGTGGGGAATATAGTCCTAGTGGCTAAGAAGACAGATTCCCATATTTACTCCTTCCAAAACTAAATGTCTAATGGTATCTCCATGGTAGCACCCACTGAGCACCATCCTTCTGAAATATTCTCTTTCCTGGCTTTTTTTTTTTCCATGAATGGTAATCTGAATTGGGAACAAAATAAAAATGAGAAAAAGAGTATGTGCTTTTGCTATAACATAGACAGCAGTCTCTTCCAATCAATATTAAACTCGTTTTTTAGAAGCATCAAAGAATCAGAAAAGTTCAAAATGGGAACAAGAAGATCATATTCTCTGAGTACCAAACTTAGCATAGGGAATTCATTAGTTACAAAGGACACCAAGGCATGTCACGCAGGGGTGTGAAAACAACCACCAACACCAACACAATCACAAGCTGCAACACGGGCCCTTCACTATTCCGTAACTCAACCTTCACTATTCCATTTGCTTTTGTTTTGTTTTTTTTTCTTTTCTTTTTCTCTTTAAACAGATCATATCCTCTGTAGCCTAGGCTGACGTCTGACCTGTGGAAGTCACCGTCTATGCTTCCTTGGTGCTAGGATTTCAAGCACCTATCACACCCAGGCAGGAGATTAACTTTCGATATGAACTGATCTAAATAAAGACCCTTCAGTGCCATCAGCCATCAACTTGAAAGCCTGAAGTGTTGTCAAGTCGGTAACCACTACCTGTGTAAATACTGCCTCCTATGTGACAGGGCTCGTCCTGAATACCAGGAACAGAGCACTAAAGGAGGCTGATAAGGACCACTCTCTTCCAGAGCGTATGCTTTACTGAAAGGAAGAAGCCGGTATGAACACAGACATTCAATAGTGAACAGAGATAGCGTAAACCATAGGAAAAGAGTCAACAGAGGGTTACTTTACATAGGTTACTTTCCAAAAGGGACTGGTCAAGCAAAGCCTGAAGAAAAGAAGTGATGGAGTGCGCAGAAGGGGGGCTCCAAGAAGAACATTTGCAGGGTGGAGTGCACTACAATGCGGTGCCCCAAGGCCACCAAGACTCGCAGACCCAGATCCAGGAATCCTCTATTGTTGAAATGGAGCAAAGGAAGGAAGGGATGGAAGAAAGAAATGAAAGAAGGCCAAGATCAGGTCAAGAGTAAAGAAGGTTCTGGGCAGGCTACCAAGAAGAGACTTGATACCCCATGAGCATATACAGGGGGAGGAGGTCCCCCTCAGTCACAGACATAGGGGAGGGGAGTAAGAGGAAAATGGGAGGGAAGGAGGAATGGGAGGATACAAGGGAGGGGATAGCCATTGAGATGTAATATGAATAAATTAATAAAATATTTTAAAAATAAAAATAAATATGGGGGAAAAAAAGAAGGTTCTGGGACTTCATCTACACTATCCTTTGCTCTCGGTAAGAAAGAAAGACAGCAGGACTTTAGAAACGATTAGATTTTATCAGAGTTCCTTGCTGAATGGTTTTTCTGACAATGGGAATAATGAAATGATTGTAGGAAATCAATGAGGTGATTAACCCGACTGCTCTGAGCTATTGGTGACAACTGTAGAGATTAGGAGAAGGTAAGCATCTAGTCTCAATTTCAAAGTCAGGGTGACAGGATTCAGTAACAGATTAGATGATATCTAATAAAAAAGAAATAGAATTAAGAAAACCGGCAAGATCTCAGGGCTTGAGCACAAGGGGTCTTCTGTTTCTGGTGGTGACGAAGACTAGGAAAACAAAAGGATGTTTGGCAGGAGGGCAGCAACAGGAATTCAGATACCTGACATCTGAGATACCATTGAAGACCATGCTGACGTGTCATAGAGAAAGTTGAATATATGATTCTGGTATACAGGGAGAGGACACAGGTAGTAAATACACATTTATAATCAACCACCTTAAACCACGAGATCTTAAAAAACAAAACCAAAAGAAAAACTGTGGCCCTGTATACTCTTTGCTTTTAATAAAATCCTTTATTCTGATTAATTTGTAAGAGAAAACGTCACACAGCTATAGAAGCCACCCGATTGCTTCAGAATAGATATAGAAAAGTTTATGGAGACATACAGAGTTTAAAACTGGGCAAATGTCTGAGTAGTAGACACCTTTAATCGTGTGTGTGTGTGTGTGTGTGTGTGTGTGTGTGTGTATGTGTGTGTTTTGTGTGTATATGTTTGTATATGTATGTATGTGTGTGTGTTTGTGTGAGTGTATATGTGTGTGTATATATGTATGTGTTTGTGTGTGTATGTTTGTGTGTGTATATGTGTGTGTTTGTATGTATGTATGTATGTATGTGTGTGTGTTTGTATATGTGTGTGTATGTATGTATGTATGTATGTGTGTTTGTGTGTGTATGTCTGTGTGTGTATGTGTGTGTGTTTGTGTGTGTATGTTTGTGTATGTATGTGTGTGTGTGTATATGAATGCCTGTCACAGTCTGAATGTCAGACTATGTGTACCTTACTTGTGACAGGCTCCTGTTTGCTGACAGAGGAGCCGGCCTGTGAAAGTTTGGATTCTCCCTTACCTGCTTCCCATCTGCTACAGCAACAACGCAGTGACACACGTTTGCTTTGCCCTGGCTTCCTGTAGACTCTGGGGTGGAACTCGGGTTCTCGGCTGCACAGCAAGTGCTTCACCACCAAGCTCCTTCCCTAACTCCAGTACTATAGTCTTAATATTAGTGTTATTGGAAAGTCCAACCATAGCCATGATAAAAAGTAGATACAGGTTTCTGCACTCCTTTGTTCAATATCTTCAAAAGACATTATTTGTAACAGTGTTTTTAAAAGAATTTGGAATCCCAGCATAGTCCTAAACTATTTTTAGAGAGATTTCTGTAACTGTATGAAGCACTCAACAAAAAAAAAGACAGTGACCAATGACAAGAGTAAGGAGGGTGGAAAACAAAGACTTAGAAAGCATTACATCATCTGCTTCTGACCATGTTCTACTTACAACACTGCTTCCCTCCAACAGCTGCAACATACTCCTTATGCCAGGTCTAAGAAACTGTTTATTTTAAAACTTCTCAGGTAACAGAGTCAGAACTGCTGACATCTAGTCTGATGGCTAGAGTTGAGAGACCCACTAGCCTGTTTCCCAGGGTCTGCAATGTGCTCAGATGGACCGAAACACAGAGCGTACAATGGACACTCAGGATGTGAGAGCAGTACCAGAGAGGGAAACCGCATCACAACTGTTGTGTTCTGAATAATCAAAATATTAGACAGTTTGAATGTAAAAGATAGCAGGCTGTAATGGTATTTTAGGTATGATTCGCAGAAGTGGCTACTCACAGTCAGTGCTCTACCAAACTCTATGGGTGATATATAAAGCCAATAAGGCTTCTATGGCCAGTTTCAGGCTGTAGGCCAGGTTAATTATCTCTGTTCCAGCATTGTTTTCTTGCAAATATCAAGTCACGTCGAAGAATCTGAGTCCTGTGTCCTAAGTGTGCAGGGTCTTCGGCAACCAGGGCTTACCAAGGGTCACCAAGGGTAACAGCCAGAGTCTGTATTTGGAAGTCATAGTCCTAAAGCATAGTTTCCACAGTGCCAGAAAACAGTATGAAAGCTGCCAAGGGAGGGACACAATTAAGTATCCTACCCAGCTGTGACATCTATGAACCACAGCCATGATGAAAATGGTAAGATATTCATACTAGTACAGTAAATAGCACTCACATGCTGGTGGTAAGCAACAGCAGCCCAACTGGACTTAAAGTCCACTCAACACAAGGGAACAAGGCCTGGTCCTACAAAAGTAGCTAACCTTCTAGGACACATAAGGTCGTGGGTCTTGGGAGAGAATCACTCTAGCCACTTTACGGGACCAGCATAATCCCTTACCGTACTCTAAAGCTCATCCTTATGCTCAGCTGTCAATGTAGCTCCCACCCCTCATCCAAGAAGCTTCTCTTGACAGAAAATAGGGAGTATAACAGCAGAGATCAGTGGGCAGTGAGGAGGAGCCTAGCCACATCTGCATGGCAGGTCCTGAATCTGTGGCCCACAGAACCAGGTAGAAAAAGGGGTAGGAAAAAACTGTAAGAGCCAGAGGACCAGGAAGCCACCTGCTGTGACGCTGTCTCTCCTAGAAATGTCTGCATAAACAAGATCTCAACAGCAGCCACACCAACTGGCACTTTACATGGAAGGGATAAAATTCTCAGGTCCACATCCCTGGTCAGGAGCTATAGGCAACTGATGGTTGCTGAGCAAGAAAAGTTAGCCTCTTCCAGATGACAAGATGAGCACCCCAACTGGTCAGCCAATAAAAAAACTGGTCACCTCTAAAACCACAGGCACAGAAACAACAAGAACTGACAAAAAAAAAAAAATGTACTTGCAAGTGTATGTATGTGTTTGTGCGTGTGCGTGCGTGCATGCATGTGCGTGTGTGTGTGTGTGTGTGTGTGTGTGTGTGTGTGTGTGTGCAACAATAATAATTGGTGAACAGAAGTATATCTTGAGCTTCAGCATAGAACATGAAAGCAAGAAAGGAGTTCGAGGACCTGGACAGCAGGAATAGAACGGAAGACGCACTGTGATTGGCATTTAAAATCTGAAAGTTAAAAAATAAATAGGAATATGAAACGTTTTCTATGTTATCCATATACAACACCTACATAGATTCGTTACACAATCCAATGTGCCCTACTAGCAGTGCTATTTGATTTTCCTATGCTACGTTTTGAGGGGGGGGGCTAGTGTGATGGTTTTGTTTTCAGCAGCAAGGTAAGCGTTTAGTTTGATCTCACAAATCATCAGTAATCAAAGTCTGAAAAACATTGCTCCCTGACAGGCAGCTGCGCATGCTCACTACTGATTACCTTCAGGAATAATAAGGACTTTCTAGAAATATATATTTACTGCACGCTGTCTTTTCTTTGCTCCATATGTTAGGCCACGGTCTGGGATTGGAGCAGTCTAAAGGGCAGGGACGCTGCTCAATAGCTTTCAAAACAGTAGCTTCCAGCTGCTGGTAGATGCGCTCGTGTGAAAAACAGCCAATAATCATGCAAGGTGTACTGCAAGGTTGCTTTGGTTCTGAACTTGGCAGAATATCTGTATATACACAGTATTGAGTAAGCTCCTCACACATTCATTATTGAATTAGAGTATATCAAGACAACACTTTGCTAAAAATTAGGTCAGTTATAAATGTACACCAAAATAGTTCTTAAAATAAGGCCAACCTCTCATTATTTAATCAAGGATATGGCCTTACCTGTATTATTTAAACTAGAGAGGCATAGGGCACATCACGAGAATTAAACTAATGCACAATGCAGGACTTTCGTTCTCCATTACGTCTCCCTCCTGTACTAACCAAATTCAGAAAATACTTTCTGTACACTTTTAGACTCAATGCAAAGCACATGTCACATTTCTATTGTTGTGTTCACATTTGTGTGTGTGTGTGTGTGTGTGTGTGTGTGCACAAACGTGTGCTGAGGAGTGGGTGTCCTGTGCATGTGGGAGTCTGAAGACAAGTGGCAGGAATCAATTCTCTCCTTCCACAGTACGGTTCCCAGAGATAACCTCAAGGAATCTTTCTCAGCAGCAAGCATTTTCCTCTGCTGAACCCCCTCTCTGCACTACATGTCACCTTTGCATCAGGAGGCCCACAGTAGATGATTCCCATGAAAATAATTCAGTGAGCATAGTCAGTTCAAAATCTATAACCCAAACATTACCGTGCAAGTTCATTTGGCTTAAAACGTCCTTGGGTAAGCTTTCCTAAAATCAACTTGTTTATAATAAAGACATTTTCCTTTTAGTATTAAATACCTACTTTACATTATCAAAACCACGCATTAAAATGGTCTCTGTGAGAGGGCATTTGTGTTCATTTTCACTGTTATATAGCTACAGTTTAAACAAATATCCCATACTCAGTAGCCCCTGACTAAATGATTTTTGAATGTAACAGTAAGCACCCAAGGAGTAACTTGTCATTTTATTTAGGCTTTAACATTATGCATTCAAAAAAAAAAAAAAAACTCTTTTTAGAATGTAAATTACTTGAAAGCAATAGAGTTAAGAGTGTCTCTATATTTTTCTTAATCTGTTTTACTAACCTGGTTTGTGAGAAATGAAGGACTCTAAGTGTCTTTATGGTAATAACAAAATTATCTTAGACCCGGTACGGTGGTGCGTACCTGAATTCTCAGTGCTTGGGGAAATGAGGATTCAAAGGCCAGTCAGAGGCGGAGGAAGGAGGAGGCGGAGGGGAAGGGATGGAGAATAACCGTACCTTCTTTTTCTACTCTGAAAACAAAAGTTCTTTGTGTTGTAACAATTTCAAACTTGTTGTCTCCTTGAGCACGTACTGTGGATACCGCAGTGAGGGGGATTATTCCTTTTGAGTACATCTCCTGTATTAGTTAGAGAAAAAGATGAAGACAGATGAGCCTGAAATTCTGAGCACATTTTAAAACATCCGAATGGCTCAGTATTCACAACTGCTTTCCTTTCATGATTTCTATGTAAAATTTTAAAGTGACAAACACACTGATTTTCAATACTTCAAAAAGGAAACTATGAAATGTCCTGTGCTTGTAAGGGAAATGACCTTTTCAATTTCCTAGTCGTCTGGATTTAAAAGGCAAAGCACCAAATACAAATAACCCTAACAGACCAGCAATATACACTTCCTAAACAGAGAATCACATTCTCTAAATCGCTCTGGTCACAACGATTCTATTCGATGGTGTCTGCAGGCATCTGCTGGTCACAACAGGAACTGTCACAGGGAGCCATCTCAAAATACAGCTGCATCACACAGAGAGAGAACAAAGCCAACCTGAGGAGCCTGCCAGACTCCCTGAAGTAGCCACATACCCAGTGCTCTGAAGATGAATCTCTAATGGGTTAGGAGTAAGAAATAAGCCAGGCATGGCAGCTTGGGAGGCTGAGATGGAAGGACTGTTATAAGTTTGAGGACAGCCTGTGCTACAGTAGAAGACAGCATCCCTGAACAACAACACATGAGAAACGTGCATCTGCTGCTCGGAATAGGTATTCACACACATATTATAATTCTGCTTCCAAGGCCAGTAAGACTCCAACCACTTTCCCGTCATCTTCATTTTTTTTTTTTCTTAGAACTCCCAAACCACTGGGTAGAATGACCATCACTGATTTCAATGATTGGTTGAGAGTGAAATATTTATTACGTCCTGTGTTACAAAGAAAATTAGGACGTGCTATACAGTCAGAAATCAAGTCATTTAAGTTCAGAAGTGAACTCAAACTTTGGGACTCATAAGTCAAAAGACGTAAATCCTCAATTCCTTTTAAAGGTTAGAGAAATGTCTTTATAAACATGAAATTTGATCCTGACTTTTAGAAAATTTAACTTTTACCAGATTGCTAGATTAGCAGATAGAGTTCGAATAAGACAGTGTGATTAAAAAACAAAACAAAACAGAATGATGTAATGGTCAAAATTTTGTTCACCCTTTAAAAGCATTCAAAATACAAGCAACATATATATAGAGAGAGTGTAGAAACATTGTGCCTTCTATCTGCTCTCTCCTGTAGCCTGCAATGGTCATGTCATTTACACATGATTTAGGAAAGTCTATGTACAGCCTCCAACAGGGAGACGGATGTCAGAAAGAAGGTACTCACAAAATAATTTTTTTTTCTTCTTGCTTTACTTTCTTGTTCCTTTCTTAAGAAGAAAAATTCCTTCTCAAATTTCAACTATCAACATTATGTGAACAAACCTAAAATTGCTCTTTTTTTAAAAAACTGGCTTATTTAATTTTATGTTATGTGCATTGGTGTAGTGGTTTCAGATCACCCAGAACTGGAGTTACAGACAGTTGTGAGCTCCTGTGTGGGTGCTGGGAATTGAACCTGCGTCCTCTCGAAGAGCAGCCAGTGCTCTTAATGGCTGAGCATAAGTCTCATAAACAGCTCTCTTTCACCTGACCTGTCATCCCTCCTTCCTTCCGTCCCGCCCTCTGTTCCTTCCTCAACTATACATTTCTGTCAGACTCCCATATTTTGAGTAGTGTGTGTAATTTTGCCTAAGTTCTTCACACACTAAAACTTAATTCATTACGGGCTGAGAACATATCCTCACTCCATACCCTCCCACTGAAACATCGCTCTTCTAGAAGCTGGAGAGATGGCTACGAGAACCAGATACTCTTCTAGAGGCACCAGGTTCAGTTTCTAGCACAGGAATCCAGTGCCCTCTTTTGTCTTCCATGGCTACTGCATGCACATGGTGCACAGATATGTATACAGGCAAGACATCCATACACATATAATAAAAAATAAAGGAAAAAAAACTAAATACCACTTTTCTAGTCCTTTACTCTGAGATGGGAGGCAATAGTCCTTGACCTGAGTGGATCCTTCTCACAAACACAATATGGATTTTCACCATATGTGCAGCATCCGTGTGTTCTCACCCTTTCTCCACTCTGAATGGGCTTCACATGTGCAACTAATCCTTCATAGTTCAGCATATATACACTGCATAGAACAAATCCTTTCTGCTCGGATCTTTGTCTAGAACTTTCTTCCTCACAGTGGAAACATGGTCCAGGAACGGAGTCAGGTGAGGAGAATCCTGAGTGCTTGGTAGAACACTCCAAGAAAACAGGACAAGAGGCTTGTGGCCTCAGGTTCGTCAAAACACAGAATTGTTCTTGGAATGTGTTTTTGTGCCCCTGTGAGTGGGGGTGAGTTTACTTCAGATGACTCATTATTGATTGCTGCTGTTACTCAATTAAGTGTTTAAATGATCCTTCATATGGCTCTATGGAAATACATGTTTTTGCCACGTTTGGCTTGTCCGTGTAATCGTACGCAGCTTGAGCTCACAAGAACTACAGCTTTAGTTGGCTCCATTCATCTGGGTCCTACCCCTTTTAACGCGGTGACATTTGCCAATGCCAGGGCTCCAATTGAACAGCACTGTGAGCATCTGCTTTATGATAATCACACATTGGACTCTGGATGATGAGGTGAAGCACCATGCAATGTGATCATCTGATGAACGATGTCTTGCGACACAAACTTAAGATCATTCATCGACTTCCCTTACTAACTCCCAGTCACTGCTGTAAATATATTATCTATTGAATGATAATCGCATGTCCAATCAATCACAATTACACCGAACCCTGAGGGCTCAGTTTTAATATGTTCTGAAATTTGTTTTATCATTTCTACTGAACCTAAATAGTACCGCACACCTTCATAATCTACAGCGCCTCATTTGTTACAACACTCTCCTAAACTGCCGCTGCCCTTCTTTCAGCCTGCCTTCCTCATACGCATCCTGACACATCACACTCCAACTGTACTCCCCTGGAAAAAATAAAGCAAAGGTTTGTGTTTGTTGTATGTATGCTATGGCTGACACCAGACAGTAGGGACTTTTAAATGTCTAAAAACATTTACAAATTGTTACCTAGGTGGCCTTTTTCAAAACATTAGTTTACTAAAAATTCTAATAGCTTAGATAAAACTCCACAGTGAGATAATGAAGTTTGTTCTGTGCTGCTTCTAACCCATTTGTCAGTGAAGAAAATCCAAACAGCACTGGAAAAAATCGGGGGGAAAAAAAATGCAAGAAGAAATTAATAGGCAATTCATTAAAAAAACTATATGCCTATAAATAACAATGATACTATGTTTAAAAGGTAATGAGTTCTGGTAGGGAAATGTGGAAAACAAAGACGTGACCAAAATATCCTTTGCAATCTAAATACCGCGTCAGGTCAAACTCAGGAAGCCAGAGGTTACCCAACAACACATTCATAATCTATTATGAGATCTCCGGTAAAACCTGAACCTAAAATTAACACCATATGGTTGATTTTATATTTCTTGTAACAATATAAAGACAATTTAGAGGAAAAAGAAAAAAGAAAAAACCCTCAATGGATAGCAGGCTCAAAAATGTCTTGTTTTCTGAAGTGTGAAATTTACCTTAAAGAAAATTTAAAGCATCCCTTAAGGTTTTACCACACAGACATCTAGGTCAAATCTGTCATTTATCTGCCACGATATGAAACAACCACAGGGAAATTCTGCCCACAGATGAGTGGGCATGGGAGTGAGTCAGATTTCCTAGAAGGAGATTAGATACCAAGGGCATGGGGATGACATGGCTTCTGTAACAAAAGGAAGAAGTCTTCATAGAGGCATCATTGGGTGACACCTAGGAACACAGGCAAAACCCAGAAAACTGGAACCTCTGCACACTGCCTCATGATGTCCAACCACACACTTAGTGGCACAGGGACACACCCATCACTCAGATAGATGCTCTGTTGACACAGCTGCTAAACTGCACTAGCTGAAATCAATAAGTACATGTCTTCAGAGGGGCCCCAGTACCAACTTCCTCCTTCTAAGAAACAACGCCCAAATGGTGGAATGTTCTGGCAAGGTGAAGTCAATCATCTGGATGCAAGTGAATGAAAGGTCTGAAGAAATACATAACTGGAATATTTGTAAAGAATGATGCTGGGTTAAATTACTTCTAGGAAATCACATGAATATAAACTTTTTATACATATTTTATTATAATTTATTTACATTACATCTCAATTGTAACCCCCTCGCTATTATCTTCCTGTTCCCAACCTTCCTCTGTTTTCTACTCTATTCCCCTCCCCCACCTTCTGACCGTGGCCTATCAGGTCTCATTCAGATAGCCTGTATCCCTTTCCTCTGGGTCCCCGCAGGGCCTCTCTGCCAAGGGGCAGTGATCAAATCACTGGCATCAGAGTTCCTACCAGAGGCAGTCTCCCGCTGCCCCCTTCCCCTTCACATAGAGAATGAGCTGCCCACCAGGGGGTCTAGGTTCTCTGCTTACAATGTCCTTGATTGGTGCATCAGTTTGTGCAGGCCCCGCTGAGTCCAGATCCACCAGCCTTGATAGTCTCCTTGTGGGGCTCCTGATAACCCCTCCTCCCCGTCCTTCCATTCCATCCCCCCATCTCTTCTATAAAACTCGCAGCTACCCCGTTGGGTGGAGATTCTCAGAGGACATCTCTGTTGGGCTAATATCCACTTGTAAGTGAGTATATACTATGCATGACTTCCTGGGTCTGGGATACCTCACTCAGGATGATCATTTCTAGTTCATCCATTTGCCAGCAAATTTCAAGATTTACTTGTTTTTCAAAGCTGAATAGTATTCCATTGTGTAAATGTACCACAGTTTCTTTATCCATTCTCCAGCTGAAGGGCATCTAGGTTGTTTCCAGATTCTGGCTATTGTGAATAAGGTTGCTATGAACACAGTTGAGCAAATGTCCTTGTTGTATGGTGGAGCATCTTAATGGGTATATGCCCAGGAGTGGTATGGCTGGGTCTTTAGGTAGCACTATTCCCAATTTCATGATATAGTGCCAGACAGATTTCCAAAGTGGTTGTACAAGTTTGCACTCCCACTAGCAATGAAGAATTGCTCCCCTTTCTCTACATACTCTGAGCAGGTGCTGTCACTTGAGTTTTTTATCTTAGACATTCTGAGAGGTGTAAGATGGAATCTCAGAGTTATTTTTATTTGCATTTCCCTGATGACTAGGGACATCAAGCATTTCTTTAAGTGCTTCTCTGCCATTTGATATTCCTCTGTTGAGAAGTCTGTTTAGCTCTGTACCTCATTTCTTAATTGGGATATTTGGGTTGTTTGTGTTTAATTTCCTGAGTTCTTTACATATTTTAGACATTAGTCCTTTGTTGGATGTAGGGTTTGTGAAGATCTTCTCCCAGCCTGTAGGCTGTCACTTTGTTCTGTTGACAGTGTCCTTTGCCTTACAGAAGAAGCTTTTTAGTTTCATGAGGCCCCATTTATTAGTTGTTGACCTTAGAGCCTAAGCTGTTGGTGTTCATTCAGGAAGTTGTCTCCTGTGGCAATGAGTTAAAGGTTCTTCCCCACTTTTTCTTCTAACAGATGTAGTGTGTCTGGTTTTATGTTGAGGTCTTTAAACACTTGGAATTTAGTTTTGTGCAGGGTGATAAATATGGATCTACTTGCATTTTTCTACATGTAGACATCCAGGTAGACCTGCACCATTTGCTGAAGATACTATCTTTTTTCCATTGTATGGATTTAGCTTCTTTGTCAAAAATCAAGTGTCCATAGATGTGTGGGTTTATTTCTGAGTCTTCTACTCTATTGCATTGGTCAACCAGCCTATTTCTCTTCAGTACCATGCTGTTTTTAGTACTGTTGCTCTATAGTACAGCTTGAGATCTGGGATGGAGATTCTTCTGGAAGATCTTTTATTGTTTTATTGTACAGGATTGTTTTAGCTATTCTGTGTGTGTGTGTGTGTGTGTGTGTGTGTGTGTGTGTGTGTTTGTTTGTTTTATCCATATGGTGTTGAGAACTGATCTTTCAAGGTCTGTAAAGAATTGTGCAGGAATTTTGATGTGAATTACATTGAACCTGTAGATTGCTTTTGGTAATATGGCCATTTCTACTATGTTTACTATGTTGATTCTCCTGATCCATGATCATGGGAGATCTTTCCACATTCTGATACCTTCTTCAATTTCTTTCTTCAAAATCTTGAAGTTTTTTTCATACAAGACTTTCATTTGCTTGGTTAGAGTTACACCAAGATACTTTATATGATTTGTGGCTACTGTGAAGGGTTTAAGGGGATACATATTAGAAAGGAACAAGTCACATTATCATTATTCGTGGATGATATGATAGTATACATAAGTGACCCCAAAAATTCTACCAAGGAACTCCTACAGCTGATAAACACCTTAAACCAAGTGGCTGGATAAAAAAATCAACTTTAAAAAAGCCAGTATCCCTCCTGTATACAAATGACAAATGGGCTGAGAAAGAAATTAGTGTATATATAATAATTTTTGTTGCATGGATATTTGAAATAAGAGGATCACTCCACTGCAGGTGTGATGGAGAGAAAACAAGTCGTCTTGGACACATAGTAGAGATTTCTTCTTAAATGGGAGTAGAGTAAAACCACACCAACAAAACTACCAGGCAAGAAGGTCTTCCGACACCTGGATACATTTCCTCTGTACTTCAATAAAACCAACAAGAATACCCAGAGGTGAAGGAAAGGGGCAACTAGTTTCTCCCAGGTCATCCTGGTTTTAAGTCTAATCCTTAAAAGCAATGCCATTTTCTTTGAGGGTTCCTGTTTTATTTTGACGTTGTTTTTCTACACTGTTTTTTTGTTCAGTTTAATTTTTTTGAAGGAGAGAAATTGAACATAAAATTAGGTGGGGAGGGAGTCAGGAAGATTCTGGGAGAAGGTGGGAAAGGAGCAAAAAACAAAATTCATATATTGTATGAAAATAATAACAGAGAGAAACGACAACAAAAGAGATGCCCTCACATCTAAGGACACTTAGTTCCTCATGAACATCATGGACACATGTGAAGTATCATGATGGTCAAATAATATAAACAAATCAGAAATAGCTGACACAACAAAAAGTAGTGATTAAAATCATTCATCCCATCACTTTGCAAACCATGAGGATGTTTGGTTAAATCAACTTGTCACTCTATCCAGGTCTCTGAAAAAATAAAACCAAACAGGCTCTCTGCAGGCACTGTCCTTGGCTGGTACAACAGTTTGTGCAGGGCCCCCTGGTTTCAGATCTGCCAGTCTTGATGGTCTCCTTGTGTGGTTCCTGAACCCTCTGGATCCTTCCATAACCCCATCTCTTCCATACCACTCTCAGCCCAGAGTCCAGCAGGGAGTCCCAGCATCTGTCTAGATCTCCTGCTGGGTGGAGTCTCTCAGAGGACATCTATGTTGAGTTAGTATCCACTTATAGTTGAGTATATACCATGTGTGTCTTTATGGGTCAGGGTTACCTCACTCAGGATTATCGTTTCTAGTTCCATCCACTATTCAGATCTAGCCAATGGACAGCTCATTCTCCACAGTTGTGGGGGAGTGGGGACTGCCTCTGACATGTACTCTGGTGCTCCAGATTTGATCACCTCCCCATGCGGGCACAGAGAAGGAGGGGATGCAGGCTATTTCAACGAGACCTGATAGGCTGTAGTCAGATGGTGTGGGAGGCGGGCTCTTTCCCCCGCCCAGGTAAGACTTCTAGAGAAAGGGAATCGGGCAAAAGAGGGAGGAGAGGGCGGGAATGGAGGATACAAGTGAGGGGACACCAATCAGGATGTAATATGAATAAAGTACAATAAATAAATTTTTAAAAATGAAACTAAACAACCTGAAGCCTTCAACTGTCTTCACGGCAGCAAGTGTTTGTTGCAGTCCACATTATTTTCTGTCTATAAACACACACACACACACACACACACACACACACACACACACACACACGCTTTCACCTTGCAGCAATAAAGACACATATGTCTTCAAGCCAGAAACATCACAAATATTATGCAGTATAAACTTCAAATGAGAAAACAATGTTGAATTGGAATACATAAAGAAAAGAAACGTGGTTATTTATTAAAACTTTAAAGATAAAACATAATTAGAATGAAAGGGGTCTCGTTTTAATTAATTAAAGCATGATAACATTTGTCAGTTCCACCTACTCACTAAGGAAATGAGCAAGCAGAAGTCAAAAGGGTGATGCAGAGGTTTCCCATGTCACAACTGATAACGCTGTCCCTCAGCATCTGAGAGGGACTGATTCCAGAAACTCCTGAGATACTAGCACCCGCAAGAGCTCTGTCCCTTACCTATAACAGTATCTTGCCTCCTATAACCTACACACATCTCCTGCATGCCTAACAACCTCCCAATTACTTCTATGTAAACACTTGCTTTACTGTATCGTTTATAGAGAATAAGGGGGAGACGTACATGTTCAGTACAGATGAAGCCTTTTATGTGTTTATAAATCGTAGTTGGTTCAGTCCATATGAATGCACAAGCTAGGACACAGAGGGCTGATCATGTGCTATGTAACTGTATAAAAGATAGAATTTGCTATATTCAACTCTACATGCATGTAAACACATGTGCATATTAGCAAATATAAATGTATACACGGGTAACAAATTTTTTTTTTTTTTTACTGTTTTGGGGTATAACAGCACAACCCACAAATATTTCAGCCCATGTCTCCTAAAGAGAAAGACACTGTCATATGTTAAGAAGGCATTCCTTGAACTCTGTCATGCATTAACACTCAACTGCCCAAGGACTATCCTCCCTCTGCCACTTTCATCAGTAGACAAGATTTTCAGTAGAATCTACATGACCCTGTCATAATCCTCTCCAGTATCTCCCCTTCACAAAGCTCATTCCTAAAATAACCAGAAAACAATACATGTTTTGTGATATGGCCAACACATACTCATAGAAGCTTCTCCCATATTCTTTCTGTAAATAATTCTCATTTTCTCCCATTTCTGCATATAGAAACTTATTTTATTCCAAACTCATAGCAAGCAGAAACTCGGACACACCCTTCTTATTCCCAGAGAATGAGAAATTCCTCCTTGGTTTTCAATTTTCTATTTGTGATATGGTTTGTATACATCCCTTAGTGCTCTCCTGGATGAAGGCAATCTTGTGTTCATCTTTGTATAGCTCATAGCATCTCCAATGGTTTATAGAAGATGCTCCACAAAAAAAAACAAAAAACAAAAAACAAAAAAAACAAAACAAAAAAACCTATTAGATGCGTAAACTAAGATAATTATACGTATCTATGAGGTTAGATTATGATGAGTGATTGTGTCACATTCTAGATCTTTTTATGTCGATAATCTATTATCTACTCTTAAAGGATGCTGAACTATTTACTTAAGTTTCCTCCATCTATGTAAAATAACATTTGAATATTGTAAACGTACTTACTCTTTCATTGTTGTAGTAAGAAATGCTAAGGCCATCAAATTTCACCCATCTCTTCTGAAACATGCGTTTTCTGTAAAATACACAAAGCCATCATTTTGGACTCCATTACTGTGAACATGAATTTTAAATGACTTTTAGCGTCCCTGTGTTCAGCACAGGCCACTGTGCCGCTGACAACTGAGGTAACAAGAGGCTGTAATAATGCTCAGGTCTAGATCCCGAGCCGTGGTACACAGAGAAAATGCGCCTAACAACACTTGCCAGGTAGATAACGTACGTATTTGAACAACAGCAATGTGAACATTGTGCTTTCACAGCTACGAGAATCACCGCGAAACAAAGTGAGGACCCACAGATCATCACCGGACCCACATCCTTCACTGAACATACGACAGGACGCTCTCAACCCTCATTAAGGTTACGCATGTATTTTCTTTCTCGCTTTGATCTTTGGTGAATGAATAGTATGTTGCTAAGCATTGAATTTATGCACATAAATAATTGATTTTAAGTAAGTGTGTTTTTTTAAAAATCCCTGCCGAACTAGAGAGTCATTTGCAATCTCTTTAAACAGCATGCAGTTGAGAGAGGATCGTGTAAAAGGCAAATGCAGTTTGTAATTCTGGCACAAAAATCTAGGGTAAAATAAAATAATCTCATTTTGATATTTAGACTTTAAAAAAGACCGACTTTCGCTGACTTTACGAGGAGTAGGTGGAGCAGCTTTTGTGCATACACTTGGCTTCTGTTTGGATTCAGCCCCACCCCTGCACGTGCTTCTCCCCCCATCCCACGCACACACACTTAACAGTCCATGGATTTTGAAGACACTCTTCTCTATACACTATTGGCCTGGACTGATGTCATCAGGAGAGCCTCTGCTTTTAATAGATACCAATACTAACCTATTTCAACAAGAGAAACAGGTCGACATCAAGTATCTCTCTCTCCCTCCTTTCTTGAAGTTTTAAACACATTTAAGGAGTTGGTATCACTTCCTGTAGCTTTCAGAAGAATTAAAGATAGCACTCTTAGACCCTGGCAGAGTTTTTCTTCTCACTGCTCTCCAGTCAAGTGTCCACTACTTGTATGAAATATAGAAAAACTCCTACATCAATCATTAACAAACGTATGCATCTAGAAAACAAACCAGCCCTAATAACCAAGTGCAGGGGCCAGGGGTAAGAGAAAGAATGAAGTTCACCAGTGCATATAACAATCTCACATATAAACACCAAATAAATGATTAACTTCAACCAACCACACTGACGACCAGCTTCCTTCCTGCTGACCCGTCATATCTGCTCCTTCCTAACCTCTCTTGGCTTGTCCTATCTCTTCTCACAGCAATGCTTTGCAGATTTTTCACTTCCACCACCCCCAGCTCCAACAGTTGGAAGGAAAAGCTGAAGTCGGTAAACACACACTCCTTACTCTTCGTCTAACCTCTCTGCACCCACGCCTTTTCTCTTCTCTCCCATTTCTATAAGGCAAGCAAATGAGCATCTTATTTCAGAGTCCCAGCGATAATTAAGGAACTCAAGAACTTCTGTGTGGAGTCCCCCTGCCTTACGCTGAACGTGGACACAAGAACTTAGTAGAACAATTAAATTTCCTTTTTAAAAATAGAAAAAAAAATCATTATCTACGGAGAGAATAGAGGCCTTAAAGCTCATCCCCATCCCCCTTTCCTTCCCTTAGTAACTGTGAGTATTGTCCCTAAGACACCTGCATAAAACTTCCTTCCCTGATGAACTAGCACACAGCCGACCAGGGAGTTTTCCTGTCAAAGTGCCTGCTTTCTATTTTCCCGACAGCAGTTAATGCAATCTCTCTGTATATTTGTTCACTTCCTTAATGCCAACCTCCCACACCCCACCTTCCTCTTTACGGGGATGAAGTCCAAAACTGTTTCATTCCCTACTTATGATTAAGTATGAGCACTAAGACCCAAATAACACACACACACACACACACACACACACACACACACACAACTCAAAATGGTTGAATGAACAAATAATATGACTAAGACAGTCCTTTTTAAGAACTGGCAAGAAGACAGAAAATAAAAACGTTCACACCCGGCTTATACACAACCACCTCTCTTTAAAATAATAGTTGCAGAAGGGCAAGTTAAATTCCTGAGAACTAAGAATTAAATCCACAGCCTGCAAGAATAGCAAGTGAAAAGGGCTCAGAAACTATATTAATACACCTTAATTCTGTTCATTTAGATGCAGCAACTGGAACTCACAGTTTTCATTCTTTGTTTTTTGTCGATGGAGGTGTACAGTATACGTTTGCTCGTGTGTATGCATGTGTATGTGTGCATACATGTCCATGCATGCAGAAGCCAGAGGTCAATCTCAAGTGTTTTCTACTGCTCCTCACCTCATGTCTTGAGACATGGTCTCTCTCTGAGGCTGAACTGCCAGTTGTGCTAGACCGAGATCCATGGAGCCCCTGGGATCTGGGCTTACAGATGTGAGTGACCATGGCCAACTTCTAACATGAGTGCTGGTGCAAAGGCAAGTTCTTCCCTGTCCAAGCCGCTACCCCACCTGAATCCACCTGCTGTGACAGAATTCTGTCACCATCCAGAAGTGTACAACTGTTTGTCAGACTATGTATGCTGTCAGTCAAGAACAATGCCCTTGGGTTACAAACACATGCGCCCAGGAAAAACTTCCCTAATTTTAAAGGCAGCTTAGCGTTCTGTGTTAGACTGAACTCACAGCTGCCCTCCGCAGTGCTTCAGGCCCGTGTTCCCTACCTGTGTGAGGTGCCAGAGGCATCATGCAAGGGTCCAAGAAAAAAAAAATGTGGAGGGCATCAGTGCTATGATAAGGAGACTGACAGCCCAGCACTCACTAGCCTGAGGGCTTCGATTTAAGACAAGACAAAGAAAACTTTAGTCTTGTAACAGCCTTAATATGCTCATTAATTTTAAAATGAGTTTTTTTTTTTAAAGATTGCTAAATCTCTCTAAGAATATGTGGAATAACAGTTAAGTCCCAGCCTGTAAATAACAGAATGAGAAACATATGGTATACAGCCAAAAGAACCACCCGTCTAGAGCAGAAACGAGGCATTTTGCTATCTGATTACAAAAAGTGTCACTTCTGTCATGCATTCTGTCTCTGAGTACTTACTCTGTGGACAGTTCCTTCTGAGTCATACTGCCTCTGTCTAGCCCTAGAACTTTCCTTCCCTCTTGGCCTTCCTGTAAAACACAGTCAATGCCTGGTTACTTCCTCCTGGCCTCAAGTTCTCAGCGTAAAAACCTTTCTATCCAAATGTCAACTTGGCCAGTCACAGGGGCCGTTCAGCCTGCTCTGTTCTCTCCTGTTCAGTACTGAATAATAACACGCAGCGACGACATTAATTACATGTGTTTTCATCATTCATCTCCCATATAATATTTGCGATCCATAAATAAAAAACTATTTCTGTTCTGTTTGTCCATGCAAATCCAGCAACTATTGGATTTCCTAGTACCCAAAATACACACATCAAATGTTTACTGTATAAATGTGTACTACATAGGGAAAAAAAATACTTAAATTTTCATTTTATAAGCAGAAACAGTACAGAAACATGACTCCCTAGCTTTTATATTTTTTAATACTAAAGAACCTTTTGATTGTATGAAAAAAAAACCTTTATAAAACTACCCTGTAGTTAAAGGGGAAATTTGAGAACCTACAGGAAGCTTTAAAATCTCATCATTAAGTTGAAATAACTAAAGGCACAGAATTGGAATTAAATATTTTCTTTAACCAACATCTCCTAGCACCTCCTCTCTTCAGCCTGTGGTAATCACCATTTGACTTTCTGTTTACCTGGATTCATCTTTTAAATTTCCACACATAACGGGACAATTTTGCAATTGTAGGAAGAACGCATTCTTGGTACCTAACATACAAGTTGGTGACTATAGTTAATGATACATTTTCTTACTCAAAATTGTATAAAACAATATATCTTAAGTGGTTTTCTCACACACAAAAAAAGGATTATCAGATGAGATGACAGTTGTGAATGACACTCTGGGGTGACTAGCTCAGAGTATGTACATATACCAAATTATCCTGCTGTATTTATTGTGTACTATTGACCAATTATACTTTAAAAAAAAACAATGAAAATAAATATATGATACATTCATTGATATTTTCATTTAAAATTAAAATGATCATATATGATGTATCTAAAATTCACTTAGCATTAAATAATATATGTTGCTGATGTGTCAACACCCACTGAGCTTTTTTTGTGCATGTGAACTTCAATACTGAATTCTAATAATATGAAACAAAACAGAGCCAAGTGTGGTGGCATATGTCTGTAATCCCAGCACTCATGGAAGCAGAGACAGGTAGATCTCTGTGAGTTCGAGGCCAGCTACAAAGTGAGTGTAGGACAGCCAAGGATACACAGAGAAATCTGTCTCAAAACAAACAAGACAGAATAATAAGACAGAATTACATCCTCTTTTGTAGTTTTATGCTACTTCACAGCAAATATAAACTCGAATTTAATATAAATCCTACAAATTCAAACGACAACAATAATAAAAGGAAGACCTTGAGAAGTATCTTGCTTCCAAATTCCAATGTAAATTTTTAAATATTTAATTTAATTTAATTTTGCCTGGGCATGTCAGTGCATGGTAAATAAATACAGGACTCAGGAGGCTGAGGCAAGAAAATTATCAGTTGGACAGCCCAGTAAGACACACCTCTTTTTTTTTTTTTTTTTCATTTTTTAAATCTTAAGTACTTCAAGTTTCTGTGTGCAGTAACATGTGTCTTTTGGACTTCACTTCTCAGAGACTAGAGAGAAATGGCTCAGTGGGCAAAATGCCTGATGTGCAAGCATAAAGACTGGGGGACAAGGGCACAGCACTAACACAAATGGCACACAGGTGTGCAAGCCTGTCTACATTCCTGCCATTTGGAAGGAGAAACAGGAAGATCCTTAGGGCATGGCAGATAGCCAGAATAGCCAAATCACTCACCTCTGTCTTCGTGCGGGAAACCCTGCCTCAGTATAAAAGATAGTGACCAAGGAGGATTCCCAAACTCACTCGGTATCTGGCTCCACACGAATGCCCACAAGCATGCATGTGTGCCTACACACATATGGTCACTACACACTTATGCCATACACACATAACACAAGCAAGGCTATACACTCTTTGCTTCACGAAATTCCAAAAGCGACAAAAGGAAATTATGAAAGACAATGCCACTGTTCCTGGTGTGATGCAATGTGATTTAAATGGGACATAATAATGAATTAGAGAAAAGAAATGTTAAAGGTCCAGTTAGTAATACACATAATGCTTTTTTTTCCAGGCACTGTGCCAAACCACCTATAAACATGAACACATTTGATCTCCAAACAACCAAAGGAGAAAAGTACTGTTAGCCTCGCCACAGGTTGGTTTTATAATTGCTCTCCATCACACTACCACTACAGACATTTACCCAGCAGAGTTTCCAGAACATCTGACAGCCAACAGCCCAGCCACGCCAGCAGTTAGGATAAATGATAGTGTCTGACCTACACGCAGTTTATATGTAAGCTCAATTTTGAAAACTGTTTCAGAATCCCTTCAGGAATAAAAGTAACACAGAGAGGAGGTATATGAGCCAGAGTTTGAGCTTCTTTTATTTTTAGCATTCTGAAGGGAAACATTTCTTTAAGAAGCCTTTTCAGAATAATTTATAAGGCTTGTGAAGTATCACTGAACAGTTTTCTATAAAGTCTTCCCTTGAGCTCTAGTTGGGCAGGTGTTTTGAAGTTTCAATTGCTTTCATAAAAACAGCTCCAATGCCTGTTGTCAGGTTTGGTCTCTGAATGTGTATCACAGAATGCTTTCTTTTATAACCGTGTAAATACATGCAATTAAATCTCTATGTATGAAGGAGGCACACAGAGGCCCTCTCGCTTAAATTCCTTCTTAAGGGCCAGCAGGTTTTAGGGTTTTTGTTGGTTGTGGTGGTGGTGGTGGTGGCTATGGTGGAGTTTGACTTATTTTGTTTTGTTTTGACTTTGACTCAACATCTCACCATGCAACTCTGGCTTTTCTGGAACTCAGTATATAGACCAGGCTGGCTTCGAACTCATGGAGATCCACCTTCCCTTGGCTCCAAACGTCTGGGATAAAAGGCATAAGCTACCACACTCAGCTGTATGTATTTATTGAAGACTGTAACTTAAAAGTTTCAAGAGTTTGAGTCTAATAAGCCAGCTGAGAAATAACATTAACTGAAAGAGTGAGAAGGGGCTGCCTTTAAGGTCCCCAATGGGACCCTAAAGTCATCTTGTCAAATGTACAGCTGTTATCACTCAAGGTATTATACTCAGAATGTATTTCACATTTATTCCAAATAACCCGAAGCTGGGGGGAAGACATCATTGGCATGCTGTTGATGTTGCCTGCTTTCTCTGCATTATCCTAAAAATAAAAAACGCACTGCCCTTTCTCAGTCACTGCTCCAATACTAACCAGGTTCGGTCTGTGTAGAGCACAACAGTCTCCATTCTTACTTAGTGTAGAGCACAACAGTCTCCATTCTTACTTACCTAATTACTCAGCTTGTAACTCATGTCTCTAGCTCCTCTTTAAAGCATGAAGCTTTCAGAGAATGCAGGATTAAGAATGAAGTAATTCCGACAGGTGTACAATCAAAATGATTCTCCAGCATTTCTATGAAATGTCAGCAGTTTTCCAAAGCACATGTCCTCACTTTTAAGCAAACCCAAGCACTAGCTCCTAAGACTGTCTCACCAGATGCTTTGAGCAACAAAATAACAGAGACTTCTCCTCAGGCTCAGGCTTCTATGTCTTATACTTTAAGTCAAACAAGGGGGGGGAGGGGTACTAAGCAAAAATATTCCAAGAACGCCAAGAGTTTTAGAAGTCAAGGTGAAAGCTCAAATTGTATTTTTTTAACCTTATTTTTATTGGTATATTATTATTTTCATATATTTATGAGGTAAAATTTGATGTTTTCACTCATGCATATATTTTGTTATGACTAACTCAAGGTAATTTAGCATATCTATCATCTTAGACATTTATAATTTTGATGAGCCCATAAAAATCCCTCTTGTTGAACTATATAATGGATCATTGCTGATCTAATTCACACTGCTGAGACATGGAATATCAGACCTTGC
>OU015747.1:8278536-8336806 GCA_907169655.1 Acomys percivali | reverse complement strand
ATGGCACAGCACATTCAACCATGTTCTCTTCCTTTGTAATTCCCAGAACGCCTCCTCAAAGTTAAATATTGGAGAAATGCCAGATAAAATGTATGTAGTGTTTCATACCTGTTCCTATAATAATATAAGAGCACTGAGGTTAGTAATTACAGGCCAGGGAGCAGTTGACTCTCAGAGTCCAGTAAGATGTTTTTAAAGCTAAATATTGACAAATAAGTTTAAAACAAAATCTGGTTTGTCTCAGTCAAAACACTGGGGATAGCTCAGTAGTTTGAATTTTTTTTCTTGTGAAATCCATGTATAAGTACTGTACTTACACTACTCTCAAGCCTTGCTCTCCCTCAACTCCTCCTATGTTGCCTCCTTTCCCTCCCAAACTCTTTCTGAATTATTATTGAACGTGAGTGCAAGTGTGCATGCCTCTGTGTGTGTGTGCGCACGCACGCGTGCGTGCGTGCGCGTGTGCACGTGTGTTTAGGTATGAACACTTATGACTGGGTAGTCTATCAGGAGATTATCTCTAGACAAGATTGATTTTCTCTCTCTCAGCAGCCATTACTGCAAATAGCTCTTCTTCTATGGTGCTGCCACTGTTCTAGTCTTACTTAGGTAAGCACATTGTTGAGATGTTATTGGTGCAGCTCACCTGTCGTACATAGAAAATACAACCTAGCAACAGATATCCTGGTTTGGTGCTATTACAATCTTTCTAGCTCCTTTTTCCCAGTGTTCTCTTAGGTATAGAGCTCTGTTAATAGATGCATCATCAGCTGGAGCTGGGCACCCTACAATCAGTCCACTGCATTTTAACCAGTGGCTTTCTGTAACATTCTTTGATAAGGGCTGCAAGCTGCATTAGCTGTGGGGTAGGGTAGGGACACTGTTTCAGAATGCAGTTAGGAATTACACTGGTTTAGAAGGAGGGCGATAGGAGGTTCTCTCCAGGATGCATGACCTCCCAGCCACAGGCAGCTGGCTGGGTATGGAGTAAAAGCACGTACACTCTTCTATTGAGCAGGCAGTTAAGGTTACCTGTGCTAACCTCCAAAGTGTAAGTGGCGTTATTTACCCTTGGGGACGTCTTGCCATGCTGTCACTGTCACGGTTCACAGACTTTACAAGTCGGTCGGACTTCATTATGTTTTCATCCTTGAGAGCTTGTGAAGCACCTTTGGATACTATGAGGGCTAGTCCTCGGAGAGGAAGCCTCCAAGTAAATTCCAACTCCATCCTTTCAAGTCCTGTGTCTGAAGTATGTGGCGTCTTCAGCAATGAGGACTTTTTGCTTCAAGTTCTGGAGGAAACCAAGGGCAATGACTAGAGCCCATAGTAGTTTTAGAGCCTTGGCTTCCTGTTCTTTTTGAAAATTCGTTTATTCACTTTACATCCTGGGTGGACCCGTCCCTCCTCCCCTCTCAGTCCTAACCTACCCCCCTACCCCCGCCGCACTCTCTCTCCCTCATTCCTCAGAAAAGAATGAATGTATCCTGTTCCCTTGTGGCCTGGTAACTCAGTTGCACTAGGGGAAAGTAATCAAAAAGCTGGCAAAAGAATCTATGTCATTGACATCCCCGACTCCCATTTCTAGGAAATCCATGCGAAGCCTGAGCTGCCTGTTGGCTACATCTGTGTAGGGGTCTAGATCCAGTCCACGTATGGTCCTTGGTTGGTACATCAGTCTGAGGAAGCCCCTCTGGACCTCCGTTAGTTGCCTCTGTTGGTCTTCTTGAGGAGCTCCTGTCTCCTTCAGACCCTTTTCTCCTTCACCCCACTTTTCCACAAGGCTCCCTATGCATCACCCAATGTTTGGCTATGTGTCTCAGCATCTGTTTCGAGCCAATGATAGGTAGAGCCTCTCAGAGAATAGCTACGCGAGGCTCCTGTCTGCACGTATGGAAGAGTATCATTAACAGTGAGAGGGGTTGGTTCTGTCCCATGGGGCGGGAGGAGAGTGGGGTCCTGTCCTGTTTTTAAAACTTCATCCATATTTTTTTTTCCTACAGTGGGAGGGATTGAAGCCAAGAACTTGTATATGTTAGGTAGACACTCTACCACTGACATACTTCCTCAAGTCAGCTTTGTTTGCTACATAATGTTCAAAACCAATAGTCTTAGGCTGTACTATATTTAGGCAAATCACAGCTTGTTGAATAGACAAAGCTGACCTCAAGCTAAGATTGATCCATTTTTCCTCTACCTCCCACTGGGACTGCAGATGTATACCACCATGCCTGATTTAAATTAAATTACTTTTTGTAACTTAAATTCAACTGGCAATGTTTCATTCTTTCTTTTTGTTATATGATAACAACAAATTATTTTCTTCATAAAAGTATGGATTGTTTTCACACCATGATTTCAAAACTGCTGTTTCCATTCCAAAATAAACTATGTATCCAACCATGTAAAGTCCATGTCCTGCGCTTTGTTATCTTCTTAAAAGTCACTCATGAATGAGGACACTTACAAACCCTACTTTGAAAACTATTAACTAGTATCTTCTTAGTACCGTATTTTTAACATTCATATACATGAATTTAAGGAAAAATAATTTTTAAAAAAAGCACCAAAAGATCACTGACTTGCTAATACACACCTTGATTTCAAGGCCACCTGTGTATTCTCATATATTAACACAGCATTGAATCCATCTGCTTGTATTACAAAAGCCCTGTAGATTTAAAGCATTTCTGTCCTAGAAAAATTGAAATAAAATATTGTTTAACATTAAGCTTTTCAGGGGTCCATTCAACAACAAATCCTAAGCATGTATGGGGTGCTAATTGGGTAATTAGGAATATTAGGTGATTACTGAGAAGGAAATGTGGTAAAGCCAAAGCAAGGTATAAGACTTTTGCTAAGGAGGTGATATGGGATTAAGAGCTTATAATATATGGACCTTTCAAGAGAAAATTAAGTCATCAAGATCAATATGGGGGAAATACTGTTGTAATATCAAACACAAATGAGACATTAAAGCAAGAAGATGGGTGAGGGGATTGGTTGTGATGCTAGTTCAGTGGCCTCCAAAAGAGACTCCCACATTTTCATATTTCTGTCTTCTGTAGGATAGGAAGTGGCTTGTCCACTTTGCTATTCTGCTTTCTATTCTGTTTCTCTAATTGGAACACAGTGAAGTAAAGTACAATGATTACATGAGCTACGAGCCAACCACCTCGCTGGTTTATGCTTTACAGGTCATACCTGGCCTACCATGTGATTTTCAAATAAAGTTTTATTGGAATACAGCCTCACATGCTGTTACTACATCCAAATGATGCTTGTGTTTGTGCTGTAGCAACTGAGTCGAACTGCTACAATACCAAATAGTACAGCTGTAGGGCTTAAAAATATTCACCATTTGGCCCTTCATGGACAATTTTCTGGTTGCTGTTACAGACATTAGAATGTCATCTCAGTTGACATAACATGAACCACAGTCATTTGGTGAGTCAAAGCTCATCAACCTCTGTGTGAGGAATGAGGAGGGCCCACTTTCTAAGGTTGATGGGCACCATAAACATCCTCAAAGAGCCCACAGAGCCCTACCAGGAAACAGAAAGTTTCAGATTCTCCTTTGAGCCTATTACATGTTTTTTGTCTAGTTACAAGTATCTCTTTTAAGTCAAAGAAATAGGATCACATACAAGAGTTCTGAAAGTGTTGCATGGGGAGAAAATGTTTACTTCCTTTCTTATCTACATTCATATTGTTACCCAGCATTAAATATTTAAGTCAGAAAAAAGAAAAACTCACACATTTACCCCACAGTGGAAAAATATAAATCTTAAAACCATATCATTTCCCCATAGGCAGGTTCTCAAGCACTGGGAAAAATTAATGTTTTGATAAAATGGAAAATGTTCTAATTATCCCAGAGGTAGCCAAAAAACAGTCAGGCTTTCTCAATGATCCCAGAGCAATGAACATATCAAGTCTATCAAGTGCAAAGACCACTGCTGCCCACCCAGGAAGCCTTAGCTACACCGTGCACCACAGACTCTTCCTGATGTACTCAGCAATCACATCTACATCTCCTTAACCATTTATACTGTACAAAGATGAAATGCTGGGAAAGAATTGAGCTTATTTTTCATTCTATTGATTTATTGTGTGGATTTATACATACAAATATGTGCCCTTACTTTTGAAATTTAAATATTCATTTACCAATGATGCTGCTGATGACTGACAAGAAAAAGAAAAAAAAATAAATTAGATTTTAGGAAAGTAGTTTGTCATCACAGTGTCAAAAGAAAGGAAGGGCATAAATATGAGTGAGATGTGCACCACTGTACTCATTTCAAAATCTGCTTCCCCAAGGATGCATATTTCATAGCTAGCAATCATAGGACCAATACTCAAATTATGTTCAGCTTTATTTTTTAAGAAATATGATTCATACTCTTACTATGCATCAGATCTGTTTCTAAGGAATCTTTGCTACTAAAATTATTTTGGTTTAAACCGAGGCTTTGCAGAAAAGTCACAGGAGAATAGAAGAGAAAAACAGCATATCTCCAGGACTCATATTACCTCCTTATACATGAGAAATTTTACCCCCCAAATAATGTAGTAATTTGTGAATACTTTCAAATCAAAAAAGATAAAAATGACAGAAAAAAATCTAATTAAAAAGTCCATTTATCACCAATGATTTATTTGTACCATATAACATAAAACGGAAAGAAATTTGTTTCTAAATATCTGAAATGATAAATCTCTTTTAAAACTGTATTTAAGGGTTCTGACTTTCTGAGCAACATATAAAAATTAAAACCATAATCAAAATATAAAAATGACTAAGTAAAGCTATATTAGGGAGGTGCTCAAATATAAATAGACATTAAAATGCTTTACATAAAAAAAATTATTGACTTAATATTTAAAAAAAAAAAGTGGATACTAGATCAATAGTAGCCAAGAACTAAATTTTAAATGACGATGTTTTTTTCCCTGACTACAGTAAGCACTGTGTTCTCAAACACAACAGTGCTATGATAAGAGCAAAATCCAAACAGCGTGGGCTGAGTCATGGTAACTCAGTCTGTGCTGCTTCGCTGTGCTATGAAATGGGACACAGGAAAGTACATTTTAGTATGGAGTTACGGACTAACATTAAGAACGTGGAGGTGAACTTGTAACTTGGAAGTTTTAATTCCAAACTTTAGTCTTAATTTAATTCCAACCTGAACTATTTTAACTTCATTACAAACCTGAAGTTGTCATTCCAAACCTTACTGTAGCTCTGCACTTCTTAGACCTTATATGCCTGGGGCACAGAATCTGCAAATATGCGCTGAAAATCTCTTTAAAACAAAACAACAGAAAAAGTACCTGGGGAGTTGGGGATGGGTAGAAAACACTGGCAGATTTAATAATGAATAAGCTTGAATGTGTCCACATGGCTACTGAGTAAATAAAATGTATTGATCCCTACCCTTGAGGAGAGAGCTTGTCCAGCCACCCAGACTTAGTCTTCGCTGCAGAAGATCCGTAGAAGCACGCATAGGGAGAGATGGCATTTGAGACCGTTGATGTGTCGGCATTTCCACTTGTGGAGCTTAAAGGGTAACTGTGTCTATTAAAAGGGTCCAAGTAGAAGGCTTTTTGAGTCCTAGACTTAGATGCTTTTGAGTTTTTTCTTCTCAGGCTCTGGAAGCATTCCTCTACTGTCGAGTACTCTGACTCAGAGGCAGAGTCCTTGGGAAGCTCATTTTTATCCTCTCGCGGTATCCAAATGTCTTCTACTTTGTCTTCACTCACTTTCTCCTTCCTGTTGTCATATATACTAAATAGGAAAGAACAGCAATCAAATTCAATATAATACCGTTCATTTAAGCTGTCAGACAGATCTTTAAAACATATTAACCAACCAACCACGGAAAGTCAGAGCTGAAAGGTCCTCAATGTTCAACTACCCCATCTGGTAATTTTAAAAACTTTTTCAGGGACTTGCCACGCGACTGTGAGGATCTGAGTTCAGATCCAGGCAAGAGTGGGTTAGACCCAGGAATGAAGATGCGTGTCTATAATCCCAGTGCTGGAGAAACAGTGACTGAAGGAGCCCTCCCTAGGTTTGCAGGCCAGCTAGTTGAGCAAATCAGAGTACCAGGTTTACAAAGAGACCTTGTCTTTAAAAGTCCAAAATTGAGCAGGAGAACAATTAAGGATGACACCTAACACTGACCTCTGGCCTCTACACTCATGCAGACCTGCATACAGGTGGGTACATAAGAACATATATGCATGCACCCACACATACATTCATACACACCTTTTCCAGAAAAAAAAATTTTTTTTCAGTTGAAACATTCTATTATCCTATGACACTGGTGAACATTGTTAAAAGTCTTATGTATAATTTAATCAGATTCTGTCCTCAGGGAGGTTAAGTACAGGTAACAATAGATAAAAACCATTTTTTCATCAAAATTTAAACATCATAAAGAGCACAATTAAATTACCTACTTAATCTCTACTCTCCAGGCAACACAGTGAACCAGTGACTCAACTATTTACGGATATTATTTCATATTTCATACTTACCTTCATGTCTAATCTATCTGAAGGACTCCATGCTCCACCCTAAGGTAATACAGCAGAGAGCACAGCTCACAGCTCAGTACTATGTTACAATGCTAACAAGGAAAAACACTGCACCAAACTGCTAGCCAACAAACAAGCAAAAGTTAGTGTCTACCACAAGCTACAAGCTGAGTTGAGTGTAATGTTTCGTGCCATGTACCCATAACAGCTGCATATATTCCTACATATTTCAAAAATGACACAATTAATTCACATTTATATGTAATAAATGTCATTATGAGGAAGACTTTGCTTATCAGTGACAAAGAATACAGGTCATATACACCTCTCTGAGTACGATGTTCTTAGAAACTGTTACATAAGGCATCTTGTAGCCTGGCTCCTTTCCACTTCCTATCAGAGTTATCACTTACTGAGGACACACTAGTCATCTTTAACTCAAGGAAATCCACAACAGTATTCTCTTTGGAAATTTAAAGTAGAAAGTAAAACGAATGTGCATAATAATTCAGCACATTAAGTCCTACAAGAATGGAAGGAAATATAAAATATAACTTTGGGTCTTTATCTTAGGTGTTATAAAAATAATTGAGTAGTCACCTACTCTTCTCAATAGTGAATTTCTAACACAAAGGACACATTACATCCTCATAGTTCTAAGCTCAGAGTGATTTCTCCCTGTGTCTTTTTCCTTCATACTAACACTTAGCTCATCATAAGAGCAATAACCTAAAGGCAAACAAAATATTACATGCTTACAATATATGTAATAAATATTTGATGGTACTTAGATTACAGAAACATACAGAGTCAAATATACATTAATGTGTATTTTTAAGCAAACCCATGGCAGCTGAAATACTTGAAGGCACAGATATCCCATTTTAATTCGAATAAATATTCTTAACCTTACTCTGTCTTTAAGATGTTTTATACAATGCCCAACCTGAGCTGGAGAAATTTAGTTGAATAAATATCAAATCGATTTTCTAGGGGGGGAAAATTGAACGCAGTCACCACACACTCACCACATTAGGTAAGGATGAATGGATACATTCAACAGGAGACAAACAAATAAACAAACAAACAAAACACCTGCTACAGAATCCCACTCAACTCCCAGCGTAAAAGAAGCTACTCCATTTACAGAACAGTTCAGGGACTAAAATGAATACTGTCCAGAAAACATTCAGGAAGGAAGGAAAAGCCTTGAACTTGCCCAGGCAAATGGCTTTCTTACAACTGCAATGTTCTGTACAATGAGCAAAAGGTCTGCAGAGCGGCTCAGCGGCAGCTGCATACACCATACCTTGACTTGATTACGATGGAGTCCCTTGCAGTGGCTGCTTCCTCCTTATCTGCGTTTTCGTGGGCCCAAAACTCATTCTTTATAGATCTCTTCTGCTAAAAAAATTAATTTATTCACTGTTTTGCTTAATGGTTTACGTTATTACTTATGGTGTAACCACACTTCACAAAGATGTACAATATTTGAGCTTATTTTTATTTTTTTGGTTCAAAACAATTTAAATGAAAACATGAAACAATTAATGATGTCCTCAGTATTTAAATTAAATCAATCCATTACATTAACTAGGAATAAGCAATGTGAACTAACAGTGAAAGCCACATACTATAACTCCCCTGTATGATTTGTTTGGCTGTGGATTCTACTTGTTTCTGCTTTATCTTTAGGGAGAGGCTATGAATCAGACCCAAGGCCTTGCACATGGCAGACAAGTGCTTTGCCACTGCGTTACTTTCTTAGCTGTTTCTAACATGCACTTTCCTCCCAGATCTCTTCTATCAAGTCTAAGGAATAAAATAGGAAACAAGGGAAAGTAATAGAAAAAAGCTTGAGCTATTAATCTGAATAAAATATACAAATATAAACTTCCACACTGAGGAAGACTGCCTCTGAGTATAAGCTCAAGTAAAGTCTTGGGGAGGTTTATGCTTTAGCAATTTTTAATTATTTTAATGTATCAAGTGATACTGTGCAAAGCTTTTCAGTGCATTATTCTACACTGCTGAGGTCAAAGTAGAAGTGTCTACATGATTTATAACTAAAGACAGAGACTATCATAATCTGACTAAGCTGAAGTTTTACTTCTGTAAACTTTGTAAAGCATCATTATAATAGCTTACAGGAGAATGAAAAAAAAAAACATGAACAAGCTACAGAACAAATAACTGCTTATGGAAACATAAAACACGAATGAATGAAACTGACCTTGGAACTTTCTAGCCTCTGGAAGAGAAATGTCTCTCCATAAGGAAAGATGGAAGTTGAATTATCCTCATTTGAATCTTTTGGAGGAATTGTAGAATGAGAATGGAAAAGATGAATAATGTGGAATAGTGCAAAAAAAAAAATATAAAAGCATTGTTTAATTATTTTTGTAGCAGTATCACCACTTAAAGATTATTCTAAAAGCGTCCAGAATGATACGCCCAGTTCTTACCTCCTAAATCAACTCTCCCCATGGTCTTCATAATACATATCACTCACTTGACAATAAGGCCACAAACTCTGAAGTCAGAACCAGTTGCATATGGTCCTGCTAGCCATCAAGATCCACATGAATATAACCAAGAACACTGTCTATATACAACAAGCTGCCAGGGGGCAAATTAAGCTATTTTAGAAAACCGGTAATATTTTAAAAGGAAGGATATAACTTATAACAACTGTAAAGCATTCATTAAAGTACTGGCTAGCTATCACTTGAAATCTTAGAACTGGTGTGATATAGCCCCTCTCAGCTACTAACACACCTACAGAGGAGTAATTTCAAAAAAAAAAAAAAAACAACCTGTATCTCTCAATTGTAGTGATCTGCAGGAATGAATCTTCAGTTTTTGCATTTCTCCTAGGGAAACTTTTTCCAAAAGTAGAGTAACCATTCATTTGCTACCTTACACTCAAGAAAAATGTTCTGGGGTCTGAGTCAGCGGATTTTCAAATGGCAAGCAGAAGGGTGTCCAACCAATGATCACCAAAACAAGGGTGTCAAACTTTTCACCACAGCAAAATAATTTTTCAAATATAATTATTCTTACAGCTCAGATTACCATAAAACATTCAGTTGAAGTCCTTTCCTAACGATAAATAAAGGCTCTGTTTAATACATCTTTTGCTACAAGTACACGCAATGTTCCAGGAATCCCAGTGCCCATTTCTTTTGTACTCACTGATCTTGGAGGTTCTAAACTGCTATGGATTTGAGGACAGTCACCTCAGCATTCCCTATTCCAAAAGCAGGCTGTCTCTACAACACAATGCTAGCACTACATAATGACAGGGGAAAACTGACTTATAGTTGGTTTTATGCAGAGACTCACTTTTCAGTGTGGAAGATTTTCCAGCTGAGGTAGTAGCACTTCTTCTGTCTCGGAAATAGCTTAAAGCAAAATAAAAAGTCAAGTCACTACACTGTTTCATGTGCAGGACACATCATGGAATACACATCCTTCTAAGACTTAGGGTTTAAGTAGAGACATCAATACTCAAATGTAGATCTGACTTGAATTATAAATAAAGGACATATTCTACCAATTTGCTTTTGTATTTAGCATTCAAGAGAGAGATTTCATCAGACATTATAAGTCATTCAAACTCCCTCCTTGCAATACTCAAAATTCAAAAAAAGTATTTGTCCAGTGTTTATATGCATTTGATTTCAAAACTATTATCATATTTCAGAAACAAACTAATTGAATAGATGTATTTTAGTTAGCAATACTGACATTAACATTATCACATTTTATCAAAAACATATGTTCTAAGAACATAATATGAAAATATTTCCTCAAATGTCTTACAGTTTTGAGAGCAGATATGACATGTGTACAATGAGAATATAACATGAAAACAGCAAACACAGGATCAGCACTGTACAAAAAGAAAGAATAAAGTATCTACTGCTACATAAGAGTTCAGTTTAAGCATCGAAAGGGAAGGATCAAGGCCTTGAAATAACAAAAGAGAGGAAATCAATGACATAAAATATTGACAACATTTAAAACTCTCTGTTATACAACATAGCTTTAGTAGGATCAATAAAATAGATAAATTTCAGTGAAAGAAGATATAAGAGATAGAAGATAAAAACGAACAGCATCAGAAGTGAAAAGAGGGGACCTCACTACAAAACCTGAGAGCCTTAGAGAGAAACATTAATAAGAAAAGGCTTATGCCCTGAGCATTGATGAATTATTATACTGGACATTATCCATGTATTCAAATGATGACATCTGAAAAAATTAAATAAAAACTAAACAGTTCTACTTCTACCAAAAAAAGCTTAGCTTAGTAATGAATAATCTATTCACAAAACCTCCAGGCCTAAATATTTCAATAGTAAATTCCAACACACAATTAAAGAAATAATATCAATCATAAAATGTATGAGAAATGAATTATAAATGTCTATTCCTTAACTTACCTTGTTAGTACAATATAAATGATAACTAATTAAAAACATTACATAAATATTACTTGACTTATATGTGAAACATTAGTAAATCAAGTGTGCCAATAGATAAAAAGAATAATATAACCAAGCAAATTTTACACCTAAGAAATTAATGTTGATTTGACAGTGAGAAAAACAATTAATAAAAATTTGTTAATATAGTGACAAAATTAATTAACAAAACACATCCATATGTAATAAAATTTTATACCTCCTAGAAAGAAACCCTTTTATCCTGGAAAGGACTTTGATGAGAAAGAGATACACTAAACACAGAAATTAAGGACCAAGTTTTTCCCCTGAAGGAAGGAGATCCACTTACACCATTTATGCTCACAGCACTGCAGTGGTTTTAGTCTATGTAACAGGATGCGCAAAGCGGTATTAAATGCCTGCAGGTGTCAAGGGGAATGAACTCATCCTGCCTGTGTTTGGTTGGTCAGCAGTTTCAAGGCAGGGCATTATTACATAACTCAGGCCAGGCTAGCAGTCACTCTTTATCCCAGTCATGTGTGGAACGCATGGTCCTCATGCTACTTCTCAGACCTGCTAAGTATGGAGATAACAGGCAGCCGCTAGCACATGCCCTTCGCAACTGATTCCACGTAGCCCAGTCTCACTCTGATGGTTCCACATCCTAGTATGAGCTAACTCAAAAGCTGCAGCTCTTACCGTGGCAGCTGCCTCCTCTGCCGATGGTTAGGAAAAGCCCTTTGTGGTTAATGAGCCCTTGAGGCTGAGAGGAGGTTGTTCCCAATATATCAGAAACTAAAATACCAGGCCTGTGTCCTGGTGCATAATGGCCTGCATCCTCAGAATCTGTCTTTAACATCATCACCATCATCCTCATCGCCTCAGTGGGCTTTTCTACAGGAATATAGGGTGAAACACCCTACAAGGAAAATCAGATCTGCCATGTTTGGGGGCGGGGGGTTGTCACCTTATTCCAGGAATATACCACCCACTTCATAAATGTTCACAAAAACAGGAAAAACCAACAACACCGAAGCTACTGGGCGCCTAGCTCTTCTCTGCGCAGGCCTTCATTTCCCTCTGGAGTGCCTGCTCGCTTTGCTAAGTAAACTCTGGCTCTACTCTCTGTGTCTCTCAACTAAACGGTTTCCATGTGGAAGCTAAGAACTGAGAGATCACTACAACAAAAGCCTTTTGCCCCGCTTGTTCAGAGAGATGGGAGTTATCCCTGATGCTCTCATGACCTGCGTAAGTAATGAATCCTCCTCCACCCTTTTATCAATGTGCCTATTGCCTTTGCACTCACCAAGAGGTGACTCATTGTCACCAGAGCTGTCAAGCCTGGCTCTGCCTAGCTCCTCCTGCTGTCTGCTCATATCAAGAGAACAATGATAAAAGGCACAAAATTAAAAGATGACTGTATCACAGTTCATCCAAAACTGAGGAGTCAGCCCAATCATGGCAGGTTCCCCTCCTCCTTGCGTAGTATTATAATTTATAGAAAAGACACAATAAAGTTAGGACGGATATGCTTGTGTAGAGTCAGCCATGGGACCCTGTGACGTCAGCTCCCCGGGCAAGTTCCCTTAGTCCCAGGCGCCAAGGCCTCTACTGACCGCCAATCTCTTCCCTCATTATCTGCTAGAATGAACAAGGGCAATTTTAAAAGGTACTTAATTCATGAGTCCACTCACCACTATGCCATTGTATTTGGTTATGTGAGAGTTTGGGGGTTGGCGGTGGTAAATGAGTCAATTGTCACTTTATCTATTAGGGGGAAAATGGTTTGTCCTTTCAGTAAATCTAATGCGTACTTGCCTTGGAAAGTCTTTAAAAGGAACTCTCTTTATTTCAACAATGTACTAGGGGAATAAATTATATTTTAATATAGTATATATATGTATATATATACATACATAGTATTTATTGCATAAAATATGTACCAACGTGTTAAGATCTTCCTTTTGGTACTAACAGACCAAGCTGCAGAAGAATACCATATTCAAACATCTACAAGAGTCAGGAGTGGTTAGAGCCTGAAACGCTCAGACTCACAGAAGCTATGCAGGAGTACTATGGGTCCCAGGCCTGACAGTGTTACACAGGGAGACCCTTGAAGACCCAAACAGAATAAAAAGAGGTCTACAGCCACACTACTGCATCTGTGGCAAAAGCTGAAAGCCATGCAGGGAAGAATAAACAGGAATTTCAGAATGCGGGTGACTTCAGAGATGGGCAGGAAGAACGAAGCAAACCGGAGTGACTCTCAATCAACTGAAAATTTGGTCTACTGTGAAATGATGTCACTGTTTTGCTTTTGTTTTAGGCTGTGTTTAGGACTCCTTACCATTTTTCTTCTGCACAGTAAAATATGAAGTTTCCCTTCAACATGGAATATGATGTTGATTCTTCTTACTCCAAGGCTGTCTAGATTTCTCTTAAGATAATATTGTCTGGGCACAAGCACCACTTAGACTGCACTAAGAATGACTTTACCCACTTGATCCATTCCCTACATCATTCTGAGGACTCCTTGGTAGCCATTATTCTACAAATTGAAAACTTACATTTAATCCCTACATTTTAACCTTCTAAATTTTGTGTTTTCAAGACTTCAAAAGCTCCATGCTAGTAAGATACTACCTCAGTACCTATAGCTCACTGCAACTTCTGGGTGACCAGCAGTCTCTCTGATGCCCCCAGATCATGCAGACCTCTTGTCCATGCAGAGCAGGGTCAACGGCCCAGGGTCAAGCTAGGGTACTTATAAGATGTCCTTCCTTCTTCAACTTCCCTAATAGGAAAATCTCTCAGTTGAAAAATGAAGTAGCCTAGATCTAGATAGGCATGAGTGGGTGGTGATGGAGCCCAAACCACAAGGGGCGGAAGGCTGACAGAATAACAAAGCTGCATCGCAGTAGTAACCCTACTCTGGGAAAAAGTGTGGACCCATTCCTAGAATTCCCTAACTCCTTGTCTTCACCTTACTTTAACAAGACCTGGGCCCCTCCATTAAGGTTTCCTCATCAACCACACCTGCCAGTGTGGCACAGGCTTATTACATAAGCTGCTCTGGAAGCTGAGGCAGGGGGACACTAAATTCAAGGACTCCTGGGTCATAGAGTAAAGTCACGGCCAAGTTGGCCAACTTGGCAAATACTTGTCTCAGAACAAAAAGTTAACATTAAACGATGGCTCTGTGATTAAGCATTTGTCTAGCACTTAGTGGTCCCTAATGAAACAACACACACACACACACACACACACACACACACACACACACACACACAAAATCAGTATCAGTCCAAACCTCATAAAGAGAACTACCTAAGCTCGCCATGATGGGGTGGCCTGGTTTCTTCCTCTTAAAATGCCTGCACACTTACCTTTAGCGGTGTGTTGTGTGCCTGCCCTACCTCTTCTTCCCACCAGACTCTCACTCTTCCCACATCATGCGTAATTCTTTATTGAAACTCTAACTTCGCATCAAAAAAACAAATGTGTTTATGTCTTGATTCAATTCAGTAACCACTAATTACTCTCCTTTGTACTTTCTGTGCATTTTGCTATTAAAGTATATAAAAACCGTCTTCCACATTGGGAAGAAGTTTGTATTGTTTTCCTGATCTAAGACGGACTCTCATTACATAGGCCAGGCTGGTTTAGAATCTAAAATCTTCCTACTTCTTCCTGCAGAGGGCTGGGATTATAGACATGAATCACCATGACAGACCCACGGTTTTTAAGAAATCCAAAGAAGGCTGGAGATGGCAGGTACAGATTTGATCTGTTTTGGGACAGACAGATCTCCATCACTGCACAGCTGTGCAACGCCCCCTTCCCACGGCTGCCAAATCCTCATTCCCTCTTCTTTAAATGCTCAAGGGGTACTTTGTCTAAAAGAGAGGCATCCAAAAGCTGTGCTAAGTATGAAATACTTGCATGAACCATGCATAAAAACCATTAAACTACAGGAGAGAAAAGGAATATATTTCTTTTAGTTTCTAAGACACATGTTCTTTCTCCCTCGGGACAATCGTGCATGCAAATCACAGGACACTCCCTGAATTCCTAGGGAAAACAGAAAGAGGCAAGTCAGAATTCCTGCTTCAGGCTCCAAAGAAACAGCACCAACTCAAAGTAGAGACAGAAAAGGAGGAAAGTGTCAAGACATTCACTACCCTCCCCCACCACGCTGGTCCAGTCCTCCAGAGAAAAGGAACAGGTATGAATTCAGAGACAAGTCAAGACAAGAAGAGAAGAATTGCATGAAGAATAAGCAGGCTACCAACACGAGACTTGATAGCCTAGGACCATCTAGTGGGGGAAGAGGTCCCCCTCGGTCTTAGACCTAGAGGAGGGGAATAGGGTGAACGCGGGAGGGAGTGAGGGAGGAAGGGGAGGATACAAGTGATGGGATAACAATTGGATTGTAATCTGAATAAATTAATTAAATAATAAAAAAAGGATCAGTTTAAAAAAAAGAATGTCAACTGTGTCTGATGAGTTAGGAGAGAGGACAGAGGGAGGAGAGGAAAAAATATTATTATCAGGCACACACACAAAAAAACTTACATGTCATATCTTTTGTTGATATTATTATTTGACCAAATTCAGTAATCCACAGCTGTGTGGAAGGGTCTTATGATAGCATTATGGAAATTGGCAAGAGCTATCGGTAATGCAGAGGAGCACAAGGAAAAACAGACAGTGCCTTTGGGAAACATTTTCACTGGGTTGCTCCTTTTATGACCTGAGTACCTCCTGGCGGTTCAGATAACAGGCACACACCACCACACCTGGCCTACTCAGTTCGGAGGGTCATCAAATCCAAGGCTCCCTGCATGCTAGGAAAACACCACCAACTGGACCAGCCCCTCAGCTCCTCCCCCCAATCCTGATTTATGTGTATATTTCTCTTTATTCCGCAACAGAAGAAAAGAAAGATTTCAATGACCAAGTCTAAAAACCATATTGGGAACACTGCACAGTCATTAGTTTGTAACAAATGTTGATGCTATGCTGCTTTTAAATTATAAAGGTCTTCAGTTTTTTTTAATATATTTTATTAATTTATTCATATTACATCTCAATGGTTATCCCATCCTTTGTATCCTCCCATTCCTCCCTCCCTCCCATTTTCCCCTTACTCCCCTCCCTTATGACTATGACTGAGGGGGACCTCCTCCCCCTGTATATGATCACAGGGTATCAAGTCTCTTCTTGGTAGCCAGCTATCCTTCCTGAGTGCCACCAGGCCTCCCCATCCAGGGGACGTGGTCAAATATGGGGAACTAGAATTCGTGTGAAAGTCAGACCCAACTCTCCATTCAACTGTGAAGAATGTCCTGTCCATTGGCTAGATCTGGGTAGGGGTTCGAAGTTTACTACACATTTGGTGCCATAGTTTGAGCAGGACCCCTGGGCTCAGATCTGCCCATCATAATGTTCTTCTTATAGGTTTCTAGGACCCTCTGTATTTTTCTATTTCCCCATTCTCCCATGCTTCTCTCACCTAGAGTCCCAATAGGATGTCCTCTCCTCTGTCCCACTTTCCTGCTAAGTGAAGACTTTCATGGGACATGGCCCTTGGGCTAGTGTCCAGATGTAAGTGAGTATATACCATTTGACTCTTTCTGCTTCTGTGTTAACTCACTCATTATGATCATTTCTAGTTCAATCCATTTGTCCTCAGTTTTGATATCAACAGGCTTCCATGTGATACGAGATCCTTTCTATCCAAAGGAGTCAAAACTATACCACGCTGGCATTTGGAATATTTTAAATTTAAGGCACTTCATGCAAGTGTTTAAAACAGAAGGTGGGAGGGCACTGCCTTAACCTGGGTATTATTTGTTAAAGGCAGAAGATGAAATTTCCCAGTGAAAGGAATAGCATCCTTATCATCAAGGACAGAAGTGGAGACGCCGCTAGACTCAGAGTAATTTGCAGAGACTTGATACATAAAGAGCCCTTAGCTTTTGTGTACATTTTACACGGAACTGGCTTCCTTTTATAACTGAGTACCCTTCGCCCCATCCAATTTGTAAGGGTTCTCACTGTTTCTGAACCCTCTCTTCTCCAGGAGAGTTCCTGTGCTAGTAATTCTTATACTTGTTCGTGATGCTTTCTCCTCTCACTCCAACATGTATCTAAGTCTAAACCCTGTTACGACCCTCAGAGGATGGACAGTGCAGAGTCACAGCCCTGTGCAGCTACATATAAGCATCGACGCTGCCTAAAATGTCCAAAATAGCACATGCCATCTGACTTAAACCTCATGTTTCTTATCCCACAGTCTCTGCCAGGCTTACCAAGGGACTCTGTTTTGCTGTATGCACTCACAGTAGATCCCGCTCTCACAGAGAAAGCTTCTCACATGGGAAGACTTGTGGGCTTTTATAGTCATTTAACTGTTCAAATTTAACAAGTATTTGAAAGCTGGAAGGTTATATAATATTGAGTGATCTATAACATTGACTCAAATTCTTACATATGCAATAAACTTGTTTTTTGAAAAATCAGTATTAGGAAGTTCTACCATACCAGCATGGCATGATAACCCTAGGGGTACAGTAGTGGCATACATACCTTGGTGGTAACCAACAGCTCTCTGGTTAGATTTAAAAATCCATTCACCGAGAGGGAAAAATAGGTCTGATACTAGAAACCTGGCAACAACCCAGGCTAGTGAAGCCACGGATCTTGGAAGAGAACCTACTAATGCTACTGTACTAAGCTAGCGTAATCCCTGACTACTGTTGTATTTGTGTTTACAGCAGGACGTGCACAGTCCTCACTCCTCACCAAAGAAACTTCTCAATGCAACAAAGACTATTACACAGAAAAATACAACCAATCAACATGCAGTGCTGTGAAACCCAATCTCTGGATACATCTACAAAACAAATTCCACACCTAAGGCTCAAGCAACATTGCAGCAGAGGGGCCAGAAATATGATAAGAGCCAGAGGATCAGGGAGCTTGCTGTGAGCCAGTGTCTCCTAGTAATTTCAGAAGCTACACCCATAAAGTCTCGCTAACATGACTGCCTAAACATGATATGAACAGGGACAACAACAGGTATGACGAAGAAGACTGGAGGAGGAGCAGGGGGAGGAGGAGGAGGAAGAGGAGGAGGAGGAGGAAGAGAAGGAGGAAGAGGAGGAGGAGGAAGAGGAGGAAGAAGAGGAAGAGGAGGAAGAAGAGGAGGAGGAGGAGGAAGAGGAGGAGGAGGAGGAAGAGGAGGAGGAGGAGGAGAAGGAGGAGGCCTCCACAGGTGCCTAGGGAGTGCTGAGAGCGGGAGAGAGACTTCTCCAGGGACGAGCACAGCAATTTGTTATCCAATACCAAACAGTCAGCCCTGAAAGCACATACAAGGACCCAACCGTACACAGACTGAGAAGGTTCTATTTAGGAATGCATATACATATATGCATGCAGCAACAATCAGTGAAAAAAAAAAAAAAAGAGGCCATGGATTTGAAAGAGAGCAAGGAGGGGCATATGGGAGCCTTTGAAAGAGAAAGAGGAAGGGAGAAGTGATGTGACTGCATTATAGTCCTTACTTTGGAAATTATAGAAAGGATAGGTCTATAGTCATCACGCTAGCATCCAAGGCTCCAGTCATGATCACAAGTAGGAGCAGCAGTGCAACCAAGATGCCCAACGTGCTCTTTAGTGCAATTACTTAATATTTTAATAATATTGTGCTTTTTACAATTCTTTTTACAATTTCTTGTTTCATTTACCCACTTAGAGACATCTTCCTTTATCATCCCAAGACACATGTTTTATGTTACACACTTTCACCCAACATATTCCAAATACTTGTATGTAAGGAGGAATGTGCTGTTTGTTTAGTTGTCTGTCTTTCACAGTAGTCATGTTTCCCGGGTATTTATTTGGGTGATTTTTTAAACTCAAGTTACGTTTGGTTTATTGTCTACTCTTCCTAAAAAAATAAAAAATAAAAAATAAAGTAAAAATAAGTAAATAGTTAATGGCAAAAAGAAGGGAGGAAAAAGGAAGTTGTGTTCTGGACATTATAAAGCAGGCTAGAAGCTAGACACTTCTATGGCATTATTACCATTAATTCCTGGTAAACACCTGGTTTCACCTGTCCGACAGCATTGACACTTCTCTCAGTTCCCTGACCCTGAGATCCTAAGAAAACCAACCAAAGATTTCTACCTAATGATTAATGAAGAGGGAACCATCCCTATTTCCCAGGTCTCTGTGAAAAATGGACAACAGACTGTGGAGCAAGCAAGTGCCTGCATATTTTATAGCTGATACTTTTACTGCTGATTCTCAGCAGACACCAGAGTTTGCTATTGGTGTCAGGCCCATCATAGCAAAGAAAAATTAATTAGGGTCTCTGCTCCCCAAAAATTTATGGTCTAACACATTAGAAATCCTTAACTTCAACCCAGTCAGAAATTGCTACACTTCGCAAGGATGTGTCTTCTGTCCTCTCGCAAATACAATTTTAATTGCCAAAGGTTCCACTGGGCAAAACAACTCAAGAAACAGCCCCAGATTTGGGCTGAGAAGAAGCCACTGCAGGAGCTGTCAGCCTGGAATGTATGCAGAAAGCCTAAAAAGATCTACAGGAGCCATCAAGCCTGAATCACAGCTCGCTTCCCAGCAGAATCATGTGGAGGTATCAGGTCCTACCAACCCATCCCTGGAAAAAAACCAGCTATGTGAGTTAACTGACAGATGGTGGAAGGTTCTCCCTCCTTTAAGTCAGCCTCTCTGACTTTGTCTAGCCACCTCAGAATATCTCCAACTCACCACTGTTTGGCAGGGCTCCTCTCATTGTGGCCCCAGAGTTGTACATCCCACGGACATGGCTTCAAACTGTACTTCCACCATCGTTTTACACTTGGTTTCTGCGCTAGACTGCAAAGCTTTTCCTCTTCTATATATCCTGCCCAGCACAAGTGCTTCCAAACTCAACAGATTTGTGTTGAATTATTAATCGGTGCCAAGCACTGTGCCCAGGCAGTGAGTAACTGGCATTCAAAGTACATTCCCTGACAAAGAGTAAATAATGAAGTGGACAGACAGAGTCAGCAGCTCAAACACGTGACCTCGGCTGAGGGAACACAATTCCCGATGAGGAGAGAGGCTACAGCGAGCAACACTCAGGGGAGCAAGAGGAAGGTATGGTCCCCAGTGAAACCAGGGAAGGCCACAGTCCCCGGGACCTATGTATGAACTGGAAACAGACCCTGGGGAGTTACACGCAGTACAAACAACACGGGGGTGGAATGTCTGAAAGAAAAGCAACGGAAAGGCTGACTGGATACTCAGCTATACAGAGGCCAACCTTAAACACGAACAATGCTGGCCATACTGTTGCTAAAATGAATAAAGTCTTCCACAGTGAGTACACAAAGTTCTGTCACAATACTTACCTCCCTGAAATTGTTTTTGTCGACCCTGGGATCTCTGGTACAGGCCGGTGTCTCAGCAGAAAGGATCGAGAAGGTCGGGAAACCAGCTTGCTCCGGCTTCTCATGGGCGTGCGGACCGGAGATGATGGAACATACAGGTCATTCACAACCATCTCTCCTTGAAACGGAAAGAACGGGGATGGTGGGGAGCTTTCTAAATAGCCATTAGTTCCGTTTCCGGAACCTGTTCCCGACGTCGGGTAGTCCACAGAGGGGAGGCATTCAGGCTTTGTGCTAAGAGCCTTGCTGGAATTTTCTGATATCGAGTTGCCTTTTTCCGTTTGTTCGTCCCCAGCTGTGTAATCCTCGGCCTTCTTGGTGGTAATCAAAGAATCTATTTTAACATTTACACTACCAAGTAAAGGATCTTGCAAAGAATCCACTTGCTGGTGTAGCTCTTCTTCTGGAAAGGGCGGGTCACAGGCAGGAAGAGACAGCTTATCATGCAACTTCGGAGACTGGCGACTCCCCTCACTAACGGTACTTGAAACCATCCCCGACGGCGTCAGCCCGGGTCTATGAACACTAGCCGAATCAGAAAATTCTACACAGGTGTTGTTGCTGGAAGATGCAGCACCTTGGTGGTGCTCTTTTGAGGTGTTGCCATTCTTTGTTTTATGAACATTTGCATATATTGGGATGTCTTGCATTTTTGAGAAGATCATTTGTAACTGTTTAAGTATCCTCCTACGGTGTCCTGTAGGTGATATTCCAATTTGGTGTAGCACACTATCATTTATCGATGTGCAGTCCTTCACAGTATAAAAACCAAATTCGCGGAAATGCAAGAGGTACTGCTCCAAATTGATGCTCATTAGGAAATCTCTGATGTCCACATTCACTTCGCTGACTGAGGACATAATGGTGGCTTCATTACTACCTAAGTATCAAAAAGCAGCACAATGAGAGACACAGGAGGATGTACTTCTTAAGGAGAGACACAGGAGGATGTACTTCTTAAGGGTTGTTTTCTCCTGTCACTTGTGACAAAAAGTTTTATTTACAATGTTGTTTTCTGTTGTTCATGTACTCAAGCCTGGAAAAATAATTAGGATATTTTCATTATTATGAAATATAGTAACATATATAAATAAACTACATACATAGTTTATTTTAGTGGTGCTAGGAATCAAACCAAAATCTTCAGATATGCGGGGCACACACTTTATCCCTAAGTGTCACGCACAGCCAGGCTTCAGTTAGTAAAGCCAGGTTTTATTTTCAACTTAACCTGGGAAAACAAAACAGAAATTAAGGCAACAACTGCCACCTGCTAAAACTGGACTCTTTGGTCAAGCTGAGCACAAAGTTGCAGGACAAAAATGCTGTGGTAATACCAAAAAAAAAAAATATATATATATATAGTATATACATGTGACAAGTAGTTTATTCATATCATTCAGTGATAAAAAGCTCAGGTAAGATGATGAGAAGGAACGGATCTCAAGGCACTTATGGAACAGTTTTATATTGTTCACCAAAAATTTTTTTAAAAATTAGAAAGCATTCCCCCAAATAGAACACAGCTAGACACAAGATAAAAACCTGGCTAACAGTCTACATAGCTGAATAATACTCCAGGTGTTGCTGGAGGCATACATCCTTGTCACATAGCAAGCAACGAGTCAGACACAAGACTTAGAGTTAATATTAAATATTCACCAGGTGAGTGTATTAAATGCAAGCCCCTAAAGGTACCGACAGGTTCTCCTCTTAGTGTCTAGTTGCGATATTTTTTTCTTAGCAGTTGCTCTATATGAACAACTTCCACTTTTGTTTCTGACCCTTAAGAAGCAGCCAGGCCCCGTTTCACCTTATATTTCAAAACAGCAGGTGGCATTACGTGTTAGCAGTCAATACTAACATGCAAGGTAACACCCGCTGAATAATAATTAATTTCTAATTTATGTTAGTTAAAAACAGTAGTGGGGAGAGGGGGGATAAAAAGTTTAAAGGTAATGTTTTCAGTCAATGTGTCCACAACAGAATCTAGTAGCAGGCTCATTTTTCTCCTAAACAACGCTTTTCGCTTTGTTTGTTTGTTTTTTACCGTACTTGTTTTGTTGTTATTGTTTTGTTGGTTGGTTGGTGTTTGGGTTTGGTTTTTGTTGTTGTTGTTGTTGTTGTTTTGTTTTGGGGGTTTTTGTTTGTTTGTTTTGTTTGTTTGTTTGTTTGTTTTTGTTTTTGTCAGTAGTTAAGATGGAGCCCAGGACCTCATTTGTGCTGTGTGCCGTCTATACTGGAGCTGCACCCCCCAACCCCTTCTACTGTTTAATAAAGTTGAAATGATCTCACTGTGTATGTCGACTGAGCTGGCTTTGAACTCATTCTATAGCCCAAATCGACACCTCCAACTCGAGTTGCTAGTCAATGTAAGTGAGTGCCACCAGCCCGAACATCAGAGGCTTTTTGAAAAACTAGCTTATCTTAATACTAGATATATCGGCGTGCTGAGTATTGCAGGTTTCTATACCTTACACTTCAAGGAAAAGAAAATAACCATATAAAAACTATAGCATAGCATAAAACAAGGCAAATTTCCCTAACCAATTTTCTTTCTGCAGTGTCTCTGGGAATCACATCTGCTATAGCCCTCCAAAGGGCACTGGATAGACTTGGCATGTAGGAGGGAACAAATGTTCATAAGCTATTCCCTTGAATATTAAAAAAGAAATCAGCAAACGCTGTCTCCAGGGGAGAGAATGCCCACCACCATCAGGCCTCACTGCAGGAGCAGAGAAGTTAAAATGCAAGAAAGGGAAGCAGGGAGCTAGCACCTTTATGCTGTAGGTGATTGAGCATAGTTTCTTTTTCTTTTTTTTTTCTTTTTCTTTCTCCACCCCACCCCCCACCCCCCCCCAGGACACTGGCTGGAACTAATTGATACAGTGTATAAAATAAGTTTGAGTCTAGAACTCAGTATAAACACAATGAACTGGTTGATAGTTTTAAAGGATCAGAAACACTGTCACTAAATTCCAAATGTCACAGTCCGGCTTACCGGCTCTCACAAAAAAACCTATTAGCGCAGAAACAATTTTAACAGAACATATACATGAAAGGAAATTTCAGATTTTTCTGCAAGTGGTATCCGTCAACTCTCCATTCAGCCAAATCTGAGATCCAGAGGGTTCCCCAAGGCGGGTAAACTACTGATTCTATTCTATGCCACAGACTTAAGTTATGGTCTTCACCCCAAAATTACTAACCTAAAGTCCTCAGCTTAAGTGGCACGGTATTTGGAGATAGTGACTTCTGTGGACTAATCACGTGAATGGTGCCGTTCTGATACAATGGGATTAGAGCCTCCTAAGAGAAACCTCCTCGGAGCTTGGTATTTCTCTGCCCAGGTCATCACGACCCCACCCAAGGTCATCACGACCCCACCCAGGTCATCACGACCCCACCCACGGGAGGCAATGGCAGAAAGGCGGAAAGAGAATCTGCCAGCCAACAATTTCACACCGCCTTCAGACGCATGAAAAAACTACATTCCTGTTGTTTAAGCCCCAGTCTGTGGTAATTTTGTTACATCAACTGGTCTCACTCATATTCTCCTCCATTACCACTATCTGTGCTACAGCCCAGGACCACACCTTTTGCCTAAAAAACAAACAAACAAACAAAACAACAACAACAACAAACAACAAAACCTGCAACTGTTTCTGAATAAATCTTATTTCTGTCATTCCATGTTATCGGTAAGTCTCGAAATTGTCAGGTTGAAGTCTGTTACAGTGCCATGCCACATGCAAGCCTCTGTTTAATAAAGAACAAAATAACAACAACAGTGATGATGATAACAGCAGCAGCAGGTTCCACTGATGTACACGGTAAGCTTAGGCCAGGCATCATACCTTGTATACATCTCCCTGTAAGAGGTCAGTTCTGTTAAGAACTCCGCAAACCATCTCAAACAGTCTGGCAGCATCTCTCACACACTTCAGCTCATTGTGAACTGTTGTTCCTCTTAGGCAGGAAGCTTGTTATTTCTGTTCCTGTGGCATATGTTGTATCTGCTTGTCACACACCATGTATAGCTCTGAGGAGGCAGGTATTACCTCCTCTGTGTAGGTAACAGTTGGACCTCTAAAATAGAACAACATGCCCTTTTCTCCATATGTATCTATACGCAGTGCTTGCAATGTGAGTTATGGAGATGGACCATCAAGGACAGAAGTGGCTGAAAGATTTATATTGCTAGATTTACTTGTTTTCTGCGTATCTGTGTTCTCTACACAATGTCTTACCTTTCACAGGATAGAATTTATTTCCCAGGTGTCTGAGTCGAAAATAGATACATCGGTGTTCTACCTGAAGTCATCTCTCTGCTTTCATTCAACATTCAAAATATGGCTACAACGCTAGATAACTTTGACAAATGGAAGAGGCTCTCCATCCCATATAATCTCCAATTCTTTGCACTTTAATACTAGACCTGTCTTCCAATCACCTGACATTTTGACAATCTTACTTTAAGGGCTGAGCAACCAAAGGTGATAATAGGTCTGGGCTTATCTTAGGAGACTTTAGTTCCAAAGAAAAGTAATGAAACACAAAAAGATGGGAATGTTCTTAAAAATGAGACGTCAGCTTCCCACGGGGTCATTATAAAGTATAGTCTCACTCCATGACTCCACAGCCTTGTGTGGGAATCTGCTAAACAGCAGGAACTATGGATAGCAGGACCAGAAATGTCTCTTAGTACCCACCAAACAGAACGAGCTGTGTACTGAAACTTGGTAAATAGAGTTGCAAATCCTCCACAGTCCCCAAGCCTGCTCTAGAGCCACCTACTCAAGTCATACCTTACCACCCTTTTCCCTTGAATGGAATCTTAACACTTCCAAAATGCTGCAGACAAATTTAGGGTCAAGCTATGGTCAACTCTTGCCTCCTCCACTTCCTACAAGTATGAAATCAGTTTGGATCCAAACTTGATTTGGTGGTTATGATTCATTTTCTCTAAAATAACAACATGCAGAGGGACTTGTGCATCGCTATAGATCAAACAGCACGAGTCATCTCACTAAGACATTGCCTCACACTCACCCATACCACACACTCAGCTCCATTACCATGAGACTTATGTTTACTACTTACAAGTTCCCACCATGGATTCCATTCTGGTCTTAGAAAAGGCATAGAGACATAGTTAAAAGTGTAGAGAGGAGTGTAGTGTCCATGGAAGGAGAGCTTATTCCCGGACATGAAAACCAATCGGGCTGCCTGGGTAGGACTACTCACTACATTCTATTGCAGCAGAGAGAGTTTTGCATGTAGCCTTTGGCCTTTGCCCTTTGGCCTTTGGCCTGCCTGTCATTAATTCAGCTACCTGGAAGAAGATATGCATATGACACATAAAGGGAAAAAAAGTAGGTATTAAAACAAAATGTGCACACATGTGCAACACACACACACACTAGTACACATACACTTGTATACATACACACAGTTATACATACACATGTACACATACTGGTGCACATACATATGCACACATAGTAATATACACATGTACACGTGCTAGTACACATATACCTATACATACATACACACACACACACACACACACACACACACACATACACACACTTATTTCTTTTTTATTCTGGATTTAAAACCCTCTCTACCATATTTACCAACCTCTCTCCACCCTTTAAATTGCACCATTTATAATGTTCTGGGATGCTACATATAGATGTATGTGAAGAAAGGGATATTTCAGTCCCTATTTGGAGGTTATCCTGACCTTTTAATACCCTAAAGAGTATTTAAAGGAACATGGACAAAGAAATAAGTATTTACTTGTTCTTGGTCTGTTTAAAAAAAAAAAAAAAGGAAGAAAATAATGTTTGCCTTAGATCTCAAAGACAAGAGAGTTGCTTCATGCCAGTTATGCTGTTATGACAAAAATACTTTAAGCTGAATAATTTATAAACAATAAAGATGCACTGCTCACAGTTCTGGGAGCACAGTAAGTCCAAGGGCAAAGCTCCGGGAGGTCTGGTGTATGGGACAGGATATGCTTCTTTTACACCTTGCAGGAGAGCAAATGGGATAACAGGTTTGCTCTTTCCATCTTATAACCTCATGAATCTGATCCACTAATGCTCCACAGTATTTGTGATTTAACTGCCTCCCAAAGGCCAGAGCTTTAGAGATGGTTCTGTTTTCACATGTGATCTGTGAGGATGAACACATTCAGACGACAGTCTTGGTCACAGTCTGCTCATTCCGCAGGTACCGCAGTGTAAAAGCAGTGAAATCTGAATCAAAGTGGCGTGGGTCAAATAATGGGTCATCACCTCCAAGCCTTGTGAACCTGGGTAAACATCTAGTGTCTCTATACTTCAGCCTCCTCAGCAGAAACATGAGTATAAGCAGTTCCCATAATACCTCCTCTCCAGGGCCACTGTGAACATGAATGAGTTACAACATCAGTTTATGAATGCCAAGTCAGGATTTCTCATTATTAGTTTACTATCATCCCATAATACCTTCTGTCTAGAGGATGATCACCTTCTACAGCTTCCCAATAAACGCCAGTCAAAAGGGCTGTCCATAACATCCTACAGTGTGTGTTGAGGGATGGGACACATGATGGCCATCACAAACACGACTGTGCAAAAAAACATACTATCCTGATACGTTTTGAAGAGGAAGCAAACAGAAGGGGAATACCACTTAAACTCATGACACAAGCCTGACCTATGTGTCACTTAATAAACAGTTTTATCATCTTATAGAGCTCTATTCTGAGTCCAGCTACACCTCAATTTCTCTGCTTCTGCCACCCAAGCCACTATGTTATTTACTTTAGACTTCTACAGTAGGTCCTTGAACAAATATCCCTAACTCTGTCTTGGCCCCCTCCTGCACATAGCAGATTCTCAATACATAAAACATTATGGTTAACTTTTATAACAAAAGCCACATCCTAACACTCTGCACAACTTCCCAAATTCACTTTTCCCTGTTTCTCTGACTCCACTGACAACTATAGCCTGCTCCCAACATGGACCTTTTCTCTCTTGCTTCCACTATTTTCAAGTCTTCATCTCCAGTGCATATTTCACATTCCCACTGCTCATGGCTGACTCCATCAGTTGCTTGGTCCCTTTTTCAAAGGGAGCTTCCTCTGCCTGCTACCCTGGAAAGTTTGCCTTGCTACTCACCACTCTCTACTCTTGCCTTAACTGATGGAGGTTTATCTGATGTATTTTAAAGCTAAGTACTGCTAGCTGTCTCTGTGCCCCACCTGTACCTTGCTAAGAGCCTAACCTGTTTGACCAATAAAAGGCCATCACACCTGGGCAGGGCAAATGGAATAGGCATGGCTAAGGTTCCAGGGCTTGAAGAGACAAGGAGAATCTTGGGAGGAGGACAGATCGGAGAAGGGAGGAGGAAGAAGGCTGTGCCATCGGTTAGGAGGAAGAGAAGCACATGGCCGGTGTGGATGGAGACTTGGCCCAGATGAAGATAATTAGCAAGTATTTGGGATTATGGATGGGAGGTAGCTTGATAGACATTATTAGAACCTGATGGCATGGGATTGGCTGCCTCACTATGAGAAGTAGTTTAGGGGATTAATATCTGCCCTGCCCCAGGTTAACTGAGGCTATTTTAAAACATAAAAGGTATCTGTGTCTTGATTGATTGCTAGCAGGTTAGAAAATACTGCCATAATAATTATAGGCCTAATAATACACATTATTAGGCTATACTGGTAAATTAACCGCAACACTTAACTGTGCCCAATCCATTCTTTTTATGGCCTGACACCTCTGTCAGTCTACGTCAGCAAGGCAGTAACGTGCAGAGATAGAACAGACTCAAATCCCTCCAATCCATCTAACCACTAAGAAGTCTTTAGGTCAGGAGTCAAGTGTGGCAGGAACTCAGCTGGAGTCACTCCAAAGCACCTACATCCTCTGCTTCTGCTTCCTGTAAGAAAAGCTAGGCCCCTGAAGCCTTGTTCATTTCTCACCTGCCTTCACCCTTTCCCAATGGAGCTTGGTGCATCTCTTTGAAGTAAAAAAGAACAAGTGTAAACTTTTGTTTGTACCCCAGCCACTTCATTAAACTATAAGGTCATTGAGTACTCCACGAGGCAAGTTTGGAAGAGAAAAAAAAAAAAAAAAAACATTTGTAGAATTGGATTTCATTATATGTGTAATTCGTTAAAAGGAAGCCCACCTTACCACTAGGTGAGTTGGAAACTGAAATTGTCATGAAACAATAGGCTTGATAATCGTAAGATCACATGCCTGAGATGAAATTTTGAAAACAGCTGGAAAAAGAGGGGTGGGTCGCTAAGTGAATAATGTATCTTTCAGTGTCCTACAATACATGTCTTACAGAGTCCAGTAACAATGGAAGATTATTGTCTTCCAGAACAGTAGTTCCCAGCAGATCGGTACTGTCTCCAGGGGTTAGAGCAACAGGCCACTAGAAACTTCTGCTCATCTCAGTGACTGTGCGGCACAGGCGTGAGAGGTGATGCAGTATGTCCTACCATGGCGCCAGTTTTCACCACTTACAGCAAACGAGTCAGTCCCCCGTATGTTGTAGTTGAAGGGAAGTTGGTTCTGCCTTCAACCTACCAGTCAACTCTAGAAGGACATGTAACTTATTCCTACATCAGGACACAGCGTGCAGAGATTTTCACTTCTGCTTTTGTGAAAAATACAGTCATAAGAAATGGTATCATGTTATTTCTGCACAAAGAAAGTCAACTGCTTAATGCTGAAATATTAATTCCAAGTATCCATAATGACACGTTCAGCAATCTTGCTCCACACAAACAAGTAAAAGAGAAAATGATGCTGAGAAAATGTGCGGATTTTTTTTTTTTTTTTTAATCATTTTACTCAATTCCATAGTGTAAAGCAGATTAGAAAGCTGAAGGTCTGAACCAACGCTCATATTGTGACACCCTTATATATTTAGCCCCAAGTTAAAATACGATCATTTGCCATCCCTTTCCACTGCCCTTTCTTTACCTACCTCATTTGTGGCAAAATTAAACTCCTTGTAGGAATACAAGTCCCTGAGCCTGGTCATCTCTCTTACATGTGGTGACCCACAGGATATGATCTTCTCAGCCCTGTGGTTTTAAATTTAAATCACTAGCCCAACCTCGTTAATCCAGACACAAACATTCTCTTTTATTTTTTTTCTGGGACTTAAATTGTTACCAACATGGTATTATTGTGGATCATCTGTGTAGAGTCTCCTGTTATTCTCCAAGTTCTCTTGGGAAGCAAGTCCCACTGTTGGCCTTGGCGCTTCTTTAAAGCAGCTCAGTCGATCAAATGGTAAAATGGTAATGATGCCATACACTTCCTCTCATTTCTGTACTGTGCATGAACACTCTAATTCACTAGACCACGGTTCTCAACCTTCCTCAGGCTTCGAGCCTTTAATACAGTTGCTCATGTTGTGGTGACCCCTCCCCAACAATAAGATTGTTTGTTGCCCCTTCATAACTGTAATTTTGCTACTGTTATGAATTGTAATGTAAATATTTGATACATGACCCCAAAGATTGATAATCAATACACCAAAGTGTGCTGCTTAAATTACTAGAGTCCGTACTCTAGTCCAATTCCAAGTTTAACATAACTTTTATTATGGGTGTGGGTGTCCATATAAGTAGTTAAATATAGAAGGCTCAGTTCATTTACATGTTAATTGCCTGAGATTTAACAGCCAATAACAAGTTAATGGTAAACATCCCGATATATAGCAAAATACTAAGCCAAAATCAAATAAGAACAAAATAATATCCACTGACCGAATGAGCAAGCAGTGGTGAAGGAAGGAATACCACTGGACCTCAAGAGGAAGGAAGGATGGGCGGGAAATAAGCAAACAAGCAAGCAAACACCTTAGTTGTGCATACAAGCAACGGGAAAGGGAGTCTTTGTTTTTTTTTTTTTTTTTTTTTTTGAGAAATGGATGCTGGAGAGATGGCTGTCAGCACAGTATGTGCTGTAGGAGCATAAGGACGTGAGTTCTTGTCTCCAATACCAGTGCGAATGCAAGGTGGGTGTGACAGCTTCCTGTATCTCAGTACTCAGTAGACAAAAGACAGGGAGACCAAGCTGGCTAGCTAGATGAGCAGAAGGTGTGAGCTCTCTTTTCAAAGGAAAGACAGAGTTTCAATAAGTACGGTGAAAAGTGTCTTAGGTCTCTCCGGTTACCCTCAGATCTTCACATGCATATGTAACACACACACACACACACACACACACACACACACACACACACAGATACATACACGGATGCATAACCCAGACAGAGGCACACAGGAAAGAAAGAAAATTCCTCCACAATGCTCAATCTTCAGGACTTTCTGCCACGTAAAATAAACCAGTCACAGAAAGGGAAGTATCATAAGAATACACTTTTGAGAATTTTTTTTTTTAACATTTTTAAAAACTTATTCTTTTATTCATGTTTAGGTTTGAGAGCCTGTGTGAGTCTATGTGTATCATGTGCCTACAAGAGCAGCTAGGCTTTTAGCCACTGAACCATCTCTCCAGCCCCAAAGGTCAACCTTTTATCCAAACCTATGTGAATTGCTTGACATACTCACATTGCAGGCTTATGTGTTGGTACCCATTTTTTCCAGGCATCAAGCACATAACACCTTCGCTTTGCTGAACATCTTGAGCTTCTTTCCACCTTGTTCCTACTTTCTGCCCTCCTTGTCATACTTTTCCTTCATTGAGAATTTTCTTAAGTGATGGAATCCAAAGGAATCAAGAGTAAAGCGGTGAGCGCCAAGAAGGAGTGGAGGAGTGGAGAGGTGGGAGCTGGTCAGTGGGCAGAAGCGTTCAGATTTACAAGAGGAAAAAGTCCTGGAACTCTGATCCACAAGCACAGAAATGCAGGTAACATCGCACACTGGCAGCGTGGTTACGCTGCTGATTTGATAAAGAAGAGAGCGGAGAGGAAACAGAATGCAGTCAGTCCTTGTACATTCGACCCCCTCCTCTGACAGCGCAGTCTGGAAACTTCCGTATTACCAGTCCACAAGATTTTCTTCCTCCATCTGCCCCTAATCCCTCATTAATTCCACCCACATTATACTAAACAGCATAATGCCTGAATTCCAATCCAGGCTTCTCCACTTTTTAATTTATTTTATGTATCCTCTCTGTGTCTCTGTCTCTGTCTCTGTCTCCATCTCCATCTCCGTCTCTTCTCTCTCTCTCTCTCTCTCTCTCTCTCTCTCTCTCTCTCTCTCTCCCTCTCCCCCTTCCCCCTCTCTCTTTTCCCTCTCTTCCCTTTGCTCCCTTCCGTGTGTGTGTGTGTGTGTCTGTGTGTGTGTGTCTGTGTGTGTGTGTGCGCGCGTGCATGTTCCTGCTTTCCAACCTTGTCAGGTCACAACGGGGTCCCTCTTCTTTCCATGGCTGTGCTGCACATACACCCCAGGCTGGCATTCCCATCAGCTTCTGGCGGGTCTCAGGACTCCATGCCCTATACAGCACAAGTGTGCTGTGATTACAGAGGCACCACTGCATGCAACACTGTGTTGGTTCCCAGGAAGAACTCGTCACCAGCCTTGCCAGGCTAGTGCTACTGCCCACTGAACCATCTCCCTGGCTTAGGCTTCTTCTCGCCCCCCCTCCCCCTCCCTCTCTCTCTCTCCTTCTTTCAGAGACAGGGTCTCTACGTGTTAGCCATGGCTGTCCTGAACTCACTTTGTAGACCAGGCTGGCCTCGAACTCACAGAGATTTGTCTGCCTCTGCCTCCCTGAGTGCTAAGATTACAGGGCTATGCCACCACACCCACCTAGCTTCTATAGTTTTTAGCTGAATGCTTTCACAGAATAAATTAACTTCCTTGAAACTCAAAATTTCTTATTTCTAAGATGAGGACAGAATTTATGTAGACTATGTAGAATTTCTTCTATATATTATAGAATTTAATTGAACTCCGTATAGAAATTCCAATAAATTAGTAAAATATATACACATATATATATAGTACATATGTACACACACACATACATATGCATACATATATAGTGACCTGTCATGAACTGCAAATCATATGATGAGTGCTGGTTATTATTAATTCATCTGTTACAATCAATATTGCACTTAATTATACCATACCATATGAATGCACTAGACTTGAGTGTTACTCTTTGACCTGTACAGTAATGTTACCTCTCTTTAAATGAGGAGTGTAAATTAATTTTTCTAGTAAACCCACAAAGCACTTGAAGCAGCAGTAAGCTAACAAAGCTTTATTAAACTAGTGAGATACAGACTTGATTAGTGTTCTGAGATTGGACACAGACCACAGTGATGACCAAAGCTCCCTGCTCTGCTCTGCTCAGCCATTGAGGCCTTCCACATGTCTTTCCCTGCCCAGCCCCACTACTGTCTTCTGATAAGCAGCAGAGATAATAATGGATACAACCCAAGGCTGTTTTGAGGGTGAGGTGTTTAAATAAGCACAGGGCCCTTCGAATGGTTTATGGAAAACAACAAATATTTACTCAGTGGCTGCTAGATGCAAAATAAGTAAAATTTGATCTCAAAATAGCCAGATTCTAAGCAAAGTCATTTGGCTTTTGGACCAAGAAAAGATTATTCTGAGACATTTCTATTTTACCTACTGTGCAATCCGAAAAACACAACTCTGCAATCTAGAATTCAGTGTCTCTGCCAAGGCCAGGAACACTAATTCCTTTCCATGGTATGAGGGGTTAGTACACTGTGCCACACCCAATGCCCATGTTTGTGTGTTTTAGATAAAAAGCATAATAGTTAAGTGCTACATAACCTCCTCGGCCACAGTACATCTCAAAAAGTTCCCATCTGCATTTTCAGTTAATTAGTTGAGGTCTGAAATTTCTCTTAAATTCTAACGGAGAGATCTGTCAAGTACAGCCATGATTTGGGAACAACCAAAGAAAGATTTTATTTCCCACAATTTCCACAGGGAATGACAAGCTGAAACCCACGTCACTGCTCTCCCACGTGCTCCAGGGCCTGCATCTGCTTCCATTGGGAGCAGGCCCTCTCCTAGCCCCGACTACAATCTGTAGTACATCTGTAGCTGAACGCAATGCTTTCAAAATCCTGACCCGAGAAGCAGAGAGGCAAGTGCCGTTCCTTACTCTCTTCCACTCCGTGATAAAGCACAGCTTCAGTGCTCAATTAATCCAAGCAAAAACTGAAACAACACCACAGTTCAGTACAAAGACCTTTAAGTGTAGACTCATGACATAAACACACTTTTTAACTGGGCATTACATCTCAATGGTGTAGTACAAATATCTATTCCCCATGTCTCTGAATTTGAGAGATACTGTTTTTAGACCAACAACCAGATGTTTCAAAATAGCCTGCTGCGAATGTTTCCTCTCTGCTTTTATAAATAGCACCCTGACCTCTTTTCCAACTGAATTCAAGAGCTTCCTCTTGATTCTGTGATTCTTAAAGTCTCTTGTTCTTATGAAAAGACAAGTACTTCAACTGTCTCTGAACTTACACGCCCTTTTGTTTACACTCGCTCCTTCAATAAATATTTAAGGAGCACTGCTCTCTCCAAGATAATAGTGGGAAATCTTTTCAGTTCAAGATAACATTACTTCTTATCTCTCTCCAGAACAGTGTCAAGGGCTACAAAGTGAAGATACAATGTCTTCCCTCCAGAAGTTTAAAAAAAGAGCAGGCGTAGACATGACAATAACCAAAGGAAATGGCATGGGTACAAACAACCAGCCCCGAGACGTTGCTCAGTGCATGTGAAGAAAGACAGGCAAGACAGAAGGACAGTCTCAGGAGAATAGGATGTATTCAGAACAGCACTTCTTCTGAAACAGGACAGAAACTCGTTTTGTAACCTTAAATTTTATAGGGTTGGCAGTCTAACACTTTAACTAAAATCACAGAGATTTGGCACCATCTTTTAGAAGTGACCAGCGACTTTTAAAGTGTCCCGTTCACCTGAGTAGTAACACACAACACGGCAGCAAGTCGGAGCTTTCAGAGTTAAGAGCTACTGAAGAAGGGCTCAGGAAGAAGGACCACAGGTGGAGACAGCTGCACCTGAAAGTAGACCAAAGGCCAGGAAGGAAGTCCACAGAGAGCAGCTAAACATCACGCCAAGCAGGGAGGCAGAACAGGTGCAGTGGACCTTGGGTTCACCAAGAAGTGATGTCACAATGGCAGCTGAGGTCAGCCTAAGTCCTGGAGAAGTGAAGAGTCTGCACCTCCTGAGAATGCAGCGAAACCTTCTCCACAGCCCATCTCGCCATCTCCAGCCCTGCCTTTCAAGTCCTCTGGAAACCAGGAAAAAGACCAGTTCCCCTGTTGTTGGACAGACCAAGCCTTTCTTCACTCTCAGCATAATTAAGGGTGCTTTCTGTTTGTTTTGTGGTTTTGTTTTTGTTTTACGTTGGTTTTGAGAACCTTCAGGACGATAGGCCATTTATTCTCTCAACCTCCCACCCCTATATACAGGGAAGTATAAGTCAGAAAAGAATTCTCTCTCCATCTCTCACAAATAGCTTTCAACAAAATGCCTACCACACCCACATCGGAACACCTTTGTTCTCCTTTGGGCATCTGTAGAGAAGTCGGCTTGTGCTGAGTCAAAACTTCAAGAAAAATTTCTACACAGACAGAGTAGTTAGAAGAGAAACAGCTACTATTTCAATCAAGGAATAAAAAAAAAAAAAAAAGGGAGCCAAATGGCTTTACTACTATTACATATTTACATGTATACATATTTTATGTAAGTTTAGTGTGTGTGTGTGTGTGTGTGTGTGAGAGAGAGAGAGTGTGTACATGTATGGGGTGACACAGCATTTGCATGGAGGTCAGAGGATAACTTGCTAGAGTCAGTTGTCTCTTTATACCATGGGGTCCTGGGTCTTGGGGATCAAACTAATGCCATTCGGCTTGGTGGAAATAGAGCCATATACTCAGGTCCTGACCAGCGCTTTTAAAATCTAAGATAATAAACTCTAAGGTAGAAATGATTAATGCTAATGCGGCAAATCCTAGCCTGTACCTTTACAGCCTGGTGTTTGGCTGAAAGGTAAAGACTATTCCCAGCATTAATAGGAAGTAATCCACCTTTACAAAGAACCAGAAACACTGCACAGCTTAGCGTGTGCAAAGGCAAAGGTCAAGAAGTGAATCAACAAAAATCTGAAGGAAGGGTTGGCTGTGGGACATGTGACCACAGAAGCTGTTAGCACAAGGCCGTCCAAACTTTGAATTTTATGGTTACTTTCACCACAGTGAGTTAGTTAGTTGCAAGGAAGTGTGTTAGGAAGTACCAAAACAAAAGACAAAGTCTCCTTCTAGGACCTCAAGAAGTTTATAACCCACAGCTCTCAGAGGCAGGTCTTTAAAACTTCCCTTTCAAAAACACCACTGTAAAAGAAAACACAAACCGACAAACCAAAACAAACCTGTAATTCATTATAACCTGAGTTCTATTTAACCATGGTAACTGAAAGAAGTTTAATCTGAAAAGCATTCATTAAGTGCCCTTGAGCCTCACAATTGAGAACTTCAGATATCAGGAAGACAACTGTTTGTTTTTAAGTGGATCTGTCAGCCTCTCCTTTCACAGATAACCAATAAAATGCATCTGACAAGCTAAGGAGAGGAAGGCAAAAATACAGCACAGCAGACCCACATAAATTACTTTTAACAAGCCATTTGACTTACCCTCTAGGTACATTTTATTAAAAAGAAAAAGTTTGGCTCTGACACATCAAGTCGCTAGAACATTCTCTCGGTGTAAAGACCCACCTTAAATGTGTGTTCAGTCTCTCCTTGGATGGGAGCCAGGGGATATTTCCATTTTAGGATGTAGCCTACTTGCACGACCCACTTTTATTTCCCTCTCTTTTAAACATTGTTAAATGGTGGAATGGCAAGTGCCTTTGCCCTCCATATTTCTCTGGTAAGTGTATAAAAGTCATAAATAAGACGCTGTAAAAAGTAACTGCATCCATAGCCACCTTCCACTTACAGCAATGCTCCATACAGAGTGCTTAAGTGAGCAGAATCAATACTGAGCTTGTAAGTACAATGCTATTATTGGTAATAGCAATGACATCCGATTAAAAGTACTTTTAAAAATAGCGTATTTCAATGCTTTAAAAAATTCCTAAGTGGCCTATACTTCAAGGACAAACTTGATATCCTTCTGCTAATTTAGAAGAGCCTGTGTTTTCCACACAGCGTATCTTATAGTTTCTTTTGTATTTTTCCTCTAATTATCAAACGATATGTCACAAACTTTCCAACTCAAAGAAACTCCAGATTGCCACAAAGAGATCCAAGACTGATTTTAAAAAAACAAAACAAAACACTCAGAATGAAGTAAAATAAAAACTTACTTTAATTAGTAGATGGACACCAATTCTCCCACGAGAACTGCTTCCCACACTAAAGGCGAAGGAGCTGCCTGGTAAAAGCAATAGGAAGAGGTCCCCGGGTACAGTGCTGGGTTCAGGCAGGTGGAGGCCGAATGATTGTAATTAAAGTTAATTAACAGGGCTGCCTTCTTAAGTGTGTAACAACCAGGGTGCGGGGGAGCCCGGAGCCCCAAGTCATTACCTCTACCAAGAAAATAACTCGGTGCCTGGAACTAGCCCAGGCTGCATTTGGGCGGGGGCGGGGGCGGGATGAGGCCGACACTGGTGGACTGGATTGTCACCCTGGCGGGTCAAATCCCAGAAGCAAGTGCAGTCTTCGGATCACTTACCGGCTCTGGTTTCTTTTCCGACGCCCACTCGCGGGAGCGCAATCCAAGCGACACAACCCAGAGCCCGAGCACACTGCGCTCCCCGAAGCGCGGCGTGGCGAGGCGTCCTCGCACCCCCCGACTGTACCGCGGCCAGCGCACCCCGGGGACTCGCCTCGCGCGCGGCCGCCGAGCCCCGGCAGCGCAGCGCCGGCTTGTCCCCGTGGGGTGCTGTCACCGGCGGGCGGGCGGACGCCGCGCCGCACCTGGAGGCGGGAGCGCGGCGAGGCTCCAGCGAGCGAGTAAGCGAGCGCGCAGCCCCGGAAGCCGCGCCCGCCCGGGCCGCCCAGGTGCTGGGCGCCGCGCCCGAGAGCTTCCTCCCGGGCTCCGGGGGCGGGGATCCGCGGCCGGCGGGGGCGGCCCGAGCTCAGCGGCAGGGGCGGCGGGGCAGGCAGTCCCGGTTCCACAGCATTGCTGCGCGGCTGAGTCAGCCCGCCCTGCCTGCCTCCCAGGCCACCTGGAGCCAGTCCGCCCAGCTAGCCTAGACCCTGGGAGGGCGCCTCCCGGGGTGTGGGGTCTGTCCTGGCACCCTCCCGCGGGGACCCTGGCCTTTTTCCTGCTGCCGGGTGCGGGGTACTGTGGGCTCTGACCTGAGCCTGAGACCTAAGCCGAGGAACCCCTGCCAACCTCTGATTGCGGAGGCTTTATGCTACTGAGAACTTTCCCTGTTGCCTCAGCGTTTCCCAAACTTCACACTCATCTAGGACACTGGTTTTCTCAAGTTCCAGGAACCAGTACATCTACCAAGCCTTCTGTAGGAGTCTCCCCAGTCACCGCTGTGGCCAGATTCTAAGATCCCTTTTCTAGATGAATCTGAAACACAAATGTCCAGAAAAAAAAGCTTTCTTCTGGGTAACCAGGTCTCGGACCTTGGGGGGGTAGAAGGGTGGAGGTGGGGGGTAGAGGGTTAGAGTCTGGAAGGACTTTCTGGTTTTTGAACCAGTCCTTGTCTGATCTTGATAAAATGATAAGAAAACGAGGGTATCCCAGAAACCTACCTGAGAGCAAGGAGGATTACTGTTTTCACTCTAGTTTTTGTTTGTTTGTTTGTTTGTTTGTTTTTAATACATTACCTACCTGAAATTCTCACTCTCTCTCTCTCTCTAAAACATTAAAGTACTTATCTTTGTGCTGTATCTGTTGACGAAAGTGAAGCAATTACGGTGAAGCAAAGGCCTTATTATGAAAATAAGATAATGGGTGAAGTTCACAGGGCGAGAGGCTTCCTGGGAGCCTGGGTCTTTGAGTCCACATCATCAACTGCTCTCTGACTCCTGCCCATGGGAAAGCACCACCCTTCTGAGGGCAGTTCTGGCAGCAAAGGGACAGCCCTAAGCTCCAGTGTTCTTTGCCCATCACATGCTTCACAGAAAGCTCCATTTTCTAGTCAGATGGCCTTGATTTTTACCAAAGCCTGTAGAATTGTTTTTTTGTCTCTTTTCCTTTTGCTTTTACTTTTTACTGGATTTGTAAGTTTTTCTGTACGTGGCTCTTTCAGGATTGGTCTTAGTCCTGCACTCTTGATTGCTTTTTCTTTCTTTGCTAACAGTTCTCACATACTTTTTTTGCCCCTATGTGTCACCCAAATGCCTGATACATATTTTATATGTATGCCACAACTCTGAGTTCAAATAATTCTTCCAGTTTTATAAAGGCAGGTTTAACAGAAGTTGAAAGTGGCTAAGTAGTAAAACACATCTTCATTAGCTTTCTGAAAATCCTTTTCTGAGCAAGATCGGTTATAAATATATAAGTAGTCTTGCATCAGTTATGATGTCTCAGGAGGTCAAGCTTTAACTTGTCTTCGATTTACTTTTTACGGTTGGTTCTATAAAATAATTAGGATTTTTTTTGTGTGTGTGGTTCCTTACAATTAACTTAGTTCCTTGATTTTGTCATTTATTTATTTGGAGTTTTCAAAAAATGTCCAGTTGGATAATTCGAACATCTAACATTGACGATACCACCTTAAACAACTACAAAAACAATCTCTGGATGCTGTCTCCTCCCAGGGGAAGCACCTCAGAGCTGCAAGGTGCACCAGTGATTGAATAACAGCAATGGCACAGAAAATCTCACTCCACTCCTGGGCTGCATGTGCCACTCACAAGTGATAAGTGCGATGTCAGCGTCATCCAGCGATCTTCATATATAGAGGGAAAGAAAAGATGGCTCCGGAGATGGTAAAAGCTACCTTTTATTAATTGCTTGTTAATCACCAGTCTCTAGCCAAATGCCTGATACATATTTTATATGTATGCCACAAGTCTGAGTTGAAGTAATTCTTCCAGTTTTATAAATGCAGGCTTAATTGAAGCTGAAAGTGGCTAAGTAGCAAATTGCTGATAAATTGAGCACATCTTAGCCGTATTGGTGCATCATAAATTATTCAGGTGAGGCATTAGGAGTAGAGAGTAGACAGAGACCTGACTTCCTATAAGAATTAAGATATGATCCTCCTGCCTCTGCCTCCTCCAGCAAATCCTATCAGTGTGCGCCACCACAACCGGCTTTCACATGTACTCTGGTGCCTCATATTTGACCACGTCCCCTGGAGGGGGAGACCTGGTGGCACTCAGAGGAAGGATAGCAGGCTACCAAGAAGAGACTTGATACCCTATGAGCATATAAAGGGGGAGGAAGTCCCCCTCAGTCACAGTCATAGGGGAGGGGAGTAAGGGGAAAACGGGAGGGAGGGAGGAATGGGAGGATTCAAGGGATGGGATAATCATTGAGATGTAATAAGAATAAAGTAATAAAATAAAAATTTTAAAAGTAGAGTTATTTAATTAAAAAAGGAAAGAATTAAGATGTGGAGATGATACGTTGACTGCCAAACTCTTGGAGTATCTATCTGCTCCCAGTAGTTTCCATGAAGTTTGGACTTACTCCAAAGTGACCCGCCCCTACCCCAGATTTTTGATAGCCGAGCAATTGGAACTGCTTCTGTCTTTGTTGCTCTTGGCCCTATGAACCTGTATGCACTGGCATGAAAGAGGTGATGAGTGGACCCCCCCTTTCCTACCTCTCTTCTCTCTCATTCTTTCTTCATCTCCTCTGTTTTTCTAATTTATAGCAGTGCTAGCATCCACTAACTACTTACATGGCAGCTGCTGCTCCAATCACCTGTACGAGCTCATGTGATGACATCAGCTACCTTTGAAAAGTGCTGAGCCTGAAGAGGCTGCACTCAACATGTAGCCAAGGGTACCCTGTGGGCTGAGGCAGTTTGAATACATTCATTAACATTTGGGCCCTGGTTTATGCATCAGTAAAAATAATGTTCATTGGAACAGTAGGTCTATACATCTAAGGAACCTAGGAATTAGTAAGCCCTCAGCGCCTTAGTTCTAATGGTTTTTTTTTTTCCTCCCATGATTCTCCAAGACCTAAGTTCAAGTTTCACTTCCTTATCAGTACTTTGAAAATATCTCTGCTAGCCAGAATAGCTTACATATAAAATCTAAAGTAATCTTTCATTTTCTATAACATTCCCAATATTATTTTCCCAGATAGAGTTGTAGGTGCAGCAGGCAAATATTTCATTATATTTAAAACATCGGCATAAATAATCAAAATAACATTATTTTACAAACATTGTACTTTCCACTCATATTTTATGAATTACTATTATTGAACATGCATTCAATTGTGTTCTTCCCTCTTCTGTAACTATATCCCCAGACACTCTGCTCTTACAAACTGGCGTAGATTTTAGTTATATATTATACAATGAATCTATTTGTTCATTTTATCTAACTGAAATTTTATATCCTTTGACTGTCTTCTCGCCAACCCTTCTTACCCCCTCACCTCTCTGATAACAACTGTTCTACACTGTACTTTTATATATTGGTTTCTCCCCCCTTCTGTCTCTGTCTCTCTGTCTCTGTCTCTGTCTGTCTGCCTGCCTGCCTGCCTGCCTGCCTGTCTCTCTTCTCTCTCTCTCTCTCTCTCTCTCTCTCTCTCTCTCTCTCTCTCTCTGGGTGTGTGTGGGTATGTGTGTATGTGTCTCTGTGTGTGTGTCAGAATGGGCTCTCTGCTGGTTGAGTTTGTCTGTCTGTAGTCTGTTTATTCATGTTTTCTATTTTGACACAAGCTGATATCGTCTGGGACGAAGGAGCCTAAATTGCAATAGCCTTTATCTGATTGGCCTGTGGGCAGGCCTGTGGAGTGTTTTCTTTATACTTTGATGTGGGAGGGCCCAGCCTACTCCAGGAAGTGCCATGCCTGGGAAGATGGCCCTGGGTTGTACAAGGAAGCAAGTGGAGCAAGCCATGGAGAGCAAGCTGCCAAGCAGCACTGCCTCAAGGTCTCTGCTTCAGTTTCTGCCTTGGTTTCCCTCACTGATGGACTGTGATCAGGAGCTATAAGACAAATAAGCCCTTTCTTTCCTACACTGTTTTTGGACAGGAGTGATTCTCAAACACTGCAGGCACTACATCGTCACTAGCTACAACTCTTCTGGATTCTGTGTATAATTATGGCGATGCAGCATTGTTGTTCTGCACATGCATTATTACATTCCATACCTTCCAGCCCTTCAAGGCCACTCTGCAGACCACACTAAGATATTGTTCTAATTTACTTTTTACTGCTGAGATCAAGACCCCACCGGCTGGGGTCGAAGCATTGAACATATGAGTCTGTGACAGACATTTCATATTCAAACCATAGCAACCTCTGTGCGCATATGAAGTGTGACTGAACATATTTCAGGATGTGCTTTCCACCCTGGGCCTTGGAAGTAATCATGTTAATTAACAGAAAAGAACAAAGGGTAATGTGATATTTATATTTTTGAACTGGGAGTTTTAACATATCAGCTTTATTTAGTCTTCTCCAGTTGGGCTGAGGATAAGGTTCTGTCAGTATCTCCTTTTTAATCCTTGTAGAAACTGAAAGTTATTCATCTCATAATGCCCAAGGTGTAAATAAGAGAGCCTGGATTCAAAAGCATGAGACGTGGGCTCAAAGCCTATGCCTTGCACATTATTCTGTGATCATTTAGAAAGTTCTTTAAGACTATTCAGCCAATAAAGGAATGTGAAGCCGTGACATTTACGGGACAATGGGAAGAACTGAAATTACGAAGTTAAGTATATTAGAGTCATAAAGACGAATAGAGTATGCTTCACTTCATATGGTTAACGTAGATTTTTAGTTTTTGTATTTTCACAGATGTGTGCATGTGGGTATGATATAGGCTGAAACTAAAAAGAGAACCAGGATAGAGGAAAGGGGACGTGTCTTAAAGAGGGGTTATAACAGAAACAAAAGACGGTAACAGAATAAATGTGACATGTAACCCCAAGAGGAGTTCCCAAGGGGACAGAAACAAGGAGGAGGCAGAGCAGCAGAGGCAGGGCACTGGGGCATGGTAACCATGGTAACCAAAGCCAGGTATGTATGAAGATACCCTAATGAAAGCCATTGGCTTAGTTTAACAATATACACTTCTTTTCTGAAGCTAATATTTTCCGGGAGTAGTGATATGCTTGATGCTGAGTTGCAGGTGATGTTCTCTCATGAGTCTCCCTGGCCTGTAGTTTTTACTGAGTGGAAAATCCTTCTCAGTCAGCTGTGTACTTTGGCTACAGAGACACGCCTCTTCTTACTGTTTGCTCATAATTCCTGAAGTACCCATCATAGGGCCTTAGGTAAATGTTTGCTTTATTAAGTTGAAAGACTTTGACACCTTAAGCTGACTCTTTGTGGCTCTTAGTTATTGTAAGAGTTGCTTTGAAAGCATCCCTTAACACTTCACCACAAGAAAACCGGTAAGTAGTCTGTACACCCAGACCATGATAGACATGACAGCTGAAGAAACCGTTCAAATAATTCAACTAGTCACCAAAATGTGATGGTATTGTGGAAGCAACACTTTTTTTTAAAAGAAAACTATTAAATCATATCAAGAAAATGCATAATAAATGTTCTCCTGTAAAAATGATACTTTAGAAACTCATTCAGGCACCAAAGCTGAGAGTTTCATACTAATATGCGTATTTTTATACTCTACTTCTTCCTAAGTGGAAGTTCATCTTAAAATGGATTGCTGTTGGCCAGGCAACAGTCATAATGGAATTGCTGTCGCCTATGTGTTTATACTGTCGGCATTTCCTGTGGGTTACTTACCCCTACATAACCCAACTTGTCAGTTAAGACATTTTTAGACAGTTTATAGTAGGCTTCCGGTGAAAGACTAGAAAACAGAACAGTGAGATATTGATAAACATTTATTTATTTAAAAAAACCTTTAAAACTGTTTTCCTATATATAATAAAAAGATTAAATAATTATTAAATAACATATCATAGTTTAGGACATAGTAATTTTTTTTCTGAGAAATATGTAGATTGGGGAAAAGACCACATTTTAAAATTAATAACATGCCCTAATTTTTAAATGTTAAAAACATATCTAACTTTACTGTTTTTCTGGAATAGAATTTCTTAAGAAAATCATTGCTAAAAGACATTTCACAAAAAACCTAACTGTTGTCCGGGGGACCTGTGCATGAGATGCATCCACTGGGCAGATAATCATTATGCCATTTACATCTGTGAGTTCTTTTCTCGGTTTTTTTCATAGTTGAATTTACCAGATTCAGTTCAAAACTCTGTTTTTCCTGTATGGGAGCTTCGAAATAATGTTTGGTCCCATTCTTTCCTTTTTGGGCTAAGTTGTATACTTATAAAAGCTTTAGAAGCTTAAAATAAAGTAGGATTTTAGCAAAACAAAAAGATAAGGGATGCAACGACAACAAAATCCATGGCCAGAAATAGACTCCTTAGGAACCAATGAAACTGCACTGCTAAGGAGGCCTTTGAAAGCTCACATATTACCAGTGTAAGTGGTAGATCAAACGCAAGGGAAGAGTTGATAAGAGAGTACACCACAAGACATCATTAGTGAAGACTGAGGTCACAAGCCAGGCGCCTGGGGGTGGGGTGAGAGCAGGAAGTCTCTAGTTATGTGTTGGGCCACAGAGTTCAGCAAATTTTAATTGTTTCCAAAATGGGGCTTTACACCAAAAGATTTTTAACTTCTCTTGGAGAATCAAATGGCCTGCTGACCTTGCTTTCATGAGTAGCAAGTTGGCATTGCAAAGCTGGCTACTGTTGTTTGGCCAGGACATTCTTGCTTTTTCTGTTTTCTCCACAAATGCCGTTCTTCCCTGACATGATAACTCAGGAGCTGTGGTGATTGCAAATGTGACTCCCCCCCCCTCCCCGCCCCGAAATTATCATAGGTGAAAGATAAGGTGCCTTGAGGTAAGCTTGAGGATTTCTCAAATAGAAAAACACAGGCCAGATGATAATGTAATACCAACCACGGTAAGAGTATTTTATCATGAGCGGCAGGACAGTAGTCATAACATCCACTTCAGCTACTATTGAGTTGTAAGTCAAGTCACACAGTAAATAATTTTAACATTCAACTTATTGTAGAAAATATTTCGGGATGTGTTGGGCCCCAGATGTAAAACCTGATATAGTAGACAAAATTTGTATGCACTTGGGGCTTACAAAGTAATTGCAGAAGCAGGTATTACCCAAATAATAATAGTGCACAGATGTGTGTGTGCGTGTTTAAAACATCTGTATGTGCACTACGATACACAATATGCCATATACACTATGTATACAACATATATGGCACTTCTTCCACAGTACATTCATGCAAACATCTTAATATGTTTTTGTTTTTAACATATACATATATCATTATAAAACATATGAACTTGCTGATAACTTATCTCTAACGTCTAAAAGAGTTGTTCATTGTGTCTAGCGTACATTATTAAATTAGAACTGGAAATGGAAAAGATTCTTTCCTGCTACCGCCAATCTTACGTGCTCATGTGGTAGGAGATTATGCCCTTCCTGGCCCCACCCACCCACTTGTGGTACAGCCTGCCCATTAATAAGGGATAATTTATCTAGTGTTCTTGGAAGGAGCCACTGACCTCAGGGACCCTGCTCCTTTGTCCCCGCTTTCTCTTTATTCGCGCTGCCATTCAGAAATAAGAAATCTGTGCAGCTCTTCCTAGCTGAGAAACCTCGGGAAATCTCAATCTGTCCACAGTTTCCCGAGTGTGACATGTTGTCTAAAATAATAAAAGTAATATTTGTCATCATTTTGCCTGAGTCCTATCGATCTTCCCATTCACTTCAAACCAAGCGCCGCACTCAGGGTATTGGAACAAACGATGGTTTACATTAGAGAATAGTCAGGGAAAAGGAAGAGTTTTGGTTTGTAACTTAAAAAAAAAAAAAAAAAAAAAAAAAAAAAGTCTTTTTTTAAACAAGTGACATTTAAGCTGAGAAATGAAGGAGTGGGTGTGAGATTTGTTCTGTGCGTGCTTGCGGGAGGCAAAGATGTGTTTCAGGCAAAGAGGAACATTTGGAAAACCTTAGAGGGAGCAAAAAACAGGAACCTTAGAGGAACTGGAAATAAAAGTGAACTAGTGAATACAAAACAGAACACATTGAAAGAGTAGGTTGATACAATAACCAGGGTCTTGCAGGTCACATACAGGGGGTGAGAGTTTATAAAAGGGAAATAGCAAGTTATTGTTGGAGTTAAGGAAATCATAGTTACTTTATTCTTCCAGTTACATAATTCTCTTTTTCCAATAGAAAATATTTCAGCTGGATGAATTTCAGTACACTGAGCTTCAATTGCAAATGTATTGCTTGCTACAACATGGACACGAGTCTGTGACTATTTCATATATCCAGAGGAATTCCAAGGTCTATGCAGAAATTTAAAGACAATGTTGAATTTCCAGGTTGTACCTTAGAAATAAGATGAATTTAAGGACAAGTCAAGGTCATTTAAGCATATATATATATACATACACACACAATTTGATACCTCTGTAGAGATTTCAGTAAGTGTATACTTCCAGTTTCTGCAGTAAGGATCTAATAATTAAGTATTTATGTTTTATTAAGTCTGAGGTGTGTGTGTGTGTGTGTGTGTGTGTGTGTGTGTGTGTGTGTGTGTTACAAATAAATTCAACTGCATCCTCAAACCTAGTCCCTAAAAGTAGTTTAGAAGGCAAAGGGGGACAAAAAAGGAGAAAAATGTCCCAGCTATTCATGAAAGTTTTGGTTGCTCTGGGACCCAGAGATACCAACTCAGTTCATTTCTTTGTAGCTGAGAGTGCCACACATTGGGACATGGGCTCAAAAGCACTTCAGTCCTCGACTTATTTTGTAGGTTGTTGTTACTCATATACCAGCTTTATCCGTGTGCTTCCTTTAGGAAACAAATATCTGTGCAAGAGTGATTTTCTCTCTGGCTAGGTAATAGTTTTACTCTCTTGAAAACAGGTGGTACCCTCCTCCGTGAGTGAAGTCTGATATAGCACCTCAGTTCCTCCCAACAGCAGGCTCGGACCTTCAAAGGCAGAACTCAGAAGCTTGCACTTCCCTCGCTCCACGTGGTTTCCGCAGCATCCGGTGTGATGGTTTTTATATTTTTTCCTGTGGAAGTGCTCACATCCCCACTACTGTAGCTTCGGTCTGGTTTAACAATCAAAACACAGCATCTGCCCTGTAGGTTTTGAAAACCTTTTAAGAAAACCATGGTTGGTCTGCCTGATTGAACTGTTCTTTCTTCTACCCACGAAGGAAGTACTGCTCATGCATTTGCTGAGCTGTGAATGACTGGATTTTCTTCAATGCAGTTTCTAGGGCACCAGAAAGAGAAGTTTTTTTTTTTTTTTTTTTTTTTTTTCATTGATTCCTCCCAAAGGAGAAGCAGACAGAAAAATAAAACAGCACTGGAACTAGTCCCTTCTCAGTGCTCAGGATAAAGACAGATATTACTAATCAATGTTTTCAAAAGACTAATTTAATTCATTTGATCATCTTCACAAAGTACACAGTACATAGGATACTTTCCAATAAGAACCAGTGCTTCACAAATGTAATCAGATGGGCAAATGCTTTATCGTTATTTAATCTATTCCCACTCCCTGTTTGGTTTTGAACTTCCCCCTGGCCCCTGCTTAGAACATATGGGTACCATACTTCTGACTTTCTGTTTTGTGTCTGTGATAAAAAAATATACATATACATGTATATATATATATATATATATATCCTAACCTATGTGCTAGAAACATGTAGCCTGATCTAACACAATGAGCCACACCAGTTAACCGTGTGTAAAGCCTGCTGGTCCTCTCTCAGCACCTTTTCTCAGGGCTGAAGCCAGGCCCAGGATCATGGGTAGAATGCAAAGGGCTACACTTTCTCTTTCCCTCTACTCCTAGCTGCTGTCACTCCTTAAGGGTCAGGTCAAGGGGAGAAGGAGACCTAGAAACAAGCCAATGTTTGTTTAGGTTGTGGGTGTAGTGGTAATTCTTTGGTATTTTCACTTTCAACACTGCACCCCCATCTCCCGCACACGCTTTCACTCCAGCCCTGGTGTGGGGATGCTGGAAATACCCTGTTAGCAGCTTTCAACATCCCTTTTAAGCCCTTTTAAGCATTCTTTGCTCAATACACCCAGTGTCTCCAGAAGCCTTGCCAAACTTCTCTCACAGCACTAGCAAAATTCTACACACACAGCTAGTATTTACTTTAAGAGGATGAACTGTCCCTCTTACTTTCTGTGGAGTTGAGCCTCAAGCCTCTTCTAGACACTGTAGCTACCAGGATTAAGAATAAGATAAGATTGTTGAGCTGAGGGTACTATTTGGTAGATGTGAGTTAGAATAGCAGCATTTCATTTGGCCGAGATGGACATCTTTCCTTAATGTAGCAGGCATCTTCTTGTAAGGTGTCACATTTCTTAAAGTTTGCCCAATCCCAAAACCAGGAGACAAACTATTTACTTAACCTTCATAGCAGCTTTAGGGGTTTCAGTATATTATTAGCCTCATTTTTGAGCTGATAATTCCTAAAGAGTTTATGTAACTTGTACAAAGTCACCTGAGTTGCAACTGAAGCTAGGTAGCACTGTGGCTACAGAGGCTAGTTCATTCTAATTACTACATCAGCCTATCTCCCTGGAGATAGAGTGCTATTAGCATCACTAGTGACTGGAACTAGGCTATTAATTGTTTTTCATCCATCACCAGTGTTGCACAGATAACAGACTTTAACAACAGCTTTCATCTCTGCTATTGATAGACATCTTGCACTGAGTGAGACATGTCTTGGGTACAGGCCTAGACACGACTCTAATCTTCTTATTAAACAATAGGAAACAACGTCAAGAGCCAAGTCTTCTCTGGGAAGAACTCAATCCAGTTCTTCGCACACATTTTCACATACTGTTTCAATAATACGGTCATCTACATCCTGCTTAAACTTTCTGTTGACAGTTACATTAAAAACATGCTTCTTTAAAGCTATGATTTCTTGGAGTCGTGCTACACATCTTGAATGCTGGTTTACATATTCCTTTCTGAGAGCATTAGAGAGAATATTATTACTCATATTAGTTCATGAGAAAGAAACTAGGGTGAGTCAATTACTTTACCAGGGAGGTCATCCACAAACCACATTAGCATCATGGTAACTTCAAAGTGAATATACTTGCTAAGTAAGCCAGACAGCATGCTAGAGTGCTGAACATATGAAGGTTCTTGGCTCACAGGCAACAGGGATGTCACTAACAGTAGAGAAAGGAGAACTCAGCTTGAGGTCAGGTCCTGGAGCAAGAGAGACAGAGTCATGAAAGCATTTTACTAATGGCATAAGTGAATACAACAGATAGGTCAGCAGATGCTCACGGAGCACTTTCTCATGACCCTGCTGGCAACCTAAAAGTTCCCAAAGTAGAATCTCATGTCAGATCTCTCTGTGAGGCTTTAGGAAGAGAGAGGCACCTTGGTTATATAACTCTGGAAAATACTTTAACTAATACTGTCTCCTGAATGTTAATGACACGCAACCAATGAAGGTCTTCAAGGGACTCCTGCATAGAGCAAAGCTGATGTAATCCTATTTAATTTAGCACTCTCTGGATTCATTTAGTTGAGACACCAAACTTACATTACTGAACCACACTTTCAAAACTATTGCTCCTCTGTTAAGAACACTTATTGCTTTTGCAGAGGATCAGAGTTCAGTACCCAGCACCTACATGGTGTCTCACAATCATCTGTAAGTCTGATTCCAGGCGATCTCTCACCTTCTTTTGTCCCCCACAAGTAGCATGCATGAAGCGAATGCTTATTTTGAATAAAAATTATCCTCACCCAAGCTACTTATAGCTAAAAAATATAATTAAGACCATAATGTTCTATATCATAGAGAAATTCAGCTCCAACCATTCACAAGTGGATAAAATACATCCATATATCACTGCAAAGGGGCATGAGGGTGTATGTATGGAGAGGGAAAGATAAAATTAAAGGCCATTTGAGGGTTTAAAAAGAAACCTGATGTAATAAAAGCTTTATAAAAGATAGGCAATCTAAATATAAGCACCAAATAGTGGGGAGGGGCACAGAGCCTCAACTGGCCACCTCTTACCAGATGAATCTTCAGTACAGGGAATTGGACGCATTTAATTCTGTTGTTGGCCAAAAGAGTCCAACGGGAACACCCAGACAACCCAGGATGCCCAAATAAAGGACAAGAAAGAAGAAAGCATACCCTCTCTGCCTCTTTGCTCTTAATGGCAAGTTCATTCCTTCACTGGTGCTACAACCTACTTTTTTGGGATTCTGGTATATACTGAAGACTAACTGAGTCATCGAGTCTCTCAGACAATGGAGAAAACAACTCCTGGATTCTTGGATCTTCCTTTGGTAGACAGCCATTGGTTGACTAGCTGAGCAGTATCCTGTAAACCTTTATAATCAATCCCCTTTGTATCTATATTTATATATTCACACACACACACACACACACACATACACACACACACACACACACTTAGAGAAAGATCGAGAATTCTATTTAATTATGTTACTCTTGAGAACCCTGATTAATACAAGTTTTGATACAAATAGTGTTTCTAGAGCAACAGAAGTAAAAGTATGAATTTGTAAAGCATATTTGAATAATCTTTCCATTTTGCCAACACAACACCTACAGCTACTGAAACCTCTCCTAGAAATTCAGAGAGTACTAGAATTAGTCAGCCTCTAACATCTCAGAACATGGAGAATAACAGCAATGAACTCAGTGATAACATTGATGGGCTCCAGAGGTGCATAAACAGCCTAAGTTTTTTGATTGTTGCCTGAAAGAAAATTATTCACTACATTAAACAACTCAGTACAAGACTTTGTGTATGTGGATTTTATAAGTTAGGGTTCTTGTTTGAATACTGTAGTGAAAGTCAAATTTTTAATCATATAAAGAGATAGAAGATTGTTGTCTTATTTCCTATCTACATAGCCCAAGGCTGCGTCAGACTCCTTAATCTGTTATAACTAACTTGTTTAATTTATCACAAGGATTATGATTAGATTGGATACTAGGTGGAACTTTTGAAAGTGATTAAGTCATAAGGCTAAGGAGCTTACTAGTGAGCTTACTGTCTTCATAAATTAGAGCCCAGAGCTCTGTGACACTACTTTCACCATGTTGATAGGACAAGCAATCGAGAGGAGTCTTCTCTGCAGATGTTGACTTTGCTGCTGTGCTGATCTTAAGCTTCCACTTCCAGACTATCAGATATTTCATCTCACACCCATCCCAGTCTAATGTTAACTAGTTATATCAGCCCAGCAAACCAAACAAAGGCAGGGCATTCTCAACATGAAGTAAACCCATGGGCAAATGTGGCTGAGATTGATTGTCTCCCATCTTTAGAAAGAATGAACTTGTGTTGACCCAAACTTCATGTTCTTCCACCTAACTGGTATCACTATTAAATCTCTAGCTTAACTCCTCTGAATCAGAATTAAAATATTTGGTATGGATTTCTATACCGCCATCACATCCACATTCTCACTGGTAGGAAGGAAAATAAAGAGGGCACAGTCCACACATTCGTAGGCTAGACCAAGAAGTGGCCTCTAACTCTTACGCATAGTCTTCAGACGAGAATGTAATCAAGCCGTTGCATCTACCTTCAAGTGTTTTGTGAGAAGAAATCTTAATTCTGGGCCTTCGAGTTCTTTGTTATTATCTTAGGTTCTGTTGCTAACAAGTCACTTCTTTGTGCAACAACCAGTAGCTTTAGTTTCACCCTCATGAACTGCAGGTCAGTTGCAGAAATCCATACCAAATATTTCTATTCAGATTTGGACGAGTTAAGCTAGAGATTTTATAGCAAAACCAGTTTGGTGGAAGAACATGCAGTTTGTATGAAACCAGGCCCATTTTCCCTAAGGACTGGAGAGAGCTGAAACTCTATAGAGGCTTGGAAATTAATAAAGGTCACACATATCCATGGCATTACTCTAGGGATATTAAGTTGTAGCTAGCATTTAATCACAAAAGATCTACAGTAAGCTGGGCCCATTCAGACATACCCTTTGTTATCTATCTACAAAGCTAAGAGAATTGTCACTGAGCCTTGTTGTTAGCCCTGACAAACTTGAACAACATATCATGAGAGAAATCTGGGTTAGAGCAACTCATTCCTAAACCCATAAAGATGCGACATATCGAAAAGTTTCTCTAGAGAGATACTTGCACACCTACCCTTCACTGATGCTTTGCTCATAATACTTAGAAAGTAAAATTAACCTGTATATATACCAGTTAATGAATTGATTTTAAAAAGTGGTGGTGGATATCTACAATGTAATTTTATTCATTAGTTAAAAAAAAAACCCAAATGTCACCTTTTCTTTACCATATGTGGTTCCTAGATCAAGTCTTCTGTTTTGTGCATTTAATGTGGTGTATACATGGAGACCACAAACCAGAAATGAGCCATTGGTGGTGGTGCACTAAGGCAGGGAGGGTAGCAGGACGTAGAGAAAGCACAGAAGGGGAGCACTCATAGCAGACGGGGGATGTGTGGATGAGAGAGAAAAGAGGCATAAAGGAGAGTTGACAAAAAATTATGGATATGTAAAGAACACACTTGTAAACCTACATTTTTCAACCCAGAGATTAGCAGTTTAGGTTAGAGTGTATGGGCAAGGGGATAGAGGAGAGGAGACGATAAAAGGTAGGTTACTTAAAACTAAGATATATGAAAAAAGCCATCTGGAAACCAATATTTTGGAAGATAAATATAAAATACAGTGCAAAAGATAAAAATAATTTTGAACAGAGGTGTGCTGCATGGGTAGAAAATGCTTTTTTTTTTTAGAGGACATGGCTTATTGAACAAAAATCAGTGTCAGGCATGGACCACTATTCTACACCATATTGGTCAAGAAGGTCCCCAGAGTTCACAATATTACCTATTGGCATCTCTTTTAGATAAACATAAGAGCTAGAAGGTAAAATTCTATTTTTGAAGACACCAGTCACTTTGGGTGTAAGGTACAGTAGAAATCACTCTTGAACTGATTGGGAAACTTATCATCCTGCTGGGTAGCTTTCAAAATTCCAGATAGTGCTATCCATTGGATGAGGGAGACGAGGTGTCAATGGTCTTACAAAGCACTGGGCCCTGCATCTTAGGCTGGTTGCCTAGGCAGGGTGCCTTGCTAGGTAGGTTGTACAATCTGGAGCAATAGTGTCATACCTATGATGTGAGTAGTCAGCTGCTTTCAGGCTGGGTTTGTGACCTGATCCACAGGAGGGAAATTCAAGCTTGGACCTAGAAATCTACTCCAAAGTTCATGCTGGAGAGTCATGCACCCTTGGACGGACAAACTGTTATAAGACAGAACATTACGACTATAATTCGACCAAATGGTGATGTTGCCAAATGGCCATCTAAATTCTATTCTTATATCGTTAGATTTGTATTTCTCCTGCCTTTGCTCAGAGAAGCTTCCATTTGTAGTGGAAAAGTGGTTAATGTAAATTCTCATAAGTAGTCAAAAAGCTGAGACTTAGGACTGTTGAGGGCTTAACCTAAGTTGGGCATCTATGTCATCATCTACCCTCTAGAAACACTGCAGGAAACTAGGAAAAACAAAAACAAAAACAGTGTAAGAGCTGGAGGATTAGGAGGAATGCTATGAAAATGCTGCCTTAAGGGATGAGGATTGAGCATTTCACAACAACTTGAAAATAATCTAAAAGTATGAAGGCAGCCATAATTCCAACAAGGATGAGGAAGAACCTTATGAAACCTCATTCCAGAATGAAGAGTTATTGATAGTTGATGACTTCAAGGGACCAAGAACCGTTTTTCTTTAGTGGTGTGGTCAATGGTAAGCTATCCGTGCTCCGGTGGGTGGTCCATGTCCATGTGTACTAACTGAACTCAGCAAATTACTAAGAACAAAGAGAGTTGACAAGTTGAGGAGTAAGGGGATAATCTAAGGGTAATTGAAGGGTGTGTGAGGGAGTGGATATGACCAAAATACATTGCATACATATATTAAACTAACAAAAGATGAATAAAATATCATAAAAGGATAAAGGATATTGTGGAAATTTATGCTTTAAAAAAAGGAACATATATATTAAGATCTATATTACTGTGTGAATGTATTACAAATAAAATATTCTTGAAGAGTAATATTCTTCACGTTTTGCTTATTTTAATGTTATAAACAGCAATATTGTAATTTTGCTATGTTGAAGAAGGGAAATGAGTTGAATCCTGTTTCTATATGGTTTCCACTTACCTATACTTCCAGTGTCATTTTTTGCAATGCCATTTGCTTTCTAACATTTTTACCTTTCCAGATATTTTCCCAGGTTTTCACTTGTATTGAGAAGAGAATTTCAAATATGTGCATTTCATTTTTTTAATACTTTATAACTTCCAAATCCTTTCATATATAATTTCCATTTTCTCCTTGGAACTAATGCATATTAATGTAGAGTGTAATGACTTAGAATCTTGGGAACTAAATGTGTCTCTTAATTAATTCTTGTTTGGCTAATGAAATTCAGGGGATTAAACATAACATTTTTGTAGTTGAGAGTTTGTCTTCTATTCTGGATCTGTGAAGTTTCACTGAATGTACCTTTTCTAATAAGTCATTTGATACCATAAGTACAATTTCAAGGAATACAGGCTTTCAATTTGAGTGTAGTTTAAAGTCAAATAGTAATACTCTTTAATAAAACAGGCGAAATATTTTTCTTTTCAAAATAGTTCAAAACCTGTAGAAACTCATATACTGAATTCTGAGTTATGAGTCACCTAACATTTTAAACATTTTTAAAGACTGCCTCTCCTTAAAATACAGACATTTTATCTTTGGATTTAGAGAAAATGTATGCATGTATGGAAGAAAGTCTATGCTAATACTTTGGAAAATATTTTTTGTGTCAGAAAGAGTCTTTGTTCAAATGAAATCTTCAGGTAAAATGAAAAGTAAATCAAACTGATAATCTTATAGAAGTAGAGAATGGTAGACGGGCTCTCTCCCCTTCTTGGAGTGTGAGTAATACAAAACACTATGGCCTGTCAACTGAGGATTGGTGTTCAGGACAGCCCCATGACTCATCTCTCTGTAATAGAGTAAGACCGTCAGTTAAGTAGACAGCAAAGGAGAAATGTATTCCCTGTGTGCCCAAAAGATACTAGATACTCAACAGAAAAGGGATTTGCAAAGTATAGCAAATAAAACAGCCCAGGGTACAGAGATGCTAGCATGAAGGCTACTTTTAGAGCAGAGTGAGAAAAGCAGGAAACACAGCAGGACCTATCTGGAGCCCCTGTGATGTCTGTCTGTCAGGAACTCCTGACAGTACCTGACTTTCTCAAGTACTCTGGTGCCTCACATCTGACTATGTCCCCTGGCGGGGGAGACCTAGTGGCACTCAGAGGAAGGACAGCAGGTCACTGAGAAGAGACTTGATACCCTATGAGCATATACAGAGGGAGGTAATCCCTCTGAGGAACAGTCATAGGGGAGGGGAATAAGGGGAAAATGGGAGGGAGGGGAGAATGGGAGGATACAAGGGATGGAATAACCATAGAAATGTAACAAGAATAAATTAATAAAAAAAAAAAAAAAAAACAGGAAGAAGCCACACAGAGACAAATTTCATGCCGTTTTAGGTTTTGGCTGCTGAAAGGAATTAAAAAACATCCTGGAAACACTTACAAGTACTTTTAGAGAAGAACAAGATGTGTGAAGAGACCTGAGACCATTTCAAATGCTAGAAATCATAAGACGCTGAGTGTATTAGACAAGGCGTATAGAGGGAAACTATCCTATTGTGGTCTTCGACAGAAAAGATTTTATGTTAGAAGTGGTTATATAGGTATTAGAGGCCCTGAGAGAAAATTGAGTAAACCCACTGTGACTAAGAGCATAACCACTTACCCCTGGGACTGTGGGAACAAAGGGTAAGAGATTGTCCTCTCTTTCTGGAGCAGCAGCTAATGTGTGTGTGCGTGTGTGTGTGTGTGTGTGTGTGTGTGTAGGGGGAGGCCCCATCCCACCTGCTTGATGCTTTATATCCAGTGCTTTTCAGTTCCACTGTTCTGCAGATGCCACAGAGAATGAGGAAAAATGGCATTCCTACATTAAAAGTACCATTCCCCTCCTCTCCTGCCTATGCCCTCCCCTCCCCCCTATCCACTCCCCCCTATCCACTCCCTCTCTGCCTCTCATTAGAAAAGAATAGGTATTTAAGAGAGAACAACCAAACGTGACAAAATAAGATATAATAATTGAGGGAGAAAATGGGAGCAGTATAGAGAGTGCTAACTAAAATCAGGATATATTGTTTGAGAAAAGAATCTCTTTAAAGATAGGAAAAAAAAGGTGGATTATGAGCTAGTTCTCCAGGTGAGTACAGAAACAAACAAATGGGGAAACGACTCTTTTTAACTGCCTGAGAATGATTTCAAAATCATTTTCCCCCAGTATGTACACAATGAAACGGAAAATCTAGACTCCGAACTGGTGCAACTTACCTTACAGAAAGCTAGAGAAACCTGAGGTTTGCATCCTCACGGCTTCTTACATCCAATCTTAAACATCTAGCATTTTTGCAAACATGAAAAGCAACTTCTTTATGGCTTGAAGACCGCTTCAAGGTTAACCTTCTGTTTTCAAGATGATTTATGGCACTGTGTCAGCTTTCCGTTACTACAAGTTATGGAATAACTTCTCTGTAATACACCGTGTCGTCAAAGTATAAAAAGAAAATACCATCTCTGTGTAGCACCAGTCAAGACAGGAGCGCGGCGTTATGCCCTCTCCATCCTCTAGCCTCTCTTTAGTGTCCTTATAGCAAAAATCAAAAGCGACAACAGACGGCCAAAGCACACCACACAGAGGCCGCGGTGGAAGGCTCTGTGAGTGCTCCGCGAGTAATCTATGTGTGTGACTACCAGGATGGCCCTAAAACTTTTCACCCATTACTTATATTTTTCTACTCTTAATCAGTATTCAAAACGTAAAGTGAAAGCCAAAGATTTAAATATGTTTCACAGTCTCAGAAAAAAAAATAGCTATACAAATTGTTGTCATTCCATCTTCTCAGAAAACATTTTTTTAAATACATAGTTTTATTTACCAACAGATAAAGTGATTTCCCTGAAAATCTAAAACTACTTTGCTTGCTTCAAAAATTTACTCCTAAAATTTACTGATAATAAAATGGTATCCTCCCCCCCTCTTTCTTTTTTAAGAAAGCGATGCTATGCATCATGCAAAAAGAACAATCAAGCTGGGCATAGTGGTGCATGCCTTTAATCCCAGCACTCAGGAGGCAAAGGCAGGTGGATTTCTGTCAGTTCCAGACCAACCTGGTCTACAAAGAGAGTCCAGAGCAGCCAGGACTACAAGAAAAAACCCTATCTTGAAACACACACACACACACACACACACACACACACCCACCACACACCCCACCAAAAAAAAAAAAAAAAAAAGCTGGCTAAATTTTCTTCTCATATTTGATATTTAAAACAAGTTTGTGCTTGGTTTAATGCAAATGAAACAAAACAAATTCAAAACTAGGGTTTTCATCTCTGAAGCCAAACTGCATAGGTTGCACGACATTGTTGGGCTTGGGCTACTCCTCCATTCGCCAGATACTCACTGCACTGAGTCATGGTCCAGGCAGAGGAGTCACCATGTGTTTTACACAACAGAACACACAGGCATCACTGAAGGGAACAGACAGCTTCCTCGGGAGGCTGAGAAGAGCAGGAGAGAAGTTAGAAAAGAGTTAATCTGAGAAAAACAAATAATCCAGGTGCCAAACTGGACCCATAAAGGGGAAGTCATAAGAACTTGTTCCCCTGTAGAGCCAGATGTCTGCTGTAAGTCTAAGGACTACCACTGACCATGAGACTAATAGGTTGACTAGAAAATCATGCTAGGAAGGGAGAATGAAGTCACTGTGGAAATCTACTGAATACTACTTCATCTTTCTATCACTTCACTTTCCTGCCAATCAATTTCCGGCATGACTGCAGCATCACACCTGTGGTGCTTTGAATGCAAAATGTCCCTCATAGCTACATGTATTTGAATACACAATTTGTATTGATGGGACTGTTTGGGAAGATTATAGAACCTTAAAAAGAAAGAGCATTGATAAAGGAGATTCATCACTTCTGGTTGGCTTTTGGGATTTGTAACTCTGCTGAACTGCCTGGTTCCTCTCTTGTTGTTTCCCAACAGCCAGCTTCTTCCTCCTGAAGCTATGCTTTCCCTGACTCCTTCTGTATCTCCGTTGACACGATGGGCTCCATCCCTTTTTGACCATAACCAAAATAAACCCATTCGCTTCTGTCAGCCCAGTTTTTCATGGCAACAGAAAAATAACTAATATAATTTCCAATTTTCAAATCCCTTGGACATTCTTTTTTCTATTAACCATTAGTAAAGGAATCACTATTCTTAGTTTAATAAAGCAAATTAAGAATCCTGTCACAGAGTGTGTGAGAAATTAGACTAAGTAAATTTTAAAATGTGAATAGTAATGGGGGACTGGCAGACTAAAATAATAAAATATTATAAAGCTTTTAAC